>OX463867.1:3624976-4030363 GCA_949825065.1 Odontocerum albicorne
ATATATATATATATATATATATATATATATATATATATATATATATATATATATATATATATATATATATATATATATATATATATATATATATATATATATATATATATATATATATATATATATATATATATATATATATATATATATATATATATATATATATATATATATATATATATATATATATATATATATATATATATATATATATATATATATATATATATATATATATATATATATATATATATATATATATATATATATATATATATATATATATATATATATATATATATATATATATATATATATTATATATATATATATATATATATATATATATATATATATATATATATATATATATATATATATATATATATATATATATATATATATATATATATATATATATATATATATATATATATATATATATATATATATATATATATATATATATATATATATATATATATATATATATATATATATATATATATATATATATATATATATATATATATATATATATATATATATTATATATATATATATATATATATATATATATATATATATATATATATATATATATATATATATATATATATATATATATATATATATATATATATATATATATATATATATATATATATATATATATATATATATATATATATATATATATATATATATATATATATATATATATATATATATATATATATATATATATATATATATATATATATATATATATATATATATATATGTTTTAGTGTCACATTGTCTTTGTTTCCTATCACTACACGCCGTTCAATATCCCTCGTAACTCCTCCATCATCCTGTAGAGAATGGATTAATTTCAAACTTTGTCAAAATCCCTTAACACGTTGACTGCCGATTACGCGTTTGTGCGTAATGAGAGGTAGGGCGCTGGGTGCCGATCACGCACTTACGCGTAATATCAGTATGTCACTTCTAATGGTCAGTCTGCCGCCGGCATCCGTCGTAGCGGGTTGTTTGTGCGTCAGCAGTCAACGTGTTAATGGGATGTCTCCATTGTATATTTCGAATCTGTGTCTAAGGGATGTTATTTTGGAGAGACGTAGAACTTTGAGGCTGATTTCTTTTCCATCAAATAAATTGGTTATTCCAAATCAATCCAATAGGACGGGGTATTAAGATAGAGATTTTGCCCTTACTGATCCTGTAACGTGGAATTGTCTATTTCCTAGTATCAGATATATGGGTGGCGTTTGCAGGTTTAGGTAGCATTGAAAGACAAACCCTGAGTTGGATCGCCATTGAGGAGAGTTTGCTCTCTTAACTACGCTGTATAAATTTTCTTTTTATTATTATTATTACATTAGAAAATTATTACCGGTGTACCTAGAGCAGTGTCTGCCAAACTTTTTTACTTCACGGCACACCGGTGAATGGGGTTTTTTCTGCGGCACACCAAAGGTTCGGCGGTTGCGGGTTCGATTCCCGCTGGAACCCAGATTTTTTTAAATAGGATTCCAGTCTGGTTAACACTTAGGGCCATAAAAAAAAACATCTTTCTGGTTGGTTGGAAGAGATTGCCACATGGCAATAAACTCGCCAGGTTAAAAAAAAAAAAGCCTTACTAAGGGAAATGTACCTTATTAATATGAATAAAGGAAGTCATAGTGTAGGTAACAAATTTTTTTAATATTTTATTAACATATATGTGCATAGATGGAAATAAGTTTATTAGTGAGAATGATACAATTGATTTTTAGAAAGAATTCTGTCAAAACGCGGCTCTAAATTAGATAAAAAAAAACACGTAACTCCTCACCTACCATCTGTAACCGCTCTTGTTTTTTTTTTTTTTTATTTCATTTCCACGAGCGCTGAAAAACCAAATTCGCAAAGATACGACGACCCAAACGGCAACAGATATTTAATTGCTGTTGTAGCCGATCGAGGATATTGACTCCGAAGCGATATCCAAAATGCTGACAACTCTAGCTCAGAAAATGAGGCTTTGTGCACAGGGTCGTCTTTTAGATCTATTAAAATTTTTCTCCTCTGTTAGTGTCAGGTGTATACCGTCGAATCTTGCAAATGGATTGATGACCCACTGGTACAATTGATAATCAAGTGATGGAAAATACTTGGAAAATGATGCAGAAAGGAGTTCTAATGTCCTCTGCACTTCTGGCAAAATTTTGGCTCTCACACTCACTACGCTGCGTGTATACCAGCGTCACTGTGTCGTGTCGTGTCGACCACTATGTACGAACGTGACAAATATTTATTTGAATATGTAGATGTTGAATTTATTTAAAATAGGTGAAAATTTAAATGAATAGGCATTATATAAAATTAACAGTTTTGAGGCTTCTTCCTTCGCGGCACACCCTGAGACTTCTTGCGGCACACAGTTTGGCAGACACCTTCCTAGAGGGTACCATAAATTGAGAAATTTCCTTCCCTTTCACACACAAGATGAAATCTACCTGATTCACGTGATGAGTGTCCTAAGGGATTCACGTGATGAGTTTACTAAGTGATTTTTTTTTAATTTGAAATAATTTAGTTAGTGTACTTGGATTTTAGGGCTCAAAGCCAGATGATTTGACTTCTGTTGAAAATTATTTTCTTCAAGTAATTTATGTGGTCTGAATGTAATATCACTAGTGACACGTTTTATTTTATCATTGAGGAAGTGGTCAGTGTCACCACAACCACTAAAAGAGAAAAACACGTAACAAAAGGAATTTCATTGTCGCAGTTTGTGTCTCTACTTGTTCCATATCGTAATTCGCTTTTAATCACTTTGTGCCATCTTTAAAAGCAATACTTAAGCCCGCTAGACATGATTCAAAATGGCAATTGGCGTTAGCGAGGGTCTTTCGTGCCCGTAGGACAAGATACAAAATCTGTACTCTCTTTGTACGTGATATTTGGGAATAAGGTGTATGCTTAATTGCTAAGGCGAAACCTACACTTGTTTGTTAAGGTGTCCCAGCACAAGCTTTTCTACTTCTTTGATGATGTTTGAAGAAGTGGCCTCAACAGACTGTCCCGGTCGGAGGTCGTCCTCAATCGATTCTCTCCCTTGCTTAAAAAGACTATGTCACTTGTAAACCATCGTTTTTCCAGGGCAACAGTCCCCGTGAACCACTAACATCTTTTGAAAAATTGTTTTCCAAATTGTCCTTTGAAAAAAAAGGAGTATGTTTGGATCAAGTGAATATTTTGAATTCAGAAAACGTCATCCGGATGTCTAAAGAACACTGTCTGGAAAAACAAGTATATGAACATCCAAAGCAAGATGAGGATACACAAGACCTGTGTCCGCCCCATAATGACATACAGCATAGAATCCAGAGCCGACACTGTCAGAACTAAAAATCTCCTTCGAACCAGCGAAATGAAGGTACTCAGGAGTATCGCTGGCAAAACCCTTCGTGATAGAGTACGTAACAGAGAAATCCGAAGGACGTGCGAAGTTGAAGATATTGTCAGATGGGGACGACAGAGAAGAAGGTTCGGGAACGAACATGTATCCAGAATGGCGGTACCAAGAGCCGTAAGAATAGCCAGGGACAGTATCCCCCAAGCAAGCAGACCTCCAGGATGACCTCCCAAAAGATGGAAAGACAGCTGGCAGTCGACGTAACAAGAGGGAAACAATGATGCAGGACCATAACAGGCCAACAGGCCTAAAATAAGAAAACTTCGAAGAGAAATTGTAAAAGTTTTATAATGTATATAACTGTGGAAGAAGCGAAGATAGAAAAGTCTGACACCGTTCTCTATACCTACCTACCCTGATAAGGAAATGACCTGATATGTGTGTACGTATTTATATTGAAAAATGAAAACAAGCTTTTTGTGAGAGGTTGTGTAGTAACGGTCTGTGATGGTGAAATGTTGAAAATAATTGATTTATGACAAAATGTCATATTTCCAATGACCTGATGACACATTTCAATATGATAACACAAATGACATGTATCCAATCAGTCAGTATCTGTCTTGTTTGAATTAAATATAGATTAAGTCAGTGCGTTATCTCTCTTGTTGATCTGATTAATATTTGATTTGCTGCTTATCTACAATATATGACATTGAGTTTCCCTATACACATCCATCTGTCGTTCGAACATTATAACTTACGTCATCAAATCTATCACATAAGCGTACAGTATTACCGTATTGGCCTGACTATAGGGCAATACTGATTATAAGGGGACTCCCGTTTTTAAATAGTATTTTTTTTTGCAGAAAACAAATAATTCTGTTCTGTTTATCAATTATTCATAATGCCTTTTCTTAGGCCGAGGCCACACCAAAGTGCTTCATTAGGTGCTAAGCTAGATTTTACGTGACTCATATACTAGGTGACTTCATGCCTGGCCACACCAAAGTGCTACGCACAAATTCATTTGTCAGTCGGGAGCGGTTGAGTCGTCGACACACGATGCCACTCTCAAAACTAACCAATTTCATTATGACTTACCATCTTTATTTAATTCCTGTGCAACTTCATTCCAAAGTGATTTTATTACAGGTACATTTTTCTATAATTTGCTCGATGGGTTCCACACACAGCTGTCATTAAAACTTCCGCCATCTTGTAAATTAACCAACACGTCTGTTCGCTAGGAGATTCACTCGATGATTAATCTTCATGCAACGTGGCGCGAAGTGTGCAGTGTGGCCACTGCGATAGTATGCGCTACGTTGGTTCGCTAGGGTATGTCGCCTAACTCGCAACATAGCTCTAAGCACCAAGTGACGCTCCTACCTGTGTGGCCGAGGCCTTAGGGTCTCAAAATGTCTTTGTTGTGAAATGTACATTCAGTTGTTTACCAATCATTCTCTTTATATTAGGTGTTAACATAAGTTGTGTCCGTTTTTTTTCAAATTTAAAAATGAGCACCAAAAGTAAAACAAAATGGTAAAGTAAAATGACCGCATCAATTGTCGAACGTTGATTTTTCTTGTTTTCACTCAAAACATGTGGAACCTAAGCGCCGAACTTCTGGACTTTTCCCATTGATTTTAGATGGCGGTATACAGTCATGTGACTACAATTCATCTGCTCAGCCAATTCTACGGTTGTTTGAAGGGGATCTTCATGAATAATATGGTTTAAGCGATCCTCATCGAAGTTCACTGGTCATCCGGAACGCTCCATGTCTTTCAGGTCGAAATTACCGTCTGAAATGCAAAAAACCATCGACGAGCTGTCCTTTCATTCGTAGCATCTTCATCGTACACTTCGCAAATATCGCGAGCAGCTTTGGCAGCTTTATTCCCTCGATTGAACGCGAAAAAAAGGTGTCGAAAATGCTCACTTTCGTCTACTTGACATTCCATTTTGAAGACTTGTAATCAAATAAAATAATATATGTAACGTAAAAGCAAACACAATATCTTGTAGAGCAGAATTTTTTTTTCGAATAATGTATAACCTTTACCATTTTGTTTTAAATTTGGTGCTCATTTTTAAACTTTGAAAAAAACGGACACAACTTATGTTAACACCTAATATATGTGTTAATGCAAAAATGTGTCAATGATACAAGAGATGACAAAATGTAAAGAAAGTCACTTATACCAAAACATCGAGTTACGTGTTCCTGCAATATCGGCGACGATGTGTTGAAAATAAAAATTCCTTTTTCAACTTAACAAGATTTACATGTTAAATTTTTGGTTTATTTATTCAATTTACATAGCACACGTGACACCTTCTTACGTTTATCAGTTTCGGAAATTTGAACCAATTGCAGTTTTTTTGTACATTTTTCACCTTTGAGAATGTCGTGCTTGGCATGTGTCTGTTTCCGTGACAATGAATACAAATAAATGGTTTTCAATAAACATGCCCGCCAAATTTTCTAGTTCATCTGTATTTGTGGGAAAGACATTTGACTCTGGTGAACCTTTGAAAACGTCATTATTCTTAGGTGGATCAAAATCTGACCAGCTGATCTCAATATCTTCATCAGTTTCTTCTGAATCACTCGACAAGAGTACCCTTCGCTGATTTCTTTGTATTTCTATTACTTTTCGGTTACCGGCTGA
Source organism: Odontocerum albicorne (assembly GCA_949825065.1). Lineage (NCBI taxonomy): Eukaryota > Metazoa > Arthropoda > Insecta > Trichoptera > Odontoceridae > Odontocerum > Odontocerum albicorne. Next base: position 3,631,061 of record OX463867.1, read on the forward strand.
CTACTGCCGCTAGACTGATGTAAATATACTGCTTTATACCGTATGCTAAAGAAAACTCTCCTCAAGGGACATGAACTCACTATTATTGACAGATGAAAAAGATTACAAAATAAATATGTATAAGATAGGAAGGTAGTGGCGGCGTGTATGTATTCCAACTCAATATGTATTCTAACGAAAATTTATTAAAATAATGTAAAAACAAATACATAACGTTCCCTCTAAGGTGTGCACGTGTGCGGCCGCATATCTGTTAAAAATTGTCCGCACACATCTCAAAGAAAGGAACTTGTAACCATATTTTGTTTTGCACAATTATATATTTTATTTGATATTTTATGAAGGGTTCACAGGTTCCTTTCTTTGAGATGTGTGCGGAACATGGAAACACCGTGTAGTCCACAGCCGTAAGGAAAGAATAGTGTAGAAGGGTGACCATGATTTTTTATTTATTATATATTCGGATTATTTATCAAAGGGTTGTTTATCAAAGATAATGATATTATTATGTAACAGTAGCTACAAAATAAAGAATAAATAACCGTTGTTAACTAGTACCAAAGTATCACAAATTATAAACCTACTGGACTCCCAACAGGAAGGAACTTTACCGGGTAAGAAAATATATATTTTTATATATAAGCTACATATTTGAAAAATGTAATTTATGATTTCGTGGTGCATTATTTTGACTACTTAGTTTTATCTATGCATATTTGCGCACTTCCCTCTTTTTTTCTTGCACATATAAGTTGATGGGGGGCCGCACACACAATGAAAAAATTAGGGGGAACGTTGATACATATGAGAAACAATATACATTGTCACCCTTGATTTTCCTCTCAAATGCCTTCTCACATTTGCGCTATCTATCTGTTTTGTTAGTCTTTCTTCATTCATTCGTTCCACATGTCCAAACTATCAATCTTAATTGAAAGTAAACACATTAAACAAAAATAAAATGGGACATAGAAAATAAAAATGACTAACTAGAATATATTTAAACTGTTGGATGCTTATATGGTCAAACAACTTATGTTATCAAATCCTCTTGCCAAATTGATGCGCAGCTCTTTAATATGTGTATCGTTTTCCATTTCCAGATGGAGGAGCAGCCGAGGAAGCTCGAGCACGTAATCAAGGTGGCGCACATCTGTCTCCATCGAGGGGAGACGAGCCAGCAGGTTCTGGACGTGCGGTCCGACCATTACCAAGAGCAGGTACTGACCCGGACCATATTCCACGCTTTGTCCATCGGCCCAGGTCTTCCGCATTGGGGGGAGCGAACTAAAGGGTCTTTCAAATTGAGCGGTTTTTTCCATAATTTGTTATTTTTAATTCTTGAATAAAACGCTCAATTTGCTTTGATTTCAAAAAACTTTTTATTGGTCATTGAAGTATACTAGGTTAGTCAAAAAGTTTTGAAAGCGGAAATGAAAAGGGGAAATCACTTTTATTGCTCAGTATAGTCTCCCATAAGATCAATACACTTGGTCCGACGATCTTCCAACTTTGTTGTCCCATCACGGAAGTGACTTTCTGGAAGGCCTGCAAAATACTCCTCTACGACGGCTATAACCTCTTCGTTTGATGAAAAATGCTTTCCACGAAGGAATTTTTTGAGGTGTGAGAACAGCCAGAAGTCAGAGGGAGTTAAATCTGGCAAATAGGGTGAATGCTGCAACAATTCGTACCTCAATTCACTGATTTTCGCGATGGTTTTTTGAGCTGTGTGAGCAGGTGCATTGCCTTGATGAAAAATGATTTTTTTCTTCTGCAAACTGGGTCTTTTTTCACAAAGTTTTTCATCGAACTGGTCCAAAAGGTCACAATAATAATCAGAGTTGATTGTCTTACCAGTTTGGAGATAATCTATCAATAAAATTCCTTTTGCATCCCAAAAAACTGACGCTAACACCTTCTTGGCCGATTTCTGGACACGAACTCGCTTCGGAGCCAAAGTGCCCGGTTCACACCACTCCTTAGCCTCTTGTTTTGATTCAGGATCATGGTGGTAGACCCAAGTCTCATCCATAGTGATGAATCGACGCAGAAAATCCTTTTTATCCTTTCGAAATTGCTCCAAATGTTGCTCAGAAAGTCGCATTCGAACGTGTTTTTGTTGCATTGTTAGCAAATGCGGCACCCATTGTGCACACAATTTTTTGAAATCCAAAACTTCAGCCAAAATATGCCATGTTGTTCCATGTGAGATGCCTATGGTGTCAGCTATCACATCCACAGTCGATCGATGATCTTCCAAAACCATATCCTGTATTTTCGCTATGATTTCTGGTGTTGATGCACTTTTTGGACGTCCTGAGCAACGCTTGTACGGCCACGCTTAAACTCCAAAACCCATCGGTGAATGGTTGGAAATGAAGGAGAAGACTCCTTTAATACTTTCACCATCTTTGCATGGATCTCGGCCGATAAACCTTCCAAAACAAAGAATTTAATCACTGCACGATATTCTGATTTTTCCATTGTTAAAAAATACACTGACACGTCAACTTCAAATGGCTTGTAAACAAAGAATGAATTGACAGATCGAAATGAAATTTTGAGTACGTTCTTATGAAAGATGAAATATTAAAATGGCATAGAAATTTTATTGCGTATGAATTTCTAGCCATTCCTGGGTAAACTTTGCCTTGTGGGCTGGAGCAGAATCTTGTTGAAAAATACAATGACCTGAATTAAACGTGGTCTCATTAAGAGGCTTGACGACCTTCTCCAAAATGTCATTTTGGTATGAATTTGCACTTGTCTTCAAACCCTGGTCATAAAAATGTAGTATCAGTAACCCCTTCATATGAGACACCCCACTAAACCATCACAGATCCTGGATGATGACCTCTCTCAACTCTATGAATGACTTGAGCAGCCTTTCGAGAGTTATGTGCGTACACCCGATCATTTTGCTTATTATAATTTTCTTCAATGTTGAAAATTTTTTCATCGGAAAATAGGATTTTGCGATGCATATTTTTTGCATACAGTTGTTTATCTCTGGTCTTCCTGATGTCCCTCAAAGATAGAGTAAGCAAGTGTCCAGTGCTTCTCCGGTAAGCCCCCATATTTGATAATACGAGACATACTCCGTGTCGAAATACCCATCTCCCTGGATATGATTTTTTGTTTTGCGGCGTGGATTTCTACGGATTCTGTTACTCACAGCTTTGATGACTGCTGGAGTTCTTACGATTCGCGGTTGACCACCTTTTTGCCGATCTTCAATAGCTTGAGTATGTTCGAATCCATTAATAGTACGATATACAAATTGACGATTGATAACTAGAGGTTTTAAAGTATTAAAAATGTCTCCCGGCGTCTTCCCGACTTTATGTAATGCAATTAAAGCAATACTGTTTTCTTTATCGCCCCACCCCATGTTTACTGGTCAACTTTCAGTAACTAACTTATTATAGCCATACAACAAGGGATGGAGAATTCCCTAAAAAAAGGTTTTAGATTTCTACCTGCTATTGTTTAGATTTTATAAGCGTTTGAATTTGTGTAACAGTATTTATGGCAGGGCTATGTATGTATCTTGTCATACTGTTCTTACTTTGGTTTCTTATATTGTTTAATTATTTTTCCAGTCACAAGATCTGGTGTTCAATGAGAACGTGCTTCTGCAGACCCTGGGCTTCGACGTAGCCATTGACCATCCACACACGCACGTGGTCAAGACATGCAGCCTCATTCGAGGTCAGCCACACCTCATTACAACACACACATCGGCGGGAGCGCTACGCCTTCTATAGCTATAGCGATTGACCGTGTGCGCCGCCTGTAACGTTGTCTATCGAGACGGCGGTTTCGTCAATAGCGATGGCTGTACCGATACCACAATCGATAAAGCGGCAATTTGTGTTAAAAGGAACTGGTCAATGGTCGATATGCAAAGTTATATAGTGTCCATTAGCTTATATCTGTCTACTAAATACCCTTTTCGTTGCAGGAACATACGCATACAACAAAATGTTGCCACGTGAACACGACACTAATTCATTACTAGTTATAATAATAATAATAAAAGGATAATTTATATAGTGCCATTTAGAGAGCAAACTCTCCTCAACGTACTTGAACTCACTGTTATTGACAGATTAAAAATATTACGAAATAAATATGTATAAGATAGGAAGGTAGTGGCCGCGGCTATTAGATAAGGTACGTCCCCGCATTGGCATATGTTCAGAAAGACATATTTAATAAGAAAACTGCAGTAAACTTCCCAATGAAAGACAAACTACCTTTGAAGATCTTCCGATATGTGATAGAAACACATTCAGCTTTAGGTAGAGTGTAGTGTTCATGTACAATAATAAATTTTGATAAGCTTCTTCGAAAAGCGTTATCTTCAAGTGCTTCTTAAAGCTGCACACGTCACCCATAACTGTAACAATAACTATTCCACGCCATACGATCAGCAACAATAAAAACTGTCGTAATACCCTGCCCTATCGGATCATTTTGGAACAATCAATTTATTAAATGAAGAAATCGACCTCAACTCTCTCTCTTGACAATTTTTTGCAAAAGATCTTGTTCGGAGTGAACGACAAATGCCGGCCGACATCATCGGTCAACATTAGATTTCGGATTGTAAAAAAGTATCTTCTTTTCGTTTTGGCTTAAAGCCATACCAGCTCAAACCCTGTTCTAGTGTTAATTATTTTTCATGTCTACATTGTTGTTGCTGGGCCTCGTAGAAGTCCCTTGCCATTCCAACATCAATGCAGCTGTTGCCTGTACACACGTGTGATGGTGAATTGTGAGTTATTTACGTATTCCAATGGAACTAAACAAAAAGAGACCGTAAATTTATTGAATAAATTGTTTCAAACGACGATCAAATATATAACTGAGACAGTTAAAGGACTAATTTAAAGTTGGACCAATCATAAAATGTGAATAACAGTTAGTCGTTGGACTTCTGTTCATTCCGTGGTATCCAAGATGAGCTAGAAAGCAACCTTGGATATGGTCCACGGATGATATATGTAAAAAAGATGACAATGTGGCGGACGATTTTGGAGCAGTATACTAATAAAAAGGCTGGAAATTATTGTGTTGGTATATTTTTTCCAAATTTTTTGATAACCACACAATATCACATTTTTGAACATTTCAAAATATAACGAAACAACACGTCTTCTATCGGCTCTAGTTGGCATATGACTGAGAGTAGAGGTATCAAATTTTAAGTGTAAAATCACCTGACCATGTGGTGTAGTGGCCACTGTGGTATCTGACCATAACTTGTTCAGGCTGGAAATTATTGAACCAACCCAGGGTTTGCGGTTTTGATTCCTGTTGGGAGCCAATTTTTTTTCACAAATGTTCCTGTCTAATTTTGACTTAACCTATCGAGTAGTAAGATATTTAAAAAAATTTAAAACATCGTTTATTCAGTTGGTAAAACATGTAATTAGCCGATAAATGATTTAATTGTGTGGTATCATCAATAGATGTCATTGGTACTCCAAATTCTGACATAATCTGGGAATATTGGAGAAATAATCACTGCGCCCCAACAGCGGGGCCATACGCTATCTGACTCAGTATTTCATGGCCCCGCGGTTGGGGCGGTACTAACGGAGAAGTTAAGGCACGTTTTAAAACCTTTTTGGTTTGTTTTAAACGATTGCCACATGACAATAAAACCATGTTTTACAGTATGCGATGAAATTGTAATACAATACAATATAAGCTTATGTAGGCACTTTAAATAAATTGCAAATCTGACCAAAAATTGACGTTCCTTTTGATAAAAATGTAAAATTGTTTTTGTCTCGATTAAGCGACAATCACATTCCTTACAAAATCGTAATTCCAATATGTATACGAAACGTCTTTTACTGATATTGGTCGATACATTTTGCTTAATATCGAGTACAAGTACATTGTACAGTGGAATGTTGAGCTAATCTAATAAGAATTATGAGGAACGATTCGAGCCACCTTCGAACGGAGAGAGGTAAATTGTACCGCGTCATCGGTATGTAAAATATGTTTTGACGCATCATAATCCACGTTTTGCATCCCAAATTAAATCACCGCAATGTTTAATTTTATCCCTCGCTTTTTTCCACGTAACTCCATCAAACGCACGTTACAAAATAGTTTTATATTTTATTTAAGGATGTAGCAAAACTTCTAAATTACTTAACCCTTCCCTTACGGTGCTAAAATTGAAACGCACGCTCCGGTGTTGGGTAGTGAGTACGCGATCAAAAATTAGCGATTTTAAATCGGAAAAATAAGAACATTCATAGATAATCCCCTTAATTAATTATAATTGAAGTTAAAAATTATAATAATTGAGATTTATTTGCTGAAAACATTAAAAAACCATCTGGCAACGCTCACGGAACGGGCGTACATCTAATCTATTAGCAAGCCCAGAAGCAACTGCCGCGCGGAGCGGTATAGTGGCTTACCCCGGCGTGGCTTACGCTTGCGACAATTGAGACAATTGAGCTCCTCGCAATTCAGTGGAGTATGCAAGAGTGAGATGCGAATATAGTGTCGCGCTTCCCGCATACTCTTTACCTATCGTCAAGACACAAGGTCGAGGCACTCACAGCGTTTAAATGCGAATTTGTTTCCGATCTTCACAAAATACCCACGATATAGTCGATAAACCCTGATTATTATTAATATTATTTTTTAAATCAATGCGTAAATATATTATGGAGGAATACCTAAAATCTTAACCTTGTATTTATAATATTTATAGAGATATTGATGGTTATTAGAAGTAACGTGTAGAAGATACCCAACACAGGGAAGGAAAGGTTAAACTCGTTATTTATTTTACACTTTATATTGTCGTCGTTGCCGGGCGAGTAGGGTAGTCGAGGATCCCCTCGTCATTCCAACCTTAATTCAGTTGGTAACTGAAGCTGCGCCGTGTCTCTTGTTTTAAGTAAGTGATCCATTACACACCAGCAATCTCACCGGGCATAGTGTCATACCGGATCTGATGGCACACTGAAGTGAGATGGTCGTAGCACACCGGCATGTTTTTCTCTCTCTTTTTTGAAAGAATAGATATGACTGAAGGACGTATCCTTATAGCCCCCGAATACTGTACTTGAGAAATTGTAGCAGTTCACAAATTTGCCCCGATACAACCTTGTAACGACGTTCAGTAATTTTAATTATTTTATCAACTTTAATATAAGCCTCGATTCTAATAAATATCAAGTTATTTAGGTAAATACATTACATAAAACTAACAATAATGACAAATTAATACATCTTGTTAAAAATTAGCAAAAATGTGTCAGTTTGTTAAAATCAAATAATATTTGGTGACGTTTGTCAAAAGTCACTACGTTAGTATGCATTGGCTAGGGACGGGGTATACGATAATTGGATTTTCGATTTTTTTATACCTAAAATTAAATGTTCGTAATTAGTATTAATTCATAGTGGATCTTGGCCTATTTAAAGATAGATACAAATCATACAATACATTAGAAAGTCAGTATAATGAAAATTAGGAATTAAAACGTCAGTTTAGAGAAAAACAATTGTTCCATTTAGGAAAAAAAATTATTCGATTTGTAAAAAAAAACTATTTTACCCCATTCCTTTGAGACGACATTTCAAATGTCACAGGAACCTTCCTACATTTTCTCAAGTATAGGTGGAAAAATTGCATGTGTCATTCGATGGACGTAGCACAGTGCAGGGTTCGAACCACCGACCTTAAGCATGAAAACTCGCAGGAAAAATATTCCAAAATAAATATATATAAGTTGAGTGTGAGGATAGCAAGGTAGTGGCTGCGACTATAAGATTAGGTACTTCCTCACATCTGCATATGTTAAGAAAAATATATACAGTAAGAAAATCACAGTAAACTTACACATTAAAGACAAACTACGAAGAAACCTTTGTAGATCTTTCGATATGTGTGCCGTGTTCGTATATAATCATAAATTTTGAACACTCGATTAGTGACACCGAAGACAGTATCTCATTCTTCAACATGTCTGCGTCACTAACTTGAATATGTTGAGGTGTAGCACACGAATAAATGTGACGCCGAAGACAGTATCTCATTCTTCAACGTGTCTGCGTCACTAACTTAGATATGTTGAGGTGTAGCACACTAATAAATGTGACGCCGAAGACAGTATCTCATCCTTCAACGTGTCTGCGTCGCTAACTTGTATATGTTGAGGTGTAGCACACGAATAAATGTGACACCGAAGACAGTATCTCATTCTTCAGCGTGTCTGTGTCGCTAACTTGGATATGTTGAGGTGTATGTAGCACACAAATAAATGTCAACTTTGCACGTAACACGAGTCTATAATCTGTAACACGAGTCTATAATCCGATCTTAATTCAGGTCACTAATGACCTTAGAATGCAAATAAGTAGAATTTATAAACTGAGTTACGTAATTTTCAAGTTTTGCAACATTTCTCTTTTATTGTTTGTATTTATTTCATTTTATAATTCCATATATTTTTCATTGATCTATGTTTTTATATGTTTTATCAATTTTGATTTAGCTTTTCAGGATATCTTTTTTTTTTGTGATTACACATGAATGGTACAGGGACGAAACATGCTTTCTCGAATGATGTCTTAGATAAGAATTGTAATTGTTTATCTTTAGTACGTATCTGATAAAAGCAAAATTAATAGATCTAACACAGGTCTCGAACCTTATGGCTTCGATGTGTCGATCTATTGACGTACCTATACTATGCTGAAATACCCGTGAAGCCTTTAAATGTGCAATTTTCCTGTGTATTTATTGCAACTGTCGAAAACAGGTAAACAAACCCTTTTGGTCAGTAAACTATCATACTTGAAATGCACCTTTAACAATTTCAATTCTAATTCAAATCAAAAGTTTATCAATTTATTGCGGAAAAGTTTGGAAGGAACTGAAGATGACGACCTCCGTGGCCTGGTGGTAAGACACTTGTCTGCCGATCCGGAGGTTGCGGGTTCGATCCCCGCTGGAACCCAGATTTTTTTTAAATAGGATTCCAGTCTGGTTAACTTAGGGCCTATAAAAACATCTTTCTGGTTGGTTGGAAGAGATTGCCACATGGCAATAAACTCGCCAGGTTAAAAAAAAAAGATGCTGTAGAAATGTGTGCACTTATAATTATGCATGGGGTGACAATTTATGACAGAATACGGAATGAAGGGATAAGGGATGAATGTGAACTTAAGGCTGATGTGTTGAGTAAGGTGGAGAAGACTATGTTGAGATGGTTTGGGCATGCGGAACTAATGAATGAAGAAAGACTAATAAAATAAATGTACAGCGCAAATATGAGTGGAAGGCGTGATAGAGGAAGACCTAGGATAGTATGGTTGGATTAAGTGAATAATATTTTGAATGAAAGAAATGTAGATTCAGACAAATCGTAGACGTTGTATAGATGTAGAGGTTAAGTATGCGTGATGAGATATGGTGCTCTGTCATTTCTGCCTACTCTGACAAGGAAATGATGTGTATTTTTTTAGTTTAAAAGGATTTAGATGCATTTTTTCATCAAAAGTTCTTCAAAAACTCTTTTATGAGAAATCCCAGTCTATTTTGCATAAAATGTGCGAAAAATCCCAAGCATTTCTTGGCAAAAAAAACAGTTGTTTATATTTTATTTTTTATCTCGGTTAATATTTAGTTTTAAAACCTATTTTTTTTTGTCGAGACCCCTGTCAAGTGTAAAAGAATAAATGATTTTCATATTTCATAAAATAGATATTTTATTTTTTTTTATTCGACTTAAAAACTTGTATGAAAATTTTGAGGCCGACGACCGGCCCCGTGGGATTTTTCGTATACACCATTTGGGGCCGATAATAGGCCCCGTGGGATTAAAAGGGTTAATATTAATCAGATTTCAAAACAGCATCTCGCACACTATTGTTCATTTGAGATAAATTTGTAGCATTTATTTAACCCTGAGAGATCGGCGCACTGCTATAGCAGTGGAAGAAATTTGTTCTACCCTTGTATTCTAAATGAATATCATTCATTTAGAATACAAGGGTACATATTCTAAAATATATTTATGTTGTAAAAATATATATTTTTTGTTTTTTTGTTGTTTAAAATAAATATTTATCACGAACGTCCGAATCGTAAATATATATCAGCACTAGATAGACAATTATATTTTTTTCTCTCTCAGGGTTAAGTTTCAAGAATATATCACAAATCATTCATTTCATATGTCATTTTTGTGGTATCAAATATTGACTGATAACCATAGATATATGTCTGTCTCAACTATGTCTCTTATGAAATATTCAAATCTAGTTGATATGACTTTTTGTGGTATCAAATATTGACCGATAACCATAGATATATGTCTGTCTCAACTATGTCTCTTATGAAATATTCAAATCTAGTTGATATGACTTTTTGTGGTATCAAATATTGACCGATAACCATAGATATATGTCTGTCTCAACTATGTCTCTTATGAAATATTCAAATTTAGTTGATATGACTTTTTGTGGTATCAAATATTGACCGATAACCATAGATATATGTCTGTCTCAACTATGTCTCTTATGAAATATTCAAATTTAGTTGATATGACTTTTTGTGGTATCAAATATTGACCGATAACCATAGATATATGTCTGTCTCTTATGAAATATTCAAATCTAGTTGATATGACTTTTTGTGGTATCAAATATTGACCGATAACCATAGATATATGTCTGTCTCTTATGAAATATTCAAATCTAGTTGATATGACTTTTTGTGGTATCAAATATTGACCGATAACCATAGATAGATGTCTGTCTCAACTATGTCTCTTATGAAATATTCAAATCTAGTTGATATGACTTTTTGTGGTATCAAATATTGACCGATAACCATAGATATATGTCTGTCTCAACTATGTCTCTTATGAAATATTCAAATCTAGTTGATATGACTTTTTGTGGTATCAAATATTGACCGATAACCATAGATATATGTCTGTCTCAACTATGTCTCTTATGAAATATTCAAATCTAGTTGATATGACTTTTTGTGGTATCAAATATTGACCGATAACCATAGATAGATGTCTGTCTCAACTATGTCTCTTATGAAATATTCAAATCTAGTTGATATGACTTTTTGTGGTATCAAATATTGACCCATAACCATAGATATATGTCTGTCCCAACTATGTCTCTTATGAAATATTCAAATCTAGTTGATATGACTTTTTGTTAATTGTAAAGTTAGATGTCTCGAGTTAATAATTATGTTTTCCCTCTGTACCTTTCAAATGCTTAATTTTTTTTAATGTATGTATTAATTTATAAAAAATTTCAGTGCAGTGTTGCCCGGATTCACCAGTTTCTAGAAGGATGTCATAAAATGAGGGAATAAATAATTTATTCGAGAAATCAAATGATCTATTTGAAATATAATTATGTTCACGTAAATTAGTATAGTTGTAAAAACACCTGTCTTCTGACACGGATAATGAGGGTTCGATTCCCATCGCCACTTTTTTTTCAAAATGATTATAGTCTGGTTTTTACTTCAGAATTCTTGAACATCTTTCTTTTTGGTTGTAAGAAATTGTCACATTACAATTAAACTACCGAGTTGTACTGTATATACGAGGGTCATCCAGGAAGTATGGTTACAACATTTATGTAGGATCGAAAAATGCTTGTATTTAATTGAAATTCACAGGATACTTTAAAAATATATTAAATTATTTTTCAACGTAATCGCCGTCGAGATCGAGACATTCCTATAGTCGGGGCACCAGCTTTTGTATGCCAGTGTCATAGACCTCCGCAGCCAGCTCTTTCAGCCACTTCTTCACGGCTTCCTCGACCTCCTGATCGTTGGAAAATTGTTGGGATGTAGTGTGTGTGTGTGCGCGCGGGCGCGTGTGTGTGCGTGTGCGTGTGTGTGTGTATGTTGAATATTCTTCTGGAGTACTCCGTGTTGTCATCATGGTGGTTTTTATATTCCAATATTTCGTCTTGGATTATACCAAAGCATCATCAGGGAAAATCTTTCTCAATCAATCTTTTCCCTGATGATGTTTTGGTATAATCCAAGACTAAATATTGAAATATAAAGACCACCACGATGACAACACGGAGTACTCCAGAAGAATATTCAATGTATATTCCTCTCCGTGAAAATATAAAATAAAAATATATATCACGATAAAACTAATTCCGGGTGACACTGTCGAAACATTTTCTCGTATTTATTTGTTTTTTATATTGTTTAAATAAATTTTCGTTACAATACATGTCAACTTGATGTGAAACATTTTTACGCAAGATTCTTTTACTAGATTTGTTTCGATAGCTTTATTTAAGAAATTAATATATTATTTACTCCTAAATATTAGAGAAAGATCTTGGAATGATTGATGAAAAATCTAAAGTAATGGGGATAGAAACGTGTGAAAGCAAATGTGATATATGGGTGAATAATGAAAGATTGGAAGAAGTTGAGGAATTCTGCTATTTGGGTAGTATTTTATCAGATGATGGAAGAGTTTAGTCAGAGAAATCGTACATGTTGTATGAGAAGGTGTATTGATGTAGATGAGGCTAATGATGTGTGTCGAGATAGGGAATATATATGTATGTATGTTTCCTTGTCATTGCTGTTAAGTAACACAGTCAAGTAGTGCACCTTTTCTGACCGTAGCTGTAAATAATTACCGCTATTTAGTTTTACTTAGAACACATGAGTAGCATGCTACTTTAGATTGTAAAGTAGCTGTAACAATGTTACTTGATGAAAGTAGCTTTAACAACACATAAAAATGTTCAAATGCCTGTTTAATAAATAGTTAATGTGAAAGTTTTCATTGCATAACAATTTTCACTTAAAATTATCAGTTTTTCTCAGCTGGGACTAAAAATCAGCTGTGGCAATAATGCTACACGTGATGAGGCACCAACACTCGCACACATTTAGCGCATGCAAGTTTTGTTACCAGATTAAAAAAATATCATACCGGAACCCTTTTTTCCATGTTCCATCGTGACTCCTGTTTTCCAATCAGAGGGTTGCGGGTTCAATTATTTTGGTAATCAGAATTTTTAAAAATGGATTCAATGCCTTTTGAACATTTTTCTTGTTAGTTGAAAGAGATTGTCACTAGACAATAAACCTATTAGGTTGTACTGTATATAACTAAAGTGTAATACGATATAAGATGTAATGATTAATATACAATGTAAATGTCAGTGGAAAGCATGGTAGAGGAAGATCAAGTATGGTTGGATCAAGTGAATTATATTTTGAATGAAGGAAATGTAAAAAATTAGAAATTGTAGGAACTATATGAGAAGGTCTATAAATGTAGAAGAGGCAAAAGATTTGTAACGCGATAAGAAATTCTGGCACTCTTGTCTGTATGCATTAATGGTAACCATCATGTTTTACATTGTCGCCCTCCCGTGTTGTTCCAGCATCCAAAGACCTGGCGCAGACGTCATACTTCATGGCATCCAACAGTCTGCACCTGACCACCATGTGCCTGCAGTACAGGCCTACCGTGGTGGCCTGCTTCTGCATACACCTCGCCTCCAAGTGGAGCAATTGGGAGGTGAGTGTGGACTTCAAAGTTTTTCAACCTTCAGTTCACGGAAGTGAGTGGGCCCCGTTGCACACCAGCAAACTCACCGGTCACACCGCTGTACTGGATCCCATGACACACCAAAGTGAGATAGATGATTGGAGCACTCCGGCATATTTTTTTCCCTTTTTGACAATAAAGTATCCAGATACTCCCGAATACTAGGCGGAAAAACAGGTGTCATTCGAGGGGAGTAGCACAGTGCGGTGTTCGACCCGACAACCATCCGCACGGACGTCCAGTGCGTTATCGCACAGTCATGCACCTCATTCTTGTCTCGATAATAAGCTGACCTTCGAAAGACAAATTGGTTATACGGTTTCTGCAAGTTTCTATAGTTTTAAAGAGTTAAAATTTGTACATCAATGTCTTAACGTGTTCCTCGCGGGAAGTACAAACGCCTGTGATCTGATCTGTAGCATTCCTTTGTATATTTTACGTAATGTTTAGTTTACCTATCTCCTTTATTTAATAAGTCTCCTTAAGAGTAATGACTATTATTTATTATCAGAAAATTACTTGAATGTCATGTTTACTTGGTGGTGTAATCAAACATCAGTGGTTCTAAACAAAATACGCGTTTAAACTTAGAAATTAAAAAACGCCGAAATTGTGCCGTGCACAGGATTCGTGGAATTTGATTTTTAACGCGGTGTACAGGTTAAACTAACATTTTTCTGTTTGGTGGAAAAGATTGCCCTGATTGAAACTGTAAAAGAAGATTCCTTGGTCAATTTACAATGGATAACTATTTTCGAGAATCACTGTTTGTTAAAGATACTACTAGGTTAGTCAAAAAGTTTTGAAAGCGGAAATGAAAATACATTTTTTTGGGGGGAAATCACTTTTATTGCTCAGTATAGTCTCCCATAAGATCAATACACTTGGTCCAACGATCTTCCAACTTTGTTGTCCCATCACGGAAGTGACTTTCTGGAAGGCCTGCAAAATACTCCTCTACGACGGCTATAACCTCTTCGTTTGATGAAAAATGCTTTCCACGAAGGAATTTTTTAAGGTGTGAGAACATCCAGAAGTCAGAGGGAGCTAAATCTGGCGAATAGGGTGGATGCTGCAACAATTCGTACCCCAATTCACTGATTTTCGCGATGGTTTTTTGAGCTGTGTGAGCAGGTGCATTGTCTTGATGAAAAATGAATTTTTTCTTCTGCAAACCGGGTCTTTTTTCACACATTTTTTCATCCAACTGGTCCAAAAGGTCACAATAATAATCAGAGTTGATTGTCTTACCAGTTTGGAGATAATCTATCAATAAAATTCCTTTTGCATCCCAAAAAACTGACGCTAACACCTTCTTGGCCGATTTCTGGACACGAACTCGCTTCGGAGCCAAAGTGCCCGGTTCACACCACTCCTTAGCCTCTTGTTTTGATTCAGGATCATGGTGGTAGACCCGAGTCTCATCCATAGTGATGAATCGACGCAGAAAATCCTTTTTATCCTTTCGAAATTGCTCCAAATGTTGCTCAGAAAGTCGCATTAGAACGTGTTTTTGTCGCATTGTTAGCAAATGCGGCACCCATTGTGCACACAGTTTTTTGAAACCCAAAACTTCAGCCAAAATATGCCATGTTGTTCCATGTGAGATGCCTATGGTGTCAGCTATCACATCCACAGTCGATCGATGATCTTCCAAAACCATATCCTGTATTTTCGCTATGATTTCTGGTGTTGATGCACTTTTTGGACGTCCTGAGCGTGGATCGTCTTCAACGCTTGTACGGCCACGCTTAAACTCCGAAACCCATCGGTGAACGGTTGGAAATGAAGGAGAAGACTCCTTTAATACTTTCACCATCTTTGCATGGATCTCAGTAGCCGATAAACCTTCCAAAACAAAGAATTTAATCACTGCACGATATTCGGATTTTTCCATTGTTAAAAAATACACTGACACGTCAACTTCAAATGGCTTGTAAACAAAGAATGAATTGACAGATCGAAATGAAATTTTGAGTATGTTCTTATGAAAGATGAAATATTAAAATGGCGTAGAAATTTTGGTTTTCTACTGCTCCATAGATGTCGCTTTCAAAACTTTTTGACTAACCTAGTATATATATTGGTCTGTTGCAAATCATATCTCACTGTCATTTCTCGTAAAAGTGTTGTATGATAACTGATGTATTTTTTTTGTTAGATCCCTCAATCGAACGAGGGAAAGCACTGGTTCAACTATGTGGATCGTTCGGTGACCGCAGAACTGCTGGAGCACCTCACCTCAGAGTTCCTGCATATCTTCGACCGCTGCCCCTCCCGTCTCAAGAAGAAAATTATGTCCATCCCCAACTCTCAAGGTACATCTTTATAATATATACTAAGACTTGGCTAATCTAAAAGCGCGTCTATCTTTTATAATCGACGTAACACCGAGTGCCAGAAATTATTGACTCGATTATCATCGTACGAAGGCTGCTACTTAAGTTTTGAGATATGGCAACACCAGTGTAGATTTGTCAAATCTGACATCAGCATCATAAAGTTTGACATTTTTAATGGTATACGTGCTCGGAAAGTTTTGTCGTACGAGTGCTATTTGTGTTGTTTACAGTGACTTGAAAAATGAATCTCGGCCACAAATGGAATTAAATCGTGAACATTTTCGTGCGATTATTTTTTATGATTTTCGACGTGGACTAACTCAACAGCAGTGTGCCGATCAACTCGCTTCGACTTTTGGTGATGAAGCACCATCCCGGGCCACTGGGTTTCGCTGTTTTTCTTAATTCAATCGTGGTCGTAGTTCGTTCCAGGAGGAATTTCGTGAAGGTCGTCCAAAATTGGTTGTGCTAGAAAAACATCGATGCTGTGCGTGAACTGATATTGCAAGATCGTCATGTGACTTATCGTGAGATTGAGGCATGTTTGGGCATTAATTCCACTCGCATACATTCAATATTGCATGAACATTTGGCCATCAAAAAGATTTGTTCGCGTTGGATACCGCATAATTTGAAAATCGCTCAAAAAAAGGCTCGTGTCGATTGGTCCAAAGAAATGTTGAAAAAATTCAATCACGGTGCTTCAAAAGATGTCTATAAGATCGTGCATATGAGCCAGAAATTAAACAGCAGTCGACTGTATGGGTCTTTCAAGACAAGCCAAATCAAACAAAAGTTGTTCGCACACGAAGCACTTCGAAGCAAATGGTGGCTGGTTTCTTCGGTCATATCGCAACAGTGCCTTTAGTGGAACGTCGTACGGTCAATTCTGAATGGTACACCACCATTTGCTCTCCACCACGACAATGCGAGCTCTCACACATCGGCTCAAACAAGTGACTTTATGAGCACTCAAAACATTGAATTGATGGGTCATCCGCTGTACAGCCCTGATTTGGCACTCAACTTCGTTTTATTCCCGAACATCAAAATAAATTGCGACTTCAACGTTTTTCGACGCCTGAAGAAGCAGTTGATGCGTTCAAAACACATGTTTTGAAGTTACCTCATTCGGAGTGGAAAAAGTGCTTCGAAAATTGGTTCAAACGCATACTAAAGTGTATTGATCTTCATGGAGAGTATTTTGAAAAACAATAAAGCCATTTTCGATGATAAATATTTGTTTTTACTTGTCTGTCTCAAAACTTAAATAGCAACCCTCGTAAAACTTATCAAGGTGGTATGAGATAAGTTATGCCATAAAGTACTGTGACACAAATAAGTAATAAATTATTGGGAATCCACGTAATTTTTTTAAATAACTATAAACAAAAGGACACCTGTCTGAACCCAGAGGTTGCTGGTTCAAATCCCCATAAAACCAAAATTTTTAGAAAGGATTTTTAAATCTGACTTTCACTTAAGGCTTTTTTAACATCGATCTGATTGGTTGGAAGAGATTTCCACATGGCAATAAGCTCGCTAAGTTGTATTGTATGCAATGAAAGTGTAATACAATACAACGCAAAAAAAAAATTGAAACGTGGGCAGCCTTAGTGACACAACAGCTGCCAAGTGGATCACTTTAGAAATATTTCCATCAGAAATTATCTCTAGTGACAAAAATATTCATAATCTTCTACAGAGATGTCAGTGTCTGTACTTATTAGAAAATATAACATAAGCATATATCATATATCAAATGACGGCCTGAAAACCAGACTGGTACAAGTGACATTTAAAAAAAAACTGATTTAAGTGTTAAAATAATAGCATTTCATATGTTCCTCATTGTGCCAAGGGGATCTAGGTGAATTATCGATAATAACCCCATTTCTGAGTGAATGTATCAAGGGATGTTATATAAAGTTAACAAATCTGTATGACACAAATAGTTGATTTTCTCCCTTTCATTTTTTTGTCGCTTGTACCAGTCTGGTTTTCAGGCCGTCAAATAAACTTTACATTATAACCACACTTGGTCTGTGCGATACGGATTAATTGTACAAATAATTCCGTTCTTGGCATTATTACTGGGTAACACCGTGTATTATTTTAACTGTATTTATCGTTATTTATTTTATGTTGTATGATTAATCGGGTGAAATGTTCCACAGGCACTGGCTCTCCATCTCAGCACCAAGGATCCTCATCTCACGGGGCAGGGCCAAGCATTGCCAGTTCACCTTTTGTAAGTTGATCCACATTTATGATCGAATTTGACCATTGACAATTTTCACAAATTTCTGTCTCGTTACTGAGCCTCAGTCGAGGGTCCCCTCATCATTAGACCCGCAATTATGTATGGCTCAGAATGCTGGACTATGTACAGCTCCTACTCTAGGCAACTTGAAACAGCAGAACATGCGAATGCTTAGGTGTTCAACAGGAGTATCACTGAAATATAGAATTAAGAGCTCACGCATTCGTGGTAGCCTGGGAGTCACTGACATAAACAGTAAGCTGGAAGAGCGACAGCTGAGATGGTACGGGCACGTAAGATGAAGACCACCAGACCATACGGTAAATCAGGCAATGTCTGTGGATCTTCCTCGACATCCCGTCCAGAGGAAGACCAAAGAACTCCTGGATGACTCAATGCTCTAAAATCCTGCGGAGAAACGGCCTAGATGAAAGCGACACCCGGAACCGAAGAACATACAGCCTGAGAACGAGAAGAGTCTACCCCAACATCCTACCTAGGCAATGAGTTGGGACAGTGCCAGGAAGAAGAAGAAGAGTCGAGGATCCCCTCATCATTCCACCGTGAATTCAGTTGGAATGCAAATCTTTGCTGTTGAGTTTGTTTTAAGCGAGAGAGCATTTGCACACCACCAGCAAACTCCTCGGTCACCCCACTGTAAATTGACTTTTTCTTTCACATTTTTCTATCACCATTACTTGGGATTTTGCGCCATTCATTCTCTATCGCATCTCTCATATAATTTACTTATCAAACTTTGATAAGAAAATAATAAATGCCACGATTATGCGTATATTACGTGAATATACCGTGCTTTGACCGAATGCTCAAACTAATATAGTAGCTTGCTCCGTTGCCCACTGAGCTTTTCGTTCGTCTAAAAATTTTCAAATGGTTTACACACACGATAAAATATTTTCAATAACGTGTAATGATTGCTGCTACTAAATTTACTTTTCAAAATTATACATTTATAGTTGTATTAAAGGGTTTTATTTCTTTTCTTTCAGGACAAAGAACCTAGAAAAATACCACCAGAAGAAATGGAGAAAGTTGGTAAGTATCAAAACATTATCTTATATTCGTAGGGTGTGAGCTGAAAAATGTCTGATGTCTTCGCAGCCAGGCTCGCCCTATATTGACAGGGTGTATCTCGACCGAGGGGACGACCTCCGTGGCCTGGTGGTAAGACACTTGTCTGCCGATCCGGAGGTTGCGGGTTCGATCCCCGCTGGAACCCAGATTTTTTTAAATAGGATTCCAGTCTGGTTAACACTTAGGGCCTATAAAAACAGCTTTCTGATTGGTTGGAAGAGATTGCCACATGGCAAACAAAAAAAAATGTTATGAAATAAGCCCAGACCTTTTGATAGCTTCTTTCTTAAATGTATATTCTGCTATTTATCTTGAGATATATGTGCGATTTCATAATGTACATGCTATATTGTTGTTGTCAATAAAAGCTATATTTATTTATAGCTTTTATTGACAACAACAATATAGTAATATGTTGTCAAGTGACAGAGCACCTTAGCTACAAAAAAATGTGTGCTCGGAAAAGAAAAACCGAATCTCAACACCAGAAAAATGATGGCAACAGTTTTTTGGGACCCAAAGGGTTTGAGTCACGTGGAGTTTATGGCAAGAGGACACACAATAAACTCAGACGTCTATTGTGGAACTCTTCAACGACTTAGACGCGCCATCCAAAACAATAGACGTGGAATGTTGTCGGGAAAGGTGGTTTTGATGCATGACAATGTGCGGCCTCATGCATCAGCAACAGCGAGAATTTCAACGTCTTAAGTGTGAAATTTTTGGACATCCTCCTAACAGCCCTGACTTGGCACCGAGTGATTTTCACTTATTCCCGAAACTAAAGGAATTTTTGGGTGGAAAACAGTTTGCAAACGATGAAGACCTCAAACAAGAAGTGACATCCTGGCTCAAGTCTTTGGTGGTGGAAGAGTATAAAATCGGAATTGAAAAATTGGTTCCACATTACAATAAGTGCTACAGCTTGACAGCTATGGTATGGCAACTGAATTGAAAAATAGAGTAAGGTACTGTGACTTTGTAAATAAAGTTTTGTGTTGATATCTTTAGTTTTTATTTAGTTATGCCAAAACGTTCTTTACTTTCTGGACGACCCACCCACGTATAAATACAATGCAGTTTCAAGAACACTCAAATATCCGAAAATCAAATAAAACATAATTTACTTGAAAAAAGGAAATGGAGAAGAACAAGTCACATCTGGTAGTTAAGTCACGCTCGAGCTAACTTCTTTGTCGTGGCAAATGTTGAGATGGTTTGGTCACATTGAGAGAATAAGTTGTAATGAATGGAGAGTGAGGAAGAGATAGACCAAAAAAAGGAAGAGAATAGATAATTTATTGACCTAATGATATTTTTAGGATATTGTAAGGAGTACGAGAAACAGATGTATATGAATGAGGCGAGAGCTGTGAGGATATAAAAGCATAGAAATCTCTCCTTTATGCTTACCTTAATAGGAACATAGTTGATGGTATGCATTTAGGTTAAACTGTGTTACTGAATTCAACTTTTAATCGCTCAAATTTGTTTTTTTTTTCAATTTATTATCTCGTAGACTTGTAATGAAGAAATAAATTGAAAACTGATCAAGTAAAATTTTTGTTACAGAACTAGACAAACGTCAACTGGGTCTATTCGGTCCACCGACATCTTCCGGTCCCAACAAAGTCGACTATCGAGAGTACCGTGAGAGGCAACAGGCGCTAGAACGTCGCCGCGCCGGCGCTCTCGTCCCCCCATCTGGTGCCCCTCCGGTCCCTCAACCTTCGAGCTCCCGGCCTGGACACCGATGGCCTCATCCGTCGGCATCTAGAGACCCTAATAACCCACGGGAACAACAGATCCGCGATCCAAATGCGCAACGTGAACGTGAAAGTTCTATGAGAGATCCTAGCGGATCACATTCGAGAGAACCGAATGTTCGAGACAGGGAAGCTAGAGATCAAAACAACATAAGAGATCCCAACATGCGTGAACTGCGCGGAGATGTCAACATGATGAGAGATCCGAATGCCCTTAGAGACCCATCTAGAGAATCTAGAGACCCGTCGAGGGAGTCTAGAGACCCATCTAGGGAGTCACGAGACCCGTCTAGAGAATCCAGAGACCCAGCTTTAAGGGAATCTATGCGGGAATCATCTTCGTCACATATACCTCACGGACCTTCAGGTGACAGTATCCGATCTCACGCAGACGTAAGGGTTCACGAGAGAAGAGAAATGGCCCGGGACCCATCTAGGGATCCGAGCATGAGGGAATCGGGCATCCGAGACCCATCTAGTTTAATAAATAGAGAAAGGGAAAACAATAGTAGTAATAGTAATATTAGAGAATCAAATCGAGATCCGTCATTGGGTATTCGAGACCCGTCGACGGGGATTAGAGATCCATCAACGGCGATTAGAGATCCATCAACGGGGATTAGAGATCCATCTACGGGTATTAGAGATCCGAGTATGAGGGATCCTAGTCTCAGAGACCCGGCCCAACTGATGGCGTCTTCGCAATCCAGGTCCATGGGAAGGGAGCCTGGAGTGAGGCCGCACGGATCACAGGTGCCGAGATCTTCGCATCATAGGAGCTCGATACAGCCTGATATGAGGCATTCGTCGAACTCAATGCAAGGTATTTATTTGATTATTATTATCACTATTTCCACGCAGCATTAATGCTGTTTCACTTAAAATAATTAAAAAAAAATGTTATTTGTGTTTAAGTAGTATTTGATAGGATGTGGAAGAATGTATTGAATTTATTTTGATGATTTTTTTACGAGGATTATTGTTTTCTTTGATATGCCGGCCTCGGGTGTCCGTTACGGCCAATTTGCCAATTTGCCGGCCACCTATCTCGCTCTACCATGCGTGGGCGACTGCGCGCTAGTTGTTTTTGGTTAGAACATTGACCGTTATTTGTTTCCATTTCAATTAGTCACACATGTCCCTCTTATTAGCAGTGTCGCGAGTTGTGTCATATTAAAAATAAACCAATACCTATAGTGTTACAGTGAATAAGCTGTACTGATACGATACCTGGTAAAATAGTGATAAACTTCAATGAAGAACAACGTTATTGCTAAGTTTTCATTTTAATATCAATAGAAACACATTTACGATTATATAAAAAAGTGTTTTTCATCACATTTGCGAGTCTATAGGTATATTTAGTGACTTGGAAGAAATATTCTCAGGCCAAGTTGCAGTAATATACAGAAGGGCCATCCCGGTCACCGCATATAGAAAAATCCACAGTACACGTGCCCGCTGGCACTGTATAACAACTCTAAGGTGGTAGGTCTTCCTTGCCGGTCACCGGTGACCCCCACGGCACCCTTTAACCTCTAAGCGAGTGAGATTTTGTAAGCAAAATAAAAAATTGATTTTGTAAGTAATATAAAAAACGTAATTGCTGCCGCCATTTACAAAATAATTGAATAGATAAAAACATTTGAGCCTTGTCCGTTTTATGGATAAATTCATGTGTTCAGGAAAAAAACATCGGACGTACCGTGTACGTTCATACTCTCTTGAGGTAAAAATTCGCTCGCCGTACACCGTACGGCCATACTCCTTTAGAGGTTAAAGCAATTTTTTTTATTTTTTTTTATCCACTTTGCACGGATTTCTCTTGTTACACAAAGAGGGTTTGCTTCTAGCGTTAGCTTATTCGTTAGGAATAATATCGGCCAGGATTCTTCTCATACTGCTAGGTGGTACCGAGACTATATCCACAGTGTCATTCAGTTGGTTCAATATCTCTATACCACACGTGACTGAGTGTTTAGCCATGATATTCCTTCTGTAAGTTGGTATGTAGAACAGAGGGTGATTCCTTGCACGGCTATATTTATTAGGTACATATTAACTTAGTGCTTCTAGAATCGCGGGACAGTTAAAGCAACCTTGGAAAACCTTAAGTAGGAATATTGTAATGGATTCTTGCCTTCTTGTTTCGAGCCTTCTATAGTTAGACACCGTGAGAAGTTCGGCATGGTGAGCATATTTTGGGTAATCGCCCTTTGTTCTGTACCATAGATATCTGAAGATTTTTTTTGTATTTGTTCTATATGGTTTTTATATTTGAGCTGATGAGGAGCCCAAACTGTAGATGCATATTCTAATTTGGTTCTAATTAGATAATTATATAAGTTTCGGAGGATATCGGTGCTGTTAAATTCTCTTGATATTCTCATTATAAAACCGAGTAGTTTGTAACAGTCCGATATCAAACGCGAGACATGGTTAACGAACGTGAGTCCGACATCAAAGGTTACGCCCAAATCTTTGAATTCAGAAACTCTGTTTAATGCCACTCCCTGTATAGTATACTGATGGTGGGTTGGTGAAAACGATCGACTATAAGATACACAGACACATGTATTAATGTTGAACAGAAGATGATTTAGCTCAGTGTAGAAGGCTAGGGAGTCTAGGTCCTGTTGTAACTGTGCACAGTCGGGAAGTGAATTGATCTTTTTGAAAATTTAGAGGTCGTCAGCGAACAATAAACATGTCGAGTGACTTATGGAATTTTGAATGTCGTCTATTAATATGAGGAATAGTAGGGGACCTAAATTGGATCCTTGTGGTATACCAGATCTTGCGATAAATTCCACAGAAGACTTGTTACGGATTGTTACGTATTGAGATCTTTCTTTTAAGTATGATGCAAATAATCCAATTAGATTATCGCTGAAGCCAAGTTTATGCATTTTCTTAAGTAATATATCGTGATCAACTTTGTCGAAAGCTTTCTGGAAGTCTGTATATATTACGTCCGTTTGTGAAAGTTCGTCGTAAGTTTGACGCAATCTGTTGTGAGAGAGAGAGAGAAGGTTAGTAACAGTCGGATCGTTTTGGCAAAAAGCCATGCTGGTTTCCAATAAGTCTTGTTGATACTTGGTGGGTCAATTGGTTGCACAGTACAGTTTCGAAAATTTTTGGTCGCAGAGAGAGAACAGCTACAGGTCTGTAATTGTGAGTCTAACGGGTCTCCCGATTTGAAGATAGGGCAGACCCTGGTTGTCTTCCAGCTTACGGGAAATGTATTGATATTTATGCTCAAGTTAAATATGTAGCAGACGGGATCACACACGTATTTCGCACAGACTTTGAAAATGTCGGCTGATAACCCATCTGGTCGGTTTGCAAGGAGTTTATGCTTTTCAACACTTCTTCAACAATTCAGTGTCGGTCACCGGTGACCCCCATGACGATCAACGTGTTAATATTTATATCAAGTTAAACTGTCATATGTTCATGGAGTGTTCGTGTAATTTTGGGTTTGTGTCGAAGAACTTGTCGAGATTCTCTTCGAACTGGTTCAGTATCACAGCACTCGCTGTATACACTGTTTGACGGTTTGTTCCAAGATTCCACAAATCTGTTATCGAAACGGTGTTTCCTCAGATTATTGTGAGATTTAGTTTTGGAAAGTTGGGATTGTGGACTTAAATAGTTTCTTGCTTATCGAGTTACTTTTTTTGGCTCTATGAGAACATACGCCTCAAATAGACCCATTGACGTTATCTTTTTCGACTCGCCGTACAATATCTTTCGTAATTCTTCCATCATCGGAGAACATACACAAATAGTACTATTCGCTAATCTTGAGGGCTGCATATGAAATCAGTTTATACAGATGTTAGACCCATTTAAACTTGACACTCGTATAAATTGGTTTTTGAAGGTGATTTATCTTGACTAATATTTCCTCAAATATATTGTAATGATTTGTCTTCTTCATGTGCCATGTCTGGTCCCCCTAATGTTGGCGATCACTGTTGAGAAACTACCTCTCTTTGTCCGCATGGAACAGCTCTTGATCTGGCTGGGTAACTATATTCGTAAATGTTGCATAACCAAGATAGACACTTTCAACCGATTCTGCGCCAAACCCTCAGATTTGCGCATCATTATTAATTTTTAGAAGTGGTCTTTTTTTATCATTACTCCTTGCCATTCATCTAATTTTAGTTTCCTCGTGATGTATCCTGCTTATATATTGAATAGGTCTGTAGATAAAATGCAACCCTGACATACACCCTTGTGTACTTGAAATTAAGTAGAAAAGATAAAATTTCAATATCTTTTATAATATTTCTATCATATATAATTTATGGTTCTTTCTGTTGTCCACAGGTCTACCACCAGAACCGAGACCGAGGTCGTCTCAGCAGCCGCCGGTTCCATCGCAACAACCTCAACTACCTCAGCAACCATCTTCCATGTTGCAACAACCGGCGCAGCAACGCGTCCCACCGCCGCAGCCCAACCAAAATTCAACATCGCAACACCCACCACCGCCTCACCGACCACCGTCTCTCTTTTCCCCACCTGAACCACAACAGCGGAAACCATCGAGACCACCTTCGATACAACCGCAACCTTCGACAATACTCCCGATGATTAAGAGAGAACCGATTCCCGCTCCTCTGTCACCTTTCAGTTCGCCAGGGGAATCTGATACGAAACCAGAATTAGATAGTAAATTTAATGTTAAAATGGATGATCCAGATCCGGTCGTGGTAGCGCAACAAATTAACTCGCAGCCCGTTTCTGTTCAACAACAACCGGGCATGCCGGTAAATCTAGAGACTGATCCGAACATGGTATCGAATCTTTTGAAAGAGGCGATACCCCACAGGTCAGAGAAAAAAAAGAAGAAGGAGAAGCATAAACATAAAGACAGGGACAAGAAAGACGAACGTAAGAAACACAAGAAAAACAAGGATAAGAAACGAGAATCGGAAAAAGGTGGAAGCAGTAATAACAACAGTTTACTGCAGCCGGTTGTTTCAAACTCTAGCAGTACATCGACAACGCCTATTAAGATTACAATACCTAGAGAAGCTATATCCAATGTACCTTTAAATAGTCCGACGCCGATCGCGGATGCAAATCCAACGCGGTTGAAGATCAAAATACCGAAAGATAGACTTAGGACAGAGCCACCGATGCCGGCTATGCCATCACATTCGCAGCAGTCTCAGCAGCCGCCGCCAGCGCTTAAGATCAAGATACCGAAGGAAGTCGTGGAAGGAGCCAGCAGAAAGAGACCGATGCCGAACCAAGCCGGGGACGCGCCGCCGAGCAAGTCGTCGAGGACCCAACAACAAGCGCAGCAACTCGCTCAGCAAAAGGTAGGTGGTCAACCGAGCAGCGCGGCCATAACGGCACGAACAGATCCCGCTTCGTATAAGGTAGACAACAACGGTCAGACGAACGAGCAGAATCACAACGGTCAATTCAACGCTGTCGGTAACAGCTCGAAAAACCATCAGATGTACGATAGTAATAATAAAGGACGTAACAATGACTACAGAAACAATTACGAGTCTAAAAATAAAAATAATTTTTCTAAGAACCCATTCGGTCAACAAAATATGCGTCAACAGTTTGGCGGAGGTAACATGAATCCGAATTTTAACCATATGATGAAAAAGGGGGGTGGCGCCGGACCTCCTCCTCCGATGGGCCGGTACCCACCGCAGCAGCAGTACGGTATGATGGGGGGGTACGGACCGCCCCCGCCTCCTTACATGATGTACGGAGCCCCTCCGTACGGGGCACCACCTCCTTTTTATCCCGCGCAACCGGGTACTGCGCAGTTTGCTCCGACACACCCTCCTCCTCCAGCGCCTCCGCCATTGCCACCGCCTCTTCCACCGCCACCACCCCCTCCACTGTAGTCGGATTTACCATCGATTAAAAAAATTAATATAGATATGTAAAAAAAAAAAAATTTGGCAAATTTATTCGTACAGTGGATTTTTGGTTCATTTGGATTTGATTGAGACAGTTTTAAACTATATCGGGATACATCAGAACTTGATTGGGACAAATTTATATTTGATTGGGACACATTGTGGGGTTTTTTTGGGACACAGATCTTTTTTTTTAGTAATAAAGAAAATACTACACTAAATACCATGTTTGTTTTATCAGACATAAAACAATATATCTGCAAGTGGGATTCAATATTTGCTCCATTATTTTAAATGGGCTCTTTAGATCAAGTATATGTATTAAAAAAAATTATATATATATTAGGTAAAGCGGAAAGTAATGACAATTTTTTTTGATGCGACAAAAAATGGATTTAAACAAAAACTGTACAATATTATTCCGTTAAATAATTACCGTTGTTACCGATGATCTTCCTCCACAGAATAGGCAGTTTTTTAATACCTTATTCGTATAATTCTGGCGGTTTTTCGGTAAAATATGACTCCAAGTGATTTTGGACTAGTTCGAAATTCGTAGATTTTTTGTCTCGAAGGGAATGTTCCATCGACCTAAAAAGACGGTAATCCAAAGGCGCAATATCAGGTGAATATGGTGGATGCTGCAGAACTTCTAAATCTAGCTCTCTTATTTTGTCCTGCGTAATCCTTGCTGCGTGTGGTCTTACATTATCATGTTGTAGAATTCTTCTCTGATTCTTTACTAAAACTGATCATTTTTTAAGCAGTTCTGCTTTTAATCTTTCGATTTGGGCACAATACACATCTGCTGTAACAGTCTGACCAGATTTTAGTAATTTATAATGAATAACTTCCAAAATATCCAAGAGTCAATATCGGCTGAGGGGTAGACACAGCTACCTGATTTGTCGAAAACCAATGTTTTTTGTTTTTTTTTCTCCTCGGATTGGTGTAAAGGACCCACTTCTCATCCCCAGTAATAAATTTTCTAAGAAATGGATCAGTTTCATATCTGAAGAGTGAAGATGAACAGATTGTTATTCGTTGTTCCATGGCCGTTGAAGAAAGTTCGTGCGGCTCCCAATTTCCTTGTCTATTTTGTTTTCCGAGCCTTTTCAAATAGTTCTTCACTGTTGTTCATGGACAACCGATATCTTGTGACAATTCCTTGATGGTTTTACGCGGATCGGACCTCACTAATGAATTTAAAGTGTCATCATCGATTTTAAGAGGTCTTCCTATTTTTGGTTTGTCCTTCGATTCCCTTTCACAACTTTCAATTTTTTGAAACCATCTTTGGCACTTCCGAGGATTCAAGATGTCTCTATAAATATCGCAGATGGTCTGGGTAGCTTATTTTGACTTCAATCCTTTATCGAATAAAAACAGCATAAAATACCGCAAATTTGTCTCTTCAATCTCTGGCTTTTGCAGTTTTGTACTTTGGACCAAAACCAAAAAAAAACATCAAAACAGAAAGGATATTAATCGAGCTTCAAAACGATACCAACCACGACGTATTAACCCAACGGTAACTGGTGGCAAACTGGTTTCAACGTGAGGCCTAATGAAAATTGTCATTACTTTCCGCTTTACCTGTTATATATATATTAAAAACAAAAAATACAGAACTTGATTGGGACACGTTAGAACTTAACTAAGATATTTAAACTTCTTTTGACACGTTAGAACTCGAGTGGAACACATTTAAACTTATTTTGACACATAACTTTCAATATATACTCTGTAATTGTACATGTGTTCTTCAAATCAAGGGTATGTGTATTAAAAAAGAAAAATGTATATATAGATATTAAAAAAAAAATAACTTGGTTGGAACACATTAGGACTTAAATGATCACTTTATCAATAATAAGCGTTAGAATCCAGAATTTCAAAAATCGACACTGGTCCGAATTCATAGTCCTCCCTAAATACTTATTTCTAACCTTAAAATTACTTGCATTGTGTTCAGAGTTGGATCTTATACTTCAAAAATTTAATACGAGGTAATGAAACCATCGGACTTCCTTATCTAAGGAAGCTATTTCATTAAATTTAATTTAAAACCCTTATTTCTTCAGTAAAATGTATCAAGATTTAATATAAAGTTCGCACTGTGAGCTGGGACTGTAGAGTCCAAATGAACCACCCTTAAAAACAAAGCGCTAAATACCAGATAATACTGAATAGTCCAAATTTAAATTGGATATTTCACTAAATGTATAAAATATTTACGATTGAGTTATTTCTTAATGTACATGTTTCGTACTGGGAAATAAAAAATGTTGCTCTACCTGTTTTATTCACGTTTTGTCCCGATTAACCGGAATTCACTGTACGTGTAAATTAAAATCAAAAACAAGTTTCGTTCGTAACAGATTTATTTATCTTTATTGTACACATTTAAAAAATGACGAATTGTGTGATAAATAGTAAAATATTTTTTTTTTTTATATATATTGCTGTACAATACAATAATTGTAGCTTTTCTTTGTTATTACAAATGTTTAATCAAACTTATACATTCCCCATCGGCGACCTGCGATTATTTATACCCGCTGTGTTCCAATTATTAAGAATAATTGAGATGAAGACTGAAAAATATATATATTGTTTTTTTTTTTTTTTTTTTCGTATGGGCAACACGAATTTCCATACTCGATTTTTTCTCGTCTGACCGTTTTATTAGATTGTAGAATAATAGGTAATACTATTTTTTTTATTAATTTTGATTTCCTTCTAGTGTTTTTATTTTTTATGTAGAATTAATTGTGTGACTGCATTTTATTATTGTTTTTTTTTACAATTGATAACGACATATTTTATTTGTATACGTTTTAATAACTTATATTTTTCCAAGGCGCCGCTTTGCGTTTTATATTAATTTCTTTTTACAAAATAAAAAAAATATCTGCCAAAACTAGTGTTTATTAACCCTTTAACGGGCATAAGCAGAAATGGGTGGCATATGCGACCACCCTTATGGTTATACTTATAAGGGTTCATTTTCTTAATGAAACGTTTTTAAGTAACACAAATGTCAAATTGGCAAATGTAGTGGACGGGCAGAGGTCTTATTTAAGATGGATCGTCGTGAAGTTAGCTGCATGTTCAGTAGCAACGATCTAAACATCCGGTCAATTTATTGTCAAATATGTAAATAGGTATTATAAATAAATCACCATGAATTATATCTCATATAAGAGTTGTATTTCCTAACACAACCTAAACTTTGATATTATTACCTAAACATTGGTCACTTGTGCGACCACTGACATGACCCCTGAAATGGGCACAGGTCTTATATGCGACCGCCTCATTTCCAAAAAATAAATTTTTTAAAACACATTTTCGAAGAAATAAAGTTGATTCGATACGCATAATAATGATTTATTCAACAAAACACTCAATATCTCAAAAATAAAAACTTGCCCTATAAAGGGTTAAAAAATCTACAGAAAAAAAACAGGTATGCTTAAAATACTATTAATATTAATTTAACATCATGCCCATTTCCCTATCAAGGTAGACAGAGAGAACAGAGTTGCATACTCTTCTATTTCGACACATTCTTAGTTTTCATATAACTTAACGATTTACTATATCTGACTTTCTAAATTTCTTTCTTTCAGAATACTATTTAATTGATCCAACCAAACATTCTTTAATCTTCCTTTTGCATGCCGTCCACTCACATTTGCACTTTATACCTGTTTCGTTAGTCTTTCTTTATTCACGGGTTCAACATGTCCAAACTTTTGCATGCCGTCCACTCACATTTGCACTTTATACCTGTTTCGTTAGTCTTTCTTTATTCACGGGTTCAACATGTCCAAACTTTTGCATGCCGTCCACTCACATTTGCACTTTATACCTGTTTCGTTATTCTTTCTTTATTCACGGGTTCAACATGTCCAAACTTTTGCATGCCGTCCACTCACATTTGCACTTTATACCTGTTTCGTTAGTCTTTCTTTATTCACGGGTTCAACATGTCCAAACTTTTGCATGCCGTCCACTCACATTTGCACTTTATACCTGTTTCATTAGTCTTTCTTTATTCACGGGTTCAACATGTCCAAACTATTTCAGCGTACTCTTCTTCATCTTCCTTAACCCGTATCTTGGCAAAGTTCAATTTATTAAAATGTTAACGTTTTTCTTTGGTGATTCCTTGTTATATAGTAAGTTATGAAGGGAAATTGAGGAAAAAAAATCACAACTTTTCCTTATAGTTTTTTTTTTTATATGTAACACCCACGTTACATTGCCAAAATATCAATTTTTATAAAACACAAAAAGGGCTATAAAATGATTCTATAATCTAAAACATGAACAACATTTACATAGCTGAATTATCAACAAATGAAGTGGTTTGAATATTTTTTCTCTACATGTATTTTAGTGATTAATAAGATATTTAGATTATTTACCCCAATTTTCAAAACGCACCCACGCTGTCCAGATGTGTTGACCCGATGTCGTTTGAAAGGTTGTAGCGTTGTCAATATTTATCACCAGATGATACCACTGCACACAATAGTGCATGTATAGTATTTGAATGTGTTGCCATATTTGAAATTACATTACAGTTTCTCGATTTAAAAAAAAAAACTAAATTAGTGTAACACCTGTGTTACAATGCCACGATAAGGGTTAACTTATCAGGCTTAAGTTCATTCCGTATTCTGTCATACATTGTCACTCCTCTTAGTCTTTTTCCACGTCCACGTTTTACTCCCATACATCTAAGTGGGCATCAAAATACTTTGTGGGTTTTATTATTTTTCTTTTCACAAATTACATAAAATGCAGTCACACAAATATATGTCTTCGCTGAATGTTGAAACTGACAGTGCTAAAAATTATGTGTCCCGAGTGCTACAAAATCTTTGTTTAAGCTTGATGAATACAACCCTACATACAACTATTTCACTGAAATATGTTGAACAAAGGTGAAGCGACACAGGTGAGGCGCCACACGAGTGGCCCCTTGTGTTCAATTCTACTACGACAAATAAATACTCGCAAGTTTTAAAATTATTCAATTAGTTAAGATTCAAACATTTTGAAATCAATTTAAATTTCATAATTAGTTCATAGATGTCATTTTGAATGTAAATGATTTCTACAATGTTGGATGAATAAAAAAATATCATCACAAAGAATTTTGTAGCTCTTTTTGTTGTGTCTGAGAATACTAGTAGTACAAGTGATATTCATATTTAATAAAAAAAATACTCTATATAATATACTAGAAGAATTTGGGAAGATAAAATAATAATTACAATGATCATTCGTACTAGTTGCATTCTCAAACCCTTACAAGTATATTTGAAATAATTTTGATTTGTCTCTTCTTTTAACAATCATCAATATTAGTAATGAATGTTTTCTACTAAGTGCTTTCTGTTATATATATAAATATATATATATATATATATATATATATATATATATATATATATATATATATATATATATATATATATATATATATATATATATATATATATATATATATATATATATATATATATATATATATATATATATATATATATATATTTTTTTTTTTATTTATATTAGATTTGTAGAGTATATGTATATAACATAAAAAATTATGAAAGTGATTTAAGTATTATGTTTACTTAAATAAATCAGTCTATATTCTAAGCCATACATTATTTTCCATCTTGATTTAAATATGAATCGAGATACTGTATGAGAATTAAAAAGAAAAATGTTATCTAGTTGTTTTTATTTTGTAGATGTAAATTTTTTATTTGTATTTTTTTGGAGTCTGGATTTTGAAAGTGTTTGTTTATTTTAATTGCATCGAACTTCACCGATCGTGTCCGCTCCGAAATGGGGTAAATTTAAAAGATGTGCGAGAAATATATTTGCTTTTTTCCGTAACTTGTAATTTTTGCCCTACCGCTATGCCCCCTGTTGGAAGGGCCTTAATAGGACTGTTTAGGATTATAATAATAAATTGACAATTTATATAGAAAAGTCTCTCCTCGAGGGTGCTTTATCTCGGGATATGAATCCACTATTATTGATGAATTAGAAATGTAACAAAATAAATTGAATGTGAGAATAGGAAGATGGTGGATGCAGCCATTAGAGTAGCTATTTCTTCGCATCGACATATATTAAGAAGAAAAAAATTGGTAAGAAAACCGCAGAAAACTTAAGAGAAGACGAAGTACAAAGAAACATTTGTAGATACACTACACTACACCTTAAGTCGAATGTGTTACTATCACATATTGGAAGATCTACAAAGGTTTTTGCTGTTCATCTTCTTGCGGTATGTTTTCTTACCAAATATATTTTTCTTGATATGCAAGATTTGATCCAAAAATAATGAGAATTTTCATTTTTAACAAAAAGTATTTATTTAATCATTAATACTTATATTGTCCTATTCGAAGTAGTCCCCGTAGGATAAACTGCACTTTTGGTAACGTTTTTCCAAATCCTCGAAACATTTGTGGAACGCACTTTTTGGGATAGCCTTTACCTCATCCAGCAATTTTGTCTGTACCTCCTCTGGTTTGAAAACATCCTTTCAATGTCCTCTGCATCTTCTGCAGTGAGGTGCACTTCGGGAACTTCACCAGAATTTTCTATAAAGGTGGGGGTACATCAAGGATCGGTACTCAGTCCGCTACTGTTCATCTTAGTCATGGACTATTTAACTAACCAGGAAATGAACAGTCTTCTAAAGATCCTACTATTTGCAGGCGATATCGTATTAATAAGTGAAAAACATGAAGACCTGCAAAATAGTCTGGAAAGGTGGAGAAGAATCTTGGAGGACAATGGATTGAGACTGAGCAGAAAGAAATGCTGTCACTCCCGTAATGCAAATGGATGGAGAAACATTACCAAATTGTGACTCCTTTAAGTATCTTGGGTCACTCATCCACAGCGATGGAGGATGTGCAGCAGATGTAACACATAGAATTAGTGTGGGATGGATGAAGTTTAGATCAATGACGGGAATTCTATGTGATCCGAAAATGCCAGTAAAGTAAAAAGGAAAAGTATACCAAACGATTGTCAGACCCGCACTCCTCTATGGCTCCGAATGTTGGACGATGTATAACTCTTACTCTAGGCAATTAGAAACTGCTGAAATGCGCATGCTAAGATGGTCAGCTGGTGTGTCCCTAAGAGACAAAATAAAAAGCTCACGCATTTGTGGAAGCCTAGGTGTTACAGATATCAACATCAAGATGGAGGAGAGGCGGATGGATTGAGATGGTATGGGCACGTTGGACGCAGAGCACCCGATCACATTGTGAACCAGGCAATCTCCATGGATCTTCCTCGAATAACAACCAGAGGAAGACCAAAGAATTCATGGGTGGTGCAAAAAGATAACCTGATGCAGAGGCACGGCCTGGGGGACGTAGTCCGGGACAGAAGAGCATACAACCTGAGGACGAGGAGAGCTGACCCCAACAGTGTTCGCAGACAATGAGTTGGGATGGAGCCAGGGAGAAGAAGAATGTCCTCTGCATCTTCGGAAACAGGAAAAGTCGCAGGGGGCCATATCTGGTGAATAAGGTGGCTGCGGCATTACGACTGTTGGTTTTGGCGAAAAATTTAATATAATACAGTGCCAAAATGTGTTTAGTCAATACTTGCCTGTCAAACACAATCTGTCCATCCAATATCGCAAACAATTGAAATGTACATTACACACAGTGACGCCAACACGAGGAAAAAAGATGGACTCGATCAGAAACAAACAGCCCGTCAAATTCAATAATTCTCTTTTTTTTTTCTTTTATCAACCCTCATAATCAGATGTGGAAATGTACCTAACCTTATGGCCGCAGCGCCTACTTTCCTATCTGTATAATTAATTAACTTATATATATATATTTATTTTGTAATTTTTTTAATGTCAATAATAGTGAGTTAGAGCGTCCTTGAGAAGTCTGCTTTTTAAATGGCACTATATAAATTGTCTTATTGTTATTCTGTCTTGGTAAGTTCAATGATTATTCGTAATCAATGATTATTCGCTGCCCGCGTATGTTAAAAATTTCCGCCTACCATTTTGAAAGGGAACATGATCAAATAACACTTGTTTTGATGTAATTAAAATAATTTTTGTATCATTTACAAAATAAAAAGAACGCTAGAGAAATCCAGAGTAATTATATTTTATTTAGCTAGTTTTATGCAAAGAAATTGACAGCACTGAATCTACAGACGGAATGTGAGAAAATAAATATATTGCAAGTTTCACATTTCAATGTCTGACACGATTCTTCGCTTAAAATTTGTTTCTGCATACGACTTCATTAACACTTGTTATTTTAAAAATGACTTTGTACAAAGATTTATCGTGCTATGTTTTTCTAATTTCATTTAAAAAAATAAGGGAAACATTAAGTCAAATGTTCTTTCCGATGCACCGCCAAATTTCGTAAAATATCGCTCTTAAAATAACTTGTGTATATAAATATAATCCAATTTGAAATACTTAAAATAATATAACTTAATTTTTTAAGTAGAATTTGATATTAGAAGTTTTTTTACTGTCCACTATTTATTAATGTTTTTTTTTTTTTTTTTACCAAATACAGTAGAGCCTCGATTATCCAGATTAGACAAACGAAATGAAAAAAATTGTGTATTTTATGAGTGTGTCATCTATCGAAGGGTACGAAATTTGCGGGTCGAAAACTTCAAAAGATCTGCATTTTTTTTTTAAAACGTGGTGTCTCGAAGCGGTCTCGCAGTGTATTTAAATGTCTAGACTCGAGAATACACTTGTTCGTACTTATAACTATGATTCAGTCAGTAGGCGTTTAAATTTAGAGTACGGTTGTCAGAATTTAAATTCGCCATCGCGATATTTATTTTATAATAATTTCGATATGACATCGAATTGAAAACTAATTTAAAATTAACTATTAGAAAATAATTTAGGTATATATTAAATTAATATTTATTATTTAAAGATTACTAGATAATATTATGTAATAAACGGATTTCTCGTTATCCGGACCGCCTCCGTTCCCATTTAGTCTGGATAATCGAGGTTCTACTTTTTTAAATTTCTTTATTATTATTTATTTTTGTTTTATATATTCAGTTTCTTTATTTAATGTAGATTTTTTTTAATTAATTCTCTCTTACACGCATGTGTATGTTAAATAAATCATATATATATTTTTTACTATGTTAAACAATATTTTTTTTAATCCTTTTACGTCGTTAAACTGCGTGTTTACCCCAGTTTTTTCTTTACCTTGTTGGGCCCTGACCCAGTAAGGGTTTTTTTTTCTGTTTTATTTATACTTTTAAATTTTACAATTAAATCTGTGCCCTAGAGGATAAACCACGGAAGTCACTGTGTACCCTAGAGGATAAACGTCATACATGAATTATATGATGCAATGACGTTTATCCTCTAGGGTAAAATGTGACTTCCGTAGTTTATCCTCTAGGGTACAGAAATATATCAATCACTCTGCCCTACTAGGCATGTGACCGGCGTAAGGCAGGTAGATTTGTTTTGGTTTCGCGACCCAAAAAAATTAAAATAGCACATAGAGATTACGATAAAATTACATACATATCATCATGCCGTCTCCCTGTCAATTTAAGCAGAGAGGACAGAGTGCCAGTCTTTTCTGTACACTACACTTCCTTCATCTCCTCCATATCCATTCAACATCTATGATTTCTCTGACTTCCTATCCTTACAAAAAATTATTCACTTGATTCAATCATACTTTCCTTAGTCTTCCTCACGTTTGCATTATATTTCTTTCTTCATTCATTCGTTCCACATGCCCTAAATGTCTCGTCGAGTGGTCTTCTTCATCTTCCTCAACACAACTTAAGTTTAAACTCATCCCCGATCACTTCATTCCGTATTCTGTCATACATTGTCACCCCATGTATTCTGTAAGTGCACGTATTTTTACAGAATTTATTAGACTCTTCTGACTTTCTACATTTTCTTTTAAAATATCATTCACTTGATTCCCACTACTTTCCTTGGTCTTTCGTCAGTCATTCGTTAGTTTTTTAAGGAAATATGCAAATTAAAGACTGGTGTGTTAAATATGTTGAAAAGAGAATGATCGGATACATTCCGTCATGCTATTTGTGTTCGGGTAGGCAGAAATAGTAGAGCGCCAAACTTTCCTATCATGACATACTAGTACAAAAAAGTACATTTCAAGTGCATTAATTGCCGACAGGGTTTGTTGAGCTGTTTTACATTGATCCTTATATCGTATTGTATTGCACTTTAGTTGCATACACTACAAACTGGCCGGCTTATTTCCATGTGGCAAACTCTTCCAAACAACAAGAAGATGTGAAAACATGTCTTAAATGAAATCTGTACAACAATCAGTTTTAAAAAATCTGAGTTACAACAGGAACTGAAACTGAATCCACTATCACTGGTAGGAAGGAAGTCATGCATTTTACCAACTTGACCACGGAAGTTGTTCTATTATGATAGTTGTACATACACACCATGCAGTTTACCTGCTGGGGTAAGCAGAGAGGACAGGACGCCAGACTTCCACATCTAGACACTTCATACACCTCCTACAATTTCTTCTTTCAAAATATTCACCACACTTTCCACTCACATTTGCGCTATTTGTTTTATTAGTCTTTCTTCATTCATTTGTTCCTCATGCCCAAACCATCTCAGCGTGCTCTTCATCGTACTCAACACATCACCCTTAAGTTCACATAATTCCGTATTCCGTCATACATTGTCTCACCACACATATTCTTTCTAAGTGCACATATTTCTACAGCAACTTAACGAATATACCGGTCTGAACTGCTTGGAATATGTGGTATAGGTAGATTGAGAAAAACACGGCACGACCAAGTTGGCCAGGATTTGAAAGAAAAAAAGTTAGATAGATACACATGTAACATGCCAAAATATGAATATAAAAAAAGCAAAATAAGTAAAATTTAATGTAACTCTGCCTACCCCCGCTTAGGGACACGGCGTGATGATATTTGTCTGTACTGCTTCAAGAAACGT
The DNA here is from genome assembly GCA_949825065.1 of Odontocerum albicorne. Taxonomy (NCBI): domain Eukaryota; kingdom Metazoa; phylum Arthropoda; class Insecta; order Trichoptera; family Odontoceridae; genus Odontocerum; species Odontocerum albicorne. The sequence continues at coordinate 3,669,114 of OX463867.1, forward strand.
ATTTCTTTTAAATTAATAGAAATTTCCGAAATATTTCCAATTTTTTTTTTATAATCACTGTATTTTAGGATATAAGGAAATAAATCATAGATGCTCAACCTTTTTGCCAAATTTTTTTAATATTGAAATTAAATATTTATCATGTGTTATAGAAATTCAATTGTTATGAAGTATTTATCATCACTTAATACTACAAATGCATATATATTTTTTTATCAATAAATATCAATTATTTTTAAGTTTTGACTCAAATACTTTTAAGATAAAATTGCCTTATTATGTATATATACGAGTATATAACATATATATATACTTTTTTCTTCTGTTATTGCTTTCAATTTGGCATCCAAGTTGATAAATATTTAGTTGAATCGAACTTAACTAAAAAAAAAAAAACTTAATTAACCGTAATAAATAAATTTACTAGTTTAATAAACAGTTTTAAAATATGTTTATATATTTTTTTAATCAATTATACTTATTATTATGTTTTATTTAAATCAGATGATATCGAATTTGTGTCAGATTGACTTAAGTATGAAATAAAATTAAAAAAAAAAAGAAACTTTAATTACATTTTTTAAATTATTTAAAGAAAGTATTAGGTGGTTCCGAAAAAAAATGGCTGATTTTAATGTTATATTATTTTGAACGTATTCTGCTAGGAAATATTTGCTTTTTTTTTTTTAAACAGTTAGAAATATGTTGTATTTATTTATTGAGTCAGGCATTTAATTTGCGTTATGTGTTAATTTTTTATATGAATTTAAATTCGGACATTTGCATCTTAAACAGCACGCAATATTAACACTTGCCACCCTATGATGGATAGTGAGTGACCAGGACTTACATAATAAAATAATTTTATAGCTAATTACAAAAAATAACCTAGCAGATTTTGCATAATTTTAATTTAAAACATACATTTTTCACTGGATGCTGAGCGTCCAGCATAGTGGCTGACGGAATTGTTTAGCACAGTAAGGCAAGTGTTAACCAAACATGTGATGAAGGGCTTAACGAACAGTGAGGTTTCGGATAGAAAAGTTTAGGAACGGAGACGTGATTCTTAAAGATGAAGAGAGTCGAGGATGTCCTGCTACTTACTGTTGATTCCTTTCTATCTTGTATCTCACAACCCCAGCCAAATATACACCAGATAAAACCATGGCCGCTTCATTTATCCAATAAAGAAGTATGATGTCTTCAATTTGGACCTATACTCCAGGTATGATGATCCAACAGTGTTGAAAACGATTAATTGAAAGAAAAACACGCAAAAAACGGGACAGGAATTGGGGGTGTTCTTGCTAAAAATTCGAGTTGGGTTAGGAAATGTTACCTCATCCGCCTTACTCACCCGATCTATTATTACTAATCGATTTTCACATTTTTAACCACCTCGATAACAATTTACGACAGAAAATTTTATCCTATAGGCATAAATAAGGTTGTAATTCGTTGGAATAAATGCGTAGAATCAAATGGATCTTTGATTAATAAAGTTTATTTACTCTAAAGTTACGTTTGATTGAATTTGAAATTTAAAATCGGATATTATTTTCGGAACATCCTAATACCATTCGTAAATGTTAAAAGTGTGACATTAAAAATATATTGAAAAATAGTTTTTTTTTTTTATGCTTAGTAGATGTATAAAACAATAAGTAATGTACATTTGTCAAATAAATAAAAAATAAGAGAAAACTATAATATGAAACATCTTAAAAAAGATACATAAAAATAAGTTTTTAATTAGCTTGAAAAATTACGGCAAGAAAATGTTCCTGTATAGAAAATTAATTTTAAAAATGTAGGTCTAAAAGTGGACCACGGTTCCACACCAACCTGACTGGCTAGGTGTATTACACTTTCGTTGTGTACAGTTCAACCTGGTTAGTTTATTATCATGTGGCAATCTTTTCCAACCAGAAATACGTTAAAAAAAGGGACTGTAATAAATTTGGTAGTTTTGTTTCACAATGGAACTCGAAATAAGATGAATTTTTTAAAATTTTAAACGTAGTCGGGAATCGAACGCAAAACTCACGGATCTAAGGCAAGTGTTGTAACAACTAGGCGACAGTTCGTCATATATACTCTTCTATTTATAATACAGTGAATTCTCAATTATCCAGGTTACAGATTAACTGGGGCACTAGTATTATTTAAAAGGTTATATATATATTTTTTTGCTTTTGCTGCTAATTTGCAATCCGGTTAATACGACTCCGTATAATCAAGAGTTTACTGTACCTGTATTCTCGCTTTATATAATCGTTATATACTGTAAAATCTACCATGTGGCAATATCTTCTAACCAACCAGATATACGTTTAACCTGTACACCACGTTAAAAATCAAATTCCACGAATCCTGTGCGCGGCACAATTTCGGCATTTTTTAATTTCTAAGTTTAAACGCGTATTTTGTTTAGAACCACTGATATTTGATTACAACACCAAGTAAACATGACATTCAAGTAATATTCTGATAATAAATAAAAGTCATTACTCTTAAGGAGACTCATTAAATAAAGGAGATAAACTAAACATTACGTAAAATACACAAAGGAATGCTACAGATCAGATCACAGGCGTTTGTGCTTCCCGCGAGGAACACATTAAGAGGATTTGAATAAAAATCAGGACCTTTTTTAAATATATTCCAAGGGGAATCGAACCCATAACCCCTGGGTTGGAAGACAGGTGTCTTATCAACTAGGTCGCGGACGGCATGATGAGCTGTTTCAATAACACGGCGGTTGTAAGATCGTACCTCGTTTTGGAAACTTATATTTGTTTTTATCGCTGTGGTCTGTCAACTTGTAAGATGTAACACTGGATGGTTTGGACATGTAGAACGAATGAATGAAAAATGACTAACAAAACAATTTATACAGTGCAAATGTGAATGGAAAATAATGTATAGAAAGGCCAAGGAATGGTTGAATGAAATATGTGTCACGATTGGAAAGTCTGGCATTCTGTTCTCTCTGCCAATCCCAATGACAGGGAAACAGCATGATGGTTTGTAGGCTTTAGTAATTATGTTGCTAGAATTTTATATATCATTAGTCAAGAAATTGTTTAGTTTAGTGTTATTGAAATTTTACATATTTTCTCAATATACGTAAAATGTACATTTAAAATATATTTTGATTGATTTGTTTTCGTGAGGTACTAAGATGTATGATTTCTATCCGGGGGTTTCAGATTTGATTCCCGGTGGTATTTGAACAGGTCCTAGTCTGGTAAAAGAATTCGATTGGTAACAATACTAGACAAATAAGAGGATGGAGGATAGCGTCTTACCACCAGGCCACGGAGGTCGCCTTACAAGTGGTAAGACGACCTCCGTGGCCTGGTGGTAAGACGTCTGCCGATCCGGAGATTCGGGTTCAATCCCCGTTGGAACCCAGATTTTTTTAAAATGGGGATTCCAGTATGATATTCACTTACGGCCCATTAAAAACATCTTTCCGGTTGGTTGGAAGAGATTACCACATGGCAATAAGCTCGCCAGGTAATATAAAAAACTTGCTCATGTGCTAGACTTGACACTCATGCGAGCGTTGTTGCCTCTTTGCATACGGGGTAGTATTGCTATGATTATAGGAAAGTTCCCTGCCTTCTCATGTAGCTCTTTGAAAGACAATGTTGTCTCCCGACCATATTCTTTAATCATAGTATAAATAGGCCAAAACCCATACGATGGTTGTCGCCGAAGAAAGAATACGAGAATTGAATTTTGAATACAAGAGAGCGAGAGAGGAATACTTGGATTCTCTCCGAAAGTAATTCGAAATTTGAATCTCGGTGGGTCCGTGATAACTGAACGAATTTTAAATACCTAGCTAACAATTTTTGAACCGGTGTAAAAGGGGACGATGTATAAATGATATATATATATATAAACAAATTTTACATTTATGAATATATATTTTCATAAATGTAGAATTTGTTTTACTTCCGTGAATATTTCACGGGTTGCAACTAGTATGTTTGAATTGATAATACAACCAAATTAATGAAGTTTGGAAGAGGGAAGAATAAAAAGTCATTATGCATGACAAAAGTCAGAGGAATCATAGTAGCTGTATGAGAAAGTGTATGGATGTAGAAGAGGAGAAAAATATGTGTTGTCTCCTTTCTGCCTACCCTCATAGGGAGACGTACTGATCGTATGTATGGATGACAAAGTATATCAACGTGACAATTGTTAGATGTTTCTCAGGATCAATGAAGTGGAGATTTATTCTTTTTGCTTACCCCAATAATAGAGACATGGCGTTATTATCGTGATAATGATAATCTAGATCCGTATTCGTTATAATAAAATTCGACTATATCTTTGATAAAAAATATTGTAAAAAATCTAAACCAGACCAATATTATCAATTTTTTTCTTCATCCAGTGGTGATGGTATTCATATATTAAAAAAAAAAGCACCTTACTATCATTTCCTACAGTTCACACTAAACTAATTAACAATTTATATCAATAACAAATTAAATATTAACATTTCTATGATCTCATACAAATTTTCATTCTTAACTTTTTTTGTATCGTGTCTTGTGCTGTTTATTTTTACACAAAGCATTTAGTTCCTACATTTTCAGCTGATCGATTTCATTTATTTTAATTTTAGCTTTAAGGTCGGATAATTTTTTTGGGACATTCACACTTGAATTTTTTTAACCTGGCGAGTTTATTGCCATGTGGCAATCTCGTCCAACCGACCAGAAAGATGTTTTTATAGGCCCTAAGTGTTAACCAGACTGGAATCCTATTTTAAAAAATCTGGGTTCCAGCGGGGATCGAACCCCCGCAACCTCCGGATCGGCAGACAAGTGTCTCACCACCAGGCCACGGAGGTCGTCACGGGACATTCACACTTTTGTTGATTCAGAATGTTAAAATAATTCGACATTATTAATTTTTAACACATAGACTGACGAACAATTTAATTTAATAAAACGTTATTTTATTTTTTCACTAATTAACATTAACCCCTCGCGACATGTTTCTACCTTTTATCTCGAGGCTATCTTCAGGCAGAAAGATTTCAGGTTTTTTATGGAAGGGATGTTGAGATCGTACTGGTGTGTCATGATCGGAAGTAGTATGTGTGGTTTATTGAGCAAAAGGAAAAGAAATACTTTGAGAAGGGTGAAAACCTTTTGCATTCTTTGTTTGTTTATTCCTTCTTTTTTTTGTTATTTTTTATTATTGCTTTACGTATCAGTAATGTTTCTAAACTCATAGTTTTTTATTGGGTGTACCAATTAGTTCGGTCCGTTTTTTTGTGTTAAAAAATGCATTTATTTCTAAACAAAATTAATGAACAGATCAATTTAAGTATTATCCATCGCTGGCTTCTACTTTTTCCCATCTCTCAGGCAATTTTCGAATTCCATCTCGAAAAAATGACTCGTCTTTTGAGGCGATCCAAGTTTGGAGCCAATTTTCGGTTTCTACGAAAGAAGTGACCTGCCAAATGGTGCTGCATCCTTCGTAACAACCGGTAATCAGAAGGAGCAATGTCCGGGGAATACGGCGGGTGCGGTAAAACATCCCATTTGAGCGTTTCCAAATATTTTCTTACGACTTTTGCGACATGAGGCCGAGCGCTGTCATGAAGAAGAATAACTTTATCATGTCTGCTCGTATTCCGGCCGTTTTTCTCGCAATGCACGGCTCAAACGAATTAATTGTAGCCGATACCGATCGCCCGTAATGAAATCGCCAGGTTTCAGCACCTCATAGTAAACAACACCCCTTTGGCCCACCAGATACAGAGCATGATCTTCGAACCATGTATGTTCGGTTTTGATGTTGATGTTGACGTCGATGGCAACGATTGACCGGGCTTAGTGTAATATTTTTTCTTCTTGGGGTTATCGTAGAATATCCACTTCTCATCTCCAGTTACAATCCGATGCAAAAAACCTTTTCTTTGTTGCCTTTGAATCAGCTGCTCGCAAGTGAAAAATCGCCTTTCAACATCTCTCGGTTTCAGTTCATAAGGCACCCAATTTCCTTGTTTTTGAATCATTCCCATGGCTCTCAATAGTACGGAAACGGCTTGTTGAGTCACTCCCAATGATTCTGCAAGCTCCTGTTGCGTTTGACTCTGATCTTCTTCGAGTAATGCCTCTAATTCTTTGTCCTCGAATTTTTTTGGCTGTCCAGAGCGAGGCTTGTCTTCGATGCTGAAATCTCCATCCTTGAAACGTCGAAACCATTCCCTACATGATTTATCAGTTGGAGCAGCGTCACCATAAACTTCGACAAGCATTCGATGGGCTTCAGCTGCACTTTTCTTCCAATTAAAGCAGAAAATTAAAACCTCCCGCAAATGCTGCTTGGTTAACACAAAATTCGACATTTTCAACACTGTACATAACAAGGTTTTTGCATGAAACTCAAAGCGATATAAGCTGAATATTATTGGCAGATGTCTAACCTCTCTGAAACCGCCAAAATCGGCTGTCACTATGAACCATTCATAACAGCCAGAGCCATCTTTTGAAAACGGACCGAACTTATTAGTTAGAGCACCCTTAAGAAAAGTTTGCTCTCTAAACGGTGCTATATAAAATTATTTGGACATATGGAACGTTTGAAAGAAGAAAGATTAATAAAACAGATATATAGTGCAAATGTGGGTGGAAGTCGTGTGAGAGGAAGACCAAGGAAAGTATGGTTAGATCAAGTGAACTATATATTGAGTTTATTTAATGCGGACAACTTCTAATACATGACTTGCTCTTTATATAGGTACACTATTTTTAAACACTACAAAACGTTTTGTAACAATACTCTACAAAATATATTTAGAGCATTGTCACACAGAGTATTGTCAATATGGTGAATACAAAATGTACCCACAAATCAACACTATATTCTAAAAGAAATTTAGAAAGTCTAAGAAATCGTATTTAGAAAGTCTAAGAATGTGTGGTCGAGATAGGATGTTCTGACGTTCTGTCCTGGCTACCTATGTACATATGTGTCTTCAAGACTTCTGAGAAAGAGCAACCTTTGTTACCTTGTCATCTGTAATCATCAGCCTTCTTCAGTTACCTTGTTTGATTTCGGTTTCCACGTATCAGAATGGCTGCACTCCGTATCTTTGTCGTAATTTTTTTTTTTTTGAGGCACAGAACCTGCCGAGAGATGATCCTCAGGATTATTTCTCGTGTTTCTGAGTGGCGTGCCACAACTTGTTGAACACGTTCACTGCCAACCTCGAACAGTAGTGGACTCTATCTTCAGTGCAATGGTAGTTTTATATCGACGTTCTCAGCACCAAACGTGTCAAGTTTAAACCATTTTAATATCTCATTAACCTGTACACCGCGTTAAAAATCAAATTCCACAAATCCTGTGCGCAGCACAATTTCGGCGTTTTTTAATTTCTAAGTTTAAACGCGTATTTTGTTTAGAACCACTGATATTTGATTACACTACCAGGTAAACATGACATTCAAGTAATATTCTGATAATAAATCATAGTCATTACTCTTAAGGAGACTCATTAAATAAAGGAGATAAACTAAACATTACGTAAAATACACAAAGAAATGCTACAGATCAGATCACAGGCGTTTGTGCTTCCCGCGAGTTACACGTTAATACGAGCGTCTTCAATAGAATTGTGTGTTTATTTTCATAATCCATTTTTTTTGCATCATTAAATTTGTATTTTCAATCATTGCTTATATTTTACACGTGTAATTGATTACGTCATGAAATTCCGTAAGAATTTTTGCAATCAATTGTCTCGGTGATGTAAAAACTATTATTAACACATTCAATGCAATCAAATTATTTTAAGGTGATTCACGTGTAGCTGGAAAAAAAAAGATGTAAAATTACGTGCGATTTAATTTGGTGTTGTCTAGTATGTTAGTACCCCCTCTATTTGAAACGAAACTTTGGTTTGCATACGAAAACGCGTCGGGCCCGTTGTTAGAACCCGACGGTTGCGAAGAATACACTAGACGCGTTGTTAGCATTGAACGTGTTAACAACGCTAGCTTATGCCTAATAATATCAGCATTTCCGTCCTAAGGATATGAAATAGGTGATAGAATCGAACAAATATAATATTTATATATCTTAATTTAGTCACCCTGTAGTTCGATACATTTTTTTTATAACGATGATTTATTTTTTCAATAACAATTAAAAAAAATATTTTGAAGTTTTCTGGAGTGAGTGCTTCTGGTTGTCTTCAATAGATTCTCTGCCTATGCTAAACTGTCAGCTTAAATCTTTCATTGTGGAATATGACTAAAAATCTTTTCCGTATTCAATGCAATTCACCCTTCTTTTAAAGCTCCACAAGGGAGCATAGGGAGGCCACCAGTCTTCTCCATTCAGAGCGGTGTTAGTAATCTCCCTCCACGACATTCCTAACGCTATGACTTCCTTATCATAGGAACGGTACACCGTGAGAGAGGGTCTTCCAGGCCGTCGAGACCCCAATGGACAGAAAACGTTTCCGTATACAGCATCTTAACTACGTTTAAATTTCTGGCGTCCTTTTCCCTCTTCAAAGAAACTTGATAACTGGGTGATATTAAATTTTTAACATTTCAGAATATAACGAAACAACATGTATTTTATCGACTTGTTGACATTAGGTTAGAGGTAGCGAATTTTAACTGTAATGTCGTCTGACTAGGTCAGCTTGACGTTAACGTGGTGTCTGTCCACATACGTTCCTAAATTGTTAAGCCTGGAAAATGTGATATTATACAATACTATGAAAACCTCAACGTATTTATATTTTGATAGGAGAAATTGATTGACGATTTTTGTACGGATGATTTAAATGCATGTACGTGTACTGGAAATTTATTTCTTATACATTTTCTAGAAATCTTTTCCATATATGTCTTTTCTCATTTAACTTTTTGTCTTTTCATAAAGTGAATCACGTTCTTTCACTTTGATTTTTCTCCGAGTTCTAACAATTTCTGCTGATCGATTCTACATATTTTAATATCGGCATTCGAAACCTCAATGCCTTTTTTTATGAACCCGCACTTAATCGTTATCGACATAATTAATTTCTTTAACGCGTTTACTGCTGAATAATTTCTTTTAAGGAAAATCAAAGTGGTGTTAGGAAATTTGCCCATATTTAAAATTCTAGGTTAAAAGGTGAGGGCATGTATACAGAGAGCATTACCATTGCCCTTACAGGTCCTATCAGAATTCGACTGTTAGTTAGTAGTTAACCACTCCGGGCACGTTTGATTTTTAATTCGTCTAAATAAATTCGGCATAGAACGGCAATAAGTGTTTTGAGCGGAGTGACCATTTTAATATTCTGTCTTCAATAGAATTGTGTGGTCAAAATTGAGGATTTTCATGACATTCTATGTCAAAAGATTTAATAAGTACGTAAACTGTAATTGAAAACTTTTAAAACCTGTTTTGATGCATTTTTTTTTATTTATCTCAAAAAGATTTTTATAATTAATATAGTATTTATCTGAAATGAGAAAATTTAGATTATATTAAAAAAAAAAAAAACTTTTTAAATCAATTAATTATATTATCATTTTGAATAAATTTTTAGTTTAGTATTTTTGCACTGAACAAATGCATGTTTTGTAGAAGTAGTGCCTGTATATGTTTCTTTCTTGTTATTACACTTTGTATTTTTTGTATTTTTTTTTTGTATATAATGTTGTCTTTTTTCAGCTTAATCATCGGTGGGTTGTTCACAAAATTGATTTTTAACATTGATCAACATCAATATTGAAAAATTTATTTAGTTCCTTTCGATTTAGTTTGAAAATTAGATCCTTGAAGTAAACCGTTAAATTTTTTTTTTCTATGTAAACTTCGAAAACATGGGATTTGAATGATATACGATTTGATGGTGTTGTTGTTTTTTTTTTCTTTCCTTTTATAATGAAAATTGTGCTTTTGCTATAAATCTTTTTTTTTTTTTTTTTTATATGTTATATTAAATTTGATATACAATTTTCATTAAAGAGTATCTTTTCAAAAACGGTACTCAACTTGTGTCATCTCATTTTTTTTTTTACCCATTTACTCTGCGAAAACTACCATTTGTGTATTTTGTCCATTTTTTTTTTTTTTTTTTCAATATTTATTACGATATATAAATAGCAAATGAACTTAGTTTTTTATATATATTTCTTCACTAAGAACAGTTGAAACTTTTTTTAAATAATTGAAACGTGACTTTATAGAAAAATCGCAATATTTGTGTGTGGATGATTGTTAAAACACTTTTTTTGTATATTGAAAGGCAAAAAATTGAAAAAAAGTCTAGATATTTATTCTAATCGAATATTTCACACAATGATTATATTAATTTGCAAGTCCTTTTAACGAAATGTACATACATTGTTTTGACAATCGCTCATTCATTTGTGATATTTCTGTATCCGAACAAAATATATTTTGTACGAATCCATAATAATAATTTAATTTCTTATAAACATAATTTTTTTTAATATCTCCTATGATATATTTTGACGGGAGAGAAATATAAATTGGTTCGAGTCTTCGACAACGCTGTTTGTTTGAAAACATTTTTTTTTCTTCGTAACCAACTAAATTTTCGTCCGTCCTGTCAAAATTACTAAATTACACGTAGAAGGTATTAAAAAATATATATATATGAATTCATTTGCTGTTTTTGTATTTTTTGCATTAGTCTGTATAAACCAAAATTGTATTATTTATGTATGTACTCTGGTCCTAGGCCTTCGCTTCTCAAGCCAAGTGTACGTAATAATGAGTATCACGTACTGTATTTATCTTTTCACAACCTGTGCCCTAATGCTTATACTGTGTGCCTCAGGATGGCGGAAACGATCACGCATAAAAAATATACGAGGGTATTATCGAGACAGAAAGGAGACTAGAAAAAATACTTTCTATTTGGAAAATGTGACCGATTAATAATTGTTTATTACATTTTTTTTTTATCAATTTGGTTATGTCCAAGGATTTTATACACTTGTATAATTAATTCTACCGTTTTGATAGATTTATTTTTCGAGTGATTCTTATCGTACACTTGAAATGGAAATTAATTTCGTGAAATCGCTATACAAATTTGTTATTATTTTCTATTCAATATTTAACATTCAGTTATTGATAAAAAAATAGTGAATTTACAAATGAAATAAAGCACGTACGGTGTTTTTTTTTTTTTTTGTTAAACTTTTGGATGAATTATCTTTAATTTTTTATATTTATCAAGAATTCTGTTAAATTTTGTACAATACTTAATAGCATTATAAAATGACTATTACCAAGATTCATGGACGCTCATATTCCGCTACTAGGTTTCGTGTTAAAATAATTTGTACGATTATCAAGTATCGAGAGTATAATCTTGTTACAATTATCAAGATCCTCGATACAATTATCATAAACTTTTGAATGGTGAGCTATTTATAAATCAATGATCTCTTTTTTGTGTTATTTTTTTACGATTATCAAGAATCGAGTATAATCTTGTTACAGTTATCAAGAGCCTTGATACAATTATCAAAAACTTTAAAATGGTCACCTGTTTATAAATGAATGATCTTTTTGTTTTAATTTTTTTTACGATTATCAATAATCGAGTAAAATCTTGATACAATTATCAAAATTTTTTGAATGGTCAACTTTTTATAAATTAATGATCTCTTATGTGTTAATTGTTTTTTTACGATTATCAAGAATCGAGTAAAATCTTGTTACGATTATCAAGAACCTTGATACAATTATCAAGAACTTTATCTTGGTAAAATAATTAATGGTCACCTTTTTATAAATGATCTCTTTTCTTTGTTTTTTTTTTTGTACAGAACATGATTATTTCTAGGTTGTGTTTGGAGGTTAACTCACAATGTTGGTTGGTGTAACTCTCGTGGCGAGTTGAATAATATCCAGTTATTGGGGGTTATGTTACTAACATTAAAACACACACACACACACATACGCATCAGACTTGCTTCGCAAAATGGGAGTTTGCTTGTTGTCAACTTTATTCCTCGTTTTCCACCCCCTTATTCTAGGCTTATTCTCTTATCCAAATCATCCATCTTTCCAAAATGTTACTGCTATATTTAATTAGTTTTTATTTATCTTTTATTACATATGCCTCTAAAAAGGCTGTTAAATTTGTATTACACATGCCTCTAAAAAGGCTGTTAAATTTGTATTACAGATGCCTCGAGAAAGGCTGTTAAATTTGTATTACACATGCCTCTAAAAAGGCTGTTAAATTTGTATTACAGATGCCTCGAGAAAGGCTGTTAAATTTGTATTACACATGCCTCTAAAAAGGCTGTTAAATGTATATTATATATGTGTTATTATCACAGGATTCGAAAATTTCAGGGATTTGTAATGAATTTGTCTATTACTATCTTTAGCTCATTATTTAATTTCAGAAAAGGTGTAAATCAAGGAGACATTATGTCTCCCTACTTCTTTGACTTTTATACTCGATCGCGTATAAATAACAAAGAATAAAACTTGATAGCTAAAAAATATCAGCTTTTTCAATATTTTATGTGTTATATATCGGAAGATTCGAGGGATTCTTTGTAATAAATTCGTCTATTACTCTCTTTAGCTCATTATTTAATTTCAGAAAAGGTGTAAATCAAGGAGGCCTTATGTCTCCCTATTTCTTTGACTTTTATACTCGATCGCGTATAAATAACAAAGAATAAAACATATTTTATGTGTTATCCACATATCAGAAGATTCGAGGGATTCTTTGTAATAAATTTGTCTATTGCTCTCGTTAGCTCATTATTTAAATTCAGAAAAGGTGTAATCAAGGAGGCCTTATGTCTCCCTAATTCCTTGACTTTTATACTTGATTACATATAATTAATAATGAATAAAATTTGACAAAAATATCAGATTATGTGTTACTATCACATATCGGAAGATTCGAGGAATTCCTTGTAGAAAATTTGTATACTACTGTCGTAAGGTCATATTGCTTAATTTCAGAACAGGTGTGAAGCGAGATGATATTATGTCTCCCTACTTGTTTTGACATTCGTCTGCATACTTGTTTGTCAGCATCTTAATGTCGTTATCAATCATGCTTTTCTCTTCTTTTGAAAGAAACTCTGTAAAACTTCGATATTCAATTTTGAGCATGTTAAAATATAATGAAACAAAAATCTTCTATCGACTCTAGTTGACATACTGCTGAGGGTAGACATATCGAATTTAAATTGCAACATCGCCTGACCATGCGTGGGCATGGCTGGTGTGGTATCTGTCGATACGCACTAAACTTGTCCAGGCCGGAAACTTTTGAACCTTAGTGTTATTTCAATTTGTACGTGAAACTTAATGAATTGAAAGAAAAAAATCTGATTTGATACGACACTAGGGTAAGATAGGGTTGTGTTATGGCAGCACTGTTGCTTTTCAATAAATAATTGCAATCATCTTGAGTTAGAGCGCCCTTGAAAGTCTGCTCTCTGAACGGCACTATATAAATTGTCATTTTTATTATTATTACACCATTTGTATATTCGTAAGGTCTTACCATTTAGTTTGGCTTACGATACCAAAGTTTCGAAAACGTTGCAGTTTAAAGGGCACATTAACAGTTTTTAAAGATATTGCCAATAAGTGTGTAAGTTTGTATTGTGTATGCCGAAAAATGTACGAAAGCAATTGTATGTTTGAGAAGGTATAAGCATGGATGTAAAGGAGGCAAAAGATGTGTGTTGTGATAGTTAAGTCCGGTGCTCTGTCCTCTCTGCCTACCCCGACAGGGATACGGGCATGATGGTATGTATACTTGAGTTTATTTTAGAATCGTGTTACTTTTTTACGTTTTCGCTAAGATACACTAAAAATAATTATAATACGTTAAATAATAAATATCGTAATAAATATCTCGTAAATTAATAATCTAATTCTAAATTGTATTCTAAGTGAATAGTGTTATTGTTAACACTTGCCTTATTGTGCTAAACAATTCCGCCAGCCACTGTGCTGGACGCTCAGCATCCAGTGAAAAATGTATGTTTTAAATTAAAATTATGCAAAATCTGCTAGGTTATTTTTTGTAATTAGCTATAAAATTATTTTATTTTGTAAGTCCTGGTCACTCACTATCCATCATAGGGGTGGCAAGTGTTAAGTGTTCTTTGAATTAATTATAGTTTCAAAAAGAATTTAGTTTTTCCCTCGATATCCACAGGGACTTTTTCGATCCGTTGTTGGTTGAATTCTCGAACGTGGAAACCGCGGTTACAAAAGGCCGACTAACACGATCGATTCATACGAATCGACGTTTTCTTTCAGTTACGGATTGTTATTAGATTTATAGACCTAAAGATAAAACCATGTTTTGCTTTTAGGAATCGTTCTGAATTTTTTCCATCGGGTTCGTAGGGCTGACTATCTGATTAAAAAAAAAAAATCTAATTATAAAATAATACATTTAATCATAAAGAAATAAATCTTATTATAAAAAAATAAAACTAATTATACAATAATAAATTTAATTATAAAAGAATAAATTTTAATACTATACTTCAGTAATTGTAGCACGGGTCCTATGACAGTTCACAAATTTGCCCCAATACAACCTTGTAACGACATTCAGTAATTTTAATTATTTTATCAAATCTAATATAAGCGTCGATTCTAATAAATAGCAAGTTATTTAGGTAAATACATTACATAAAAATAACAATAATGACAAATTAATATATCTTGTTACAAATTAGCAAAAATGTGGCAATTTGTTAAAATCAAATAATATTTGGTGACGTTCGTCAAAATTCACTAAGTTAGTCCGCATTGGCTAGGGATGGGGTATACGATAATTGAATGTTTGTTTTTTTTTATACCTAAAATTAAATGTTCGTAATTAGTATTAATTCATAGTGGATCTTGGCCTATTTAATCAGTTCACCGCGTTAAAAATTAAATTCCACGAATCCTGTGCGCGGCACAATTTCGGCGTTTATTTTCTAAGTTTAAACGCGTATTTTGTTTAGAACCAATGATATTTGATTACACCACCAAGTAAACATGACATTCAAGTAATATTGTGATAATAAATAATAGTCATTACTCTTAAGGAGACTCATTAGATAAAGGAGATAAACTAAACATTACGTAAAATAAACAAAGGAATGCTACGATCAAAGCAATGATTCATTACACTCACCCGATCAAATGCATATAGCACTAGTAATGTTTATTTACGTAAGAGAGACTCATCGCAGGACTCGATCTGCGCGACAGGTCGTTACATGTGACGCAATAGCTGGAAATATTGAGAAACCAAAAAAAATTGGCGCTCTGTTTATTCAACAATATCTCATAAACTAATATATTATTTGACAAGGATTTCAGAGATGTTGCTAGAATAAAGATTATTTTAAATTTTAGTTCCATTTTCATTCCGGTTTTGTGTAATTTTTTTTAAGTATTTGTGATTTGAAACTTGGATTGTCGTCAGATCACAGGCGTTTGTGCTTCCCGCGAGGAACACGTTAAAGATAGATACAAATCATACAATACATTAGAAAGTCAGTTTAGAGAAAAACAGTTTTTCGATCTATAAAAAAACTATTCGATTTGTAAAAAAAAAAAAAACGATTTTATCCCATCCCTTTGAGACATGACGTTTAAAACGTCGCAGGACTCATCCTACATTTTCTGAAGTATAATTGAATAAATTCTACCAAGATTTGTAGAGCTTTTCCTTCTAAATAGATGTACTTTACCCATCCTGCTGCCAACACCAATGTATCATTGCTCTGCGCTCATATCTCACTGGTTTTGGGCTCCAATTAACATTATCGAATGTGTATATATATAAAAACCATTACATTGACATAACTGTATTTCGGGGAATCGTATTGCATTATAATAATTTTGTTTTTTTTTTGTACGACTAACAAAAACAATATATATTTATATTTCGTTAGGGCATCATAATTGGACAACTTTAAACGTAAGTATTCAATTGTGTGCCTTTTTTTTTTTTCTAAGGTCTGTGGACAGTGATAAACTTTTTCTCGTGGAGTTGCAGATTTTTTTTTTTTTGGTATTACTAACAAATCTAACGGTTTTTTTTTTCTGGTAATTGGCTATATATTCATCGAACCTGTGGGTTGTGAATGCGTGGAAATAAAATGTATGGCCATGACCTCTTCAAGTTTAGGTTTGATGCCAATAGTGGAATCTTGGCTCCGACATAACTTAGACGCGACAAAAGTGATGGAAAAAAGATAAATAAATGCGTTAAAAATGAGAACTTTGCGTATAATGTATGGATAATGAATGAGTTTTTCTCTTGTATCTTTTTAACCTGTACACTGCGTTAAAAATCAAATTCCACGAATTATGTGCGCGGCAAAATTTCGGCGTTTTTTAATTTCTAAGTTTAAAGGCGTGTTTTGTTTAGAACCACTGATATTTGATTACAACACCAAGTAAACATGACATTCTAGTAATTTTCTGATAATAAATAATAGTCATTACTCTTAAGGAGACTCATTAAATAAAGGAGATAAACTAAACATTACGTAAAATACACAAAGGAATGCTACAGATCAGATCACAAGGGTTTGTGCTTCCCGCGAGGAACACGTTAATATACGTATCTACGATGACCTCTGTGGCTTAGTTGGTGAAACGTTTGATTCCCAATTGTGCCTTTTTTTATTTATCTGATTTTCACTTAAAGCATCGAGAACATCTGTCCGGTTGGTTGGAATAAATTGCCATATAGCAATAAATCTGCCAGAATGTTTTTTTTACAATGAAAATGTAATAAAAATATGTCATTTCACGTAAAATCAATAATAGCAAAAATGACAATTCATAACAGTGTGTTGGTGCCCATCTTGATGTATGGAAGTGAATCTTAGACTTGACAGAAGATGGTTGAAAGTAAGATTGATGCTGTGGAGATGTGTGCAAGGAAAATTTGTGGAGTGTCAATGTTTGAAAGAAAGCGGAATGAAGAAAGAAGATTTAATGTGGTTCGGCCATGTGCAGAGAATGAATGATGAAAGAATAAGTAAACAAATAGACAAATCAGAAGAGGAAGTCGTAAACCAAAGAAAAACTGGCTGAAGCAAATGACTCGATTTTGAAAAAAGGTACGAAGTGAGAAGTATGAATAAGTTAATACTGTGCATGACGAGATGTATGAATGTGGAGAAAGCGAAAGTTGTGTGCTTGAATAGAAACTCTTGGAAATCTGTTCTCCCTGCCTACCCCGTAAGGGACACGGCGTGATGATATTTATGTGTGTATGTATGTCATTTCATGTTTTTTTTTTCTTTTCGATAAATAAAAAGAATTTGTTTGATAACAATATTCACTCACAAAAGACACGTACGAGTGTTACCTTCTCAATTACGGTAGTATTGTTTACACACGTAATTATGAACGACTTCCGTGCCTTCTAGAGTGGTTATCTATTATTACTATAGTTCCGAGATAGGAAACTTGAAAAACACGGTTAATGGGGACAAAGGCAACGTCTCCATTCCACACTCTTTAATTATTTTGACTCGCTAATTTTAAGAAAGAAAGAAAAGTTACGTCAATAAAATAAATTCAATATTTTATCTAAATTTTTTAAAATTAATTCCGTGACTTTTGAGATGTCATTTTTATATAAACAATTCCTCTCTAATTCTTCCATATTGCCTCTTTCAATATTTTCACCCTGCATATACTCGTACACGTCAGTTTCTACGCTTTGTCTCCATATCATGTCACTGTGGCCTGCTTTGCTTCATAAATATATTCGTCAATTCAAAATATCCATGATCTCTAGTAGTTAGTTATTTTGCTTTGCCGAGCATTGTCAGAATTACACGTACGATTACGGGCTGTTGAAACTCCAAGCCTTAAGCCGCTTGATGTAAAACAGTCGAAAGTAGGTTAAGAATACACATAAAACTATAGCACACGCATAACCGTGTGTGCTATAGTTTTATGTGTATTCTTAACCTACTTACGTAACGAAATACTCTTTAAAATCATCGGTTTCGAATTAATTGGCCGACTTTCAAAAAAGCTGAGACGGAGGCGGGTTTTTTTCAGTTCTCGTTAATCCACATACATACCATCACGCCATTTCTGTCGGGGTAGGCAGCGAGGCCAGAATGCCAGATTTTCCTATTTCGACACATCCTTAGCATCTTCTACATCCATACAACTTCTACGATTTCTCTGACTTTCTACATTTCCTTATTTCAGAATTTCATTCTCTTGATCCAACCATACTTTCTTTGGCCTTCCTCTCAAACGGCTTTCACTCACATTTGCACTGTTTTGTTATTCTAAATATTACTGATTTTTGCAAGAATCCGAGAGGCAGAGGGATGTAAAAAGGGTCCAACTCACGTTCATTGGCCAACTTATAATTAAGTTGGGACGGAGGGTGGCATTTTTCAGGACTTGTTATTTAATAAATTTGTGTAAAAGTGTAATAAAATGAGACTTTATTCTAGTCTATAATACTTATATATAGTGCAAATGTGAGTGGAAGGTGTGGTAGAGAAAGACCAAGGAAAGGATGGTTGGATTAAGTGAATAATATTTTGAAACAAGGAAATGTAGAAAGTCAAGAAAAATCAGAGAAGTTTTATGGGTGTAGAAGAGGCTAAGAATGTGTGTCGAGACAGGAAAGTATAGCACTCTCTTCTCTCTGCCTACGCCGATGGTATATATGTATTTGTATAATACTAATGCAATAGTTACGAGAGTTACGTTAGTTGAGCAAATTTATACTGCAATTTTCTCTCTTCCGATCAAACGGATCTTGTTTATGATTGGCTGAAAATGTGAAACAGTGATATTCCGATGCATGTTTACCAGGAAATATACAGTACCCGGCGGTAAGTAATACACATTGGGCTTAAGAAAGAGACTGTCGCTTTGTAGAGCATCGTCTCTGTCGCACGATGCGCTAACAGTCCGTGCAACAGAGACGACGCTCACAAAGCGACAGCCTCTTTCTTAAGCCCAATGTGTATTACTTTATTACTTACCGCCGGGTACTGTACATAAGTTGACCAAGAATTGGACATTATTGGATTTGTATATAACTTGATTTATTAAATTATTGAAGAAATTTATATTTCAAAAGTTTTTTTTTATTTTTTTAAATTCATAAAAATAATTCACTGAACAAAAAAATGTATACACACTTTGAACGATTATAAATTCAGTATTTGTCAATTTATATCTAAGATTAAAACTCCAACCGTAGACGTTAAAAAAGACAATTGTAGATATCGCAAGTGGCTGTTCGTGGCTGGCTGTTTTATGGCTGTTCTGGTACATGCATTGCTGATAACACGGAATCACAGACATCGCGAATAATTTGTTTTGGTATTTGGGCGCATTCTCGTTGTACGGCTGCTCTCGATTCATTAAATGTTGCCAATTTTGTGCCATTGAATGAGCCCCCATAAAAATGTCCATTGGCGTGAGGTCTGGGAAGCGCGGGGGATATTCAATACTACCTCGATATCTAATCCATCCATTTGGTAAATTTCCATCAAGACATTTCATCACATCACAACGGTACGGTAGTGAAGAGGTGCACTATTTTACTGGAAATAAGAGTCCTCCACATCCCTAAACTTCTCACGAATGCGTTTTATGACAAATTACTACAGCAAGTTACTTCATGTCAACGGCACAGTGTATAATTTTTTTTGCGATACCTGTAAAAGAATAAATTATATTAAACATAGTTTAGAGAGCAGACTATTCCTCAAGGGCGCCCTAACACGGGATTCGAATCTACTATTATTAAAAGATTAACCACTTTACAGTTTTGCCCGAGCGTGACTCGGGCACGGAGTTTTTTTTTATACTGACGAACACGAGCCTCGTTCGGGCAAATCTTGTTTCGACTCGGGAGTGTTTCTCCCAAGTGTCGTTTGGAATAAACACTCGCCAAGTCGAAACAAGATTTGCCCGAACGAGGCTCGGGCTCGTCAGTATAAAAAAAAGCTACATGCCTGAGTCACGCTCGGGCAAAACTGTCGAGTGGTTAAAAATATTGCCACGAAATAAGTGGAGTTGACGGCTATGGCCCTTTCGATACTTCAACGCATCTGTATATGTTAAAAAAAAACGTATTTGAAAACTTGTCGCAGGAAGACGAAACGCAAAGAAACCTTTTTAGATCTTCTGATATGTATGATAGTAACACGTACGGCTTTACGTGGAGTGTACTGCACGTGTCTAATATTTCAAATCGTAAATTTACGTGACTTCTCGGTTTATTATTTGTAAAAACTTGCCCGGTCGGTTTTTGAACTGGTTCGATATCACGTCGCTCACTAAACTAGTGGACAGTTTGTTCCGAGATTCCACAAATTAGTTATAAACAACAGCGTTGATTGATCTAGAATTATCGAGATTCCACAAATTTCTAATTATTGTGGTATTCAGTATTGGAAAGTGTGGATTCAAATAATTTCGTACTTATAATATTACTTGTTTTGACGTACGAGAAACTGCGTTTTGCCCATGGTAATGAAACTGAACATTGTCAACTGTCGTATGTATGTTCATTATGAATAAAGCACTCCTGGGTTTGTGTGTAGGAACTTGTCCAGACGTCTCGTACACTGGTTCAATGTCACAGCACTCACTACACTATTGGGCAGTATTATCATTATAGCCAGGCAGCATGAATGCTGTTAATATCTTTATCAAGTTTTCCTGTCATATGTTCATGGAGAGAGCACTCCTGGGTTTGTGTGTAGGTACTTGTCCAGACGTCTCATACACTGGTTCAATGTCACAGCACTCACTACACTATTGGGCAGTATTATCATTATAGTCAGGCAGCATGAATACTGTTAATATCTATATCAAGTTTACCTGTCATATGTTCATGGAGAGAGCACTTTTGGGTCTACGTGTAGGAACTTGTTCAGACTTTTTGAACTGGTTCAATGTCACATCACTCACTACTGTATCGGGCAGTTGGTTCCAAGAATACAGGTTTGCAAAACAATGTTTCTTTGGATTATTGCGAAATCTAGTTTCGAATAATTTTGATCGACGTACTCTCAGATGTGATAAACGCAGTCTATCTAATTGTCAACCTATTAAATGATTGCATTTGACGACCGCTGTGGCTTTAAAGCTTTTCTATCTCCCGAGAGTTTCGAATGAGATTATAAAGGAGTCCCAGTTAATTGAAGAGTTTGTCTACAAGGTTATTGTTACCTTTTTTATGGCAATATTGCTAGCTGTCATTACTTGTTGATAATACTATCGCAACTCGGTTTATGACAATATTATCAACACGTATGACGACTGGCAGTGAGTTACGTGTCTACTCCAATTTGATGATGGAAATATTACGAGGGATATTGCTGGGTCGACATGTAGTGATGGGAAATAAAGTCAATATAGCACTAGAACATTTATACTCGAACTGTTTCAAAATCTGCCAAGATCGACAACCGTATTTTATTGTCAACTTTGATGTATAGGAGTGAAATGTGGACGTGGACTGAGAAGAGACAAATAAATGCTAAAGAAATGTGTACATGGGTTGACAATGTACGACATGGCCGAATTACGTGATAAGGGATGAATGTGAACTTAAGGGTGATGTATTAAATAAGGTGAAGAAGAACACTCTGCGATGGGGTTGGTACGTCGAACGACTGAATAATGAAAGAGTAACAAATCAAATATGCAGTGCAAATCTAGTGTGAAAGTCATGGTAAAGGAAGACTATAGAAAGTATGGTCGGGTCAAGTGAAGGATATTCTGAAAGAAGTAAAAATCAGAGAAATCGTAGGTGTATTATTGTGCAAGAGGTGAAGGGTGTGTGTCAAGAGGAAAGTCTGTCGCTCTGTCCTCTGCATACCCCGACAGGGAAACGGCATTATGGTATAACTTTTGGTTTTCGCTCATACTTGGTTATAGTGGTGTAATTAAATACAGACGATATGGTGATAGTTTGTAATACTGTATGCAAACGATATATGGTTATTGTAGCAATACTGAATACAGATAATATGGCAATAGTGACGATACTGTATACAGACAATGTGGTGATAGTGGCCGTACTGTACGCTCAAACATGGATGGAAATTACAAGTACAGCACCCAGCGGTAAGTGATACACATCGTTTGTAGAGCGTTATCTCTGTCGCACGAGACGCTAACAGTCCGGTATCGTAGTCACGATGCGGTTAGCGCATCGTGCGACAGAGGCGACACTACAAACTCTGTGCATTGCTTACCGCCAGGTACTGTACTTTATATTTGAAACAACGAAAGTGCAATAGTATTGATCTTTTACGAATTCCATAGTTTTTTAACTAAATAATTACTGTTTTTTTTTTTATCATAATTAATTTTTTTATATGTACGAAGTATGCAGTATATGAGACACTTTGAAAAAATTAAAGAAGGAATATTATCAATTTATATATAAATATGTAAAACAAACTCATATTAAATATTGAAATGAGTAAAGTACAGGCTTTGCCTAGGACAGTTGGACCTCAATCTTATTCCCATACAACACTTCTTACAAGGGGACGGAGATTTCGTGTATTGTTCACGTAGCAAAAGACCTTCATTACATTACTACCCATACACAATATTGTCAATGCGGAGATTTTAAGCCGTACAATATACCACTTATAGAAAATTATTTTATTGTATCTTTTTTAAGTTATTATTTATTGCATAGTATATTTTTCCCTGTTCTCCCTACTTCCTGAAACTCCTCGAAAGAAGCAACTCTGGTGGGTTTATAAACACAAGAAATATAAATATTATAAAAACACTTGTTTACGAACGAAGAACTTTTCACTATTCCGACATAACCTCCCCTACAAAGAAAAGTAACTAAACACGAGAGATGATTTTTTTTGACGAAAGAGTTTTTTTAATACAGACGTAAGTATTTGAATTGTGTGTTTCTTTTTTTTTTTTTTTTTTGATATTACGATGCCTGATGAGGGCATCAGCATCATTTAAATAAAAACTGTTAAATTATCCGAGACGAAAAGTGTGTTCCTTAATAAAAAAAATAAATACTTGTCATTCTGTCCTCTCTACTTATACCAATCTAAGGATAGTTTTGTTATGTGTAATTAATTATTTTGTGTTACACTTTCGTTGAATAAAATACAACCTGGTGAAATTATTGTCACCTGGCAATCTCTTCCAACTAACTAGAAAGATTTTAAACAGACCTTTTAAGTGAAAACCAGACTGGAATAATCCTCTTGAAAAAAAATTTAGGGTTCAATGAGAATCGAGACTACAATGCCACGTACGTCGCCATAAATCAGTCAAAAACCCAATGACGGACTGTATGGTAAGATGCTTGACTATCATGTAGAATTTAACACTTGCCACCCTGTGCTGGATATCGAGTGACCAGGACTTATGTTTTATTTGATTATTCGACGTTTTAATACATAATAAAATTATTTTTATAGCTAATTACAAAAAATAACCTAGCAGATTTTGCATAATTTTAATTGAAATCATTGTTATTTATTCATGTATAGTATTTCTAACACACGTGATTACGAGCTGAAGACAGTCTTGTCTCTTGTCCACGCTCTTCAACATATTTGAATCAACAATTTGAATAAGTTGAATCGAGTATCGTATAAATGAGAAACTGAGAAAAGAAATCTTCAAAATGGAACATTTCTTCTCGATACAAAGAACTTTTTCACTTTGAATCTTTTAAATTGAAAAAGTTCTTTCAAGAAGCAGTTAGTTTGGGTTTCAGGTTCTATTTCCTACGGCAACTGGTAAAAATTAAAAAAATATGGGTTCTAGTCTGGTTTATGTATTTTGGTAACAATGTGGAAGAGATTGCCACATGGCAATAATTCTAGGTTGGTTGTAAGAGATTGCCAAATGACAATAAACTCGCCAGGTGAAATAAACAAAAAAAAATCTAAAGCCAGACAAGTGTGACTGTTGCCGCTTCATGCGCGGTAGTATTGCCAACATATGTGATGATGAACCGCGAGTTCCGTGCCTACTTCAGTGGTTCTTAACCCTAAGAATAATGATATTAAAAAAAATATAGCACAGTTTAGAGAGTCGACTCTTCTCAAGGGCGCTCTTTCTCGGGATGCAAACCCGGTGTTGTTGACAGATTAAAAAAATATATAAGTAGAGGGTAAAGGATAGGAAGATGGTGGCTGCGGTCAATAAATTAGGTAATTCCACGTATCTATAAATTAGGGAAAACATATTTGGTAAGAAAACTGCAACAATAATTGGATAAGTAAGTGATGTATAACACCAACCAACAGCCGTGAGATACCTCCAGATGCTGCCAGAAAGACATCATGAAAGTTAAAACAAAAAGGTAAGACAAAAAGAAATGACCAAAAGGTTTTCATGATGAATTTTATATACTCACTGACAGCTATTTAAATAAATTCCTGTGTAAAGGAGATTAAGAGTGAAGTAAGAAGGGTGAAATTATTGTGAGTGATTTACTGTCGACGATATGGTAATAATGTATGCAGACAATATATTGATAGTGGCCAGACTGTGAGCAAACGATATGGTTATAGTGGTGATATTGTATGCAGATGATATGGTCATAGTGGTGATACTGAATGCAGATGATATGGTCGTAGTGGTGATACTGAATGCAGATGATATGGCAATGGTGGTGATACTGTGTACAGACTGTATATTGATAGTGGCCATACTGTGAGCAAACGATATGGTTATAGTGGTGATATTGTTTGCAGATGATATGGTCATAGTGGTGATACTGAAGGCAGATGATTTGGTAATAGTGGTGATACTGTATGCAGACGATATATTGATAGTGGCTATACTGTGAGCAAACGATATGGTTATAGTGGTGATGCTGAATGCAGATGATATGGTCATAGTGGTGATACTGAATGCAGATGATTTGGTCATAGTGGTGATACTGAATGCAGATGATATGGTAATAGTGGTGGTACTGTATACAGATGATATGGTGATAGTTGCCATACTGTGAGCAAACAATATGGTTATAGTGGTGATACTGTATGCAGATGATATGGTCATAGTGGTGATACTGAATGCAAATGATTTGGTAATAGTGGTGATACTGTATGCAGATGATATATTGATAGTGGCTATACTGTGAGCAAACGATATGGTTATAGTGGTGATACTGAATGCAGATGATTTGGTCATAGTGGTGATACTGAATGCAGATGATATGGTAATAGTGGTGGTACTGTATACAGATGATATGGTGATAGTTGCCATACTGTGAGCAAACAATATGGTTATAGTGGTGATACTGTAAGCAGATGATATGGTCATAGTGGTGATACTGAATGCAGATGATTTGGTAATAGTGGTGATACTGCAGACTATATATTGATAGTGGCTATACTGTGAGCAAACGATATGGTTATAGTGGTGATACTGTATGCAGATGATATGGTCATAGTGGTTATACTGAATGCAGATGACTTGGTAAAAGTCGTGATACTGTATGCAGATGATATATTGATAGTGGCTATACTGTGAGCAAACGATATGGTTATAGTGGTAATACTGAATGCAGATGATTTGGTCATAGTGGTGATACTGAATGCAGATGATATGGTAATAGTGGTGGTACTGTATACAGATGATATGGTGATAGTTGCCATACCGTGAGCAAACAATATGGTTATAGTGGTGATACTGTAAGCAGATGATATGGTCATAGTGGTGATACTGAATGCAGATGATATGGTAATAGTGGTGGTACTGTATACAGATGATATTGATAGTGGCCATACCGTGAGCAAACAATATGGTTATAGTGGTGATACTGTATGCAGATGATATGGTCATAGTGGTGATACTGAATGCAGATGATTTGGTAATATTGGTGATACTGTATGCAGACTATATATTGATAGTGGCTATATTGTGAGCAAACGATATGGTTATAGTGGTGATACTGTATGCAGATGATATGGTCATAGTGGTTATACTGAATGCAGATGATTTGGTAATAGTGGTGATACTGTATGCAGATGATATATTGATAGTGGCTATACTGTGAGCAAACGATATGGTTATAGTGGTGATACTGAATGCAGATGATTTGGTCATAGTGGTGATACTGAATGCAGATGATATGGTAATAGTGGTGGTACTGTATACAGATGATATGGTGATAGTTGCCATACCGTGAGCAAACAATATGGTTATAGTGGTGATACTGTAAGCAGATGATATGGTCATAGTGGTGATACTGAATGCAGATGATATGGTAATAGTGGTGGTACTGTATACAGATGATATTGATAGTGGCCATACCGTGAGCAAACAATATGGTTATAGTGGTGATACTGTATGCAGATGATATGGTCATAGTGGTGATACTGAATGCAGATGATTTGGTAATAGTGGTGATACTGTATGCAGACTATATATTGATAGTGGCTATACTGTGAGCAAACGATATGGTTATAGTGGTGATACTGTATGCAGATGATATGGTCATAGTGGTTATGCTGAATGCAGATGATTTGGTAATAGTGGTGATACTGTATGCAGACGATATATTGATAGTGGCTATACTGTGAGCAAACGATATGGTTATAGTGGTGATACTGTATGCAGACTATATATTGATAGTGGCTATACTGTGAGCAAACGATATGGTTATAGTGGTGATACTGAATACAGATGATATGGTCATAGTGGTGATACTGAATGCAGATGATATGGTTATAGTGGTGGTACTGTATACAGATGATATTGTGATAGTGGCCAAACTGTGAGCAAACAATATGGTTATAGTGGTGATACTGTATGCAGATGATATGGTCATAGTGGTTATACTGAATGCAGATGATTTGGTAATAGTGGTGATACTGTATGCAGACTATATATTAATAGTGGCTATACTGTGAGCAAACGATATGGTTATAGTGGTGATACTGTATGCAGATGATATGGTCATAGTGGTTATACTGAATGCAGATGATTTGGTAATAGTGGTGATACTGTATGCAGACTATATATTGATAGTGGCTATACTGTGAGCAAACGATATGGTTATAGTGGTGATACTGTATGCAGATGATATGGTCATAGTGGTTATACTGAATGCAGATGATTTGGTAATAGTGGTGATACTGTATGCAGACTATATATTGATAGTGGCTATACTGTGAGCAAACGATATGGTTATAGTGGTGATACTGTATGCAGATGATATGATCATAGTGGTTATACTGAATGCAGATGATTTGGTAATAGTGGTGATACTGTATGCAGACTATATATTGATAGTGGCCATACTGTGAGCAAACGATATGGTTATAGTGGTGATACTGTATGCAGATGATATGGTCATAGTGGTTATACTGAATGCAGATGATATGGTAATAGTGGTGGTACTGTATACAGATGATATGGTGATAGTTGCCATACTGTGAGCAAACAATATGGTTTTAGTGGTGATACTGTATGCAGATGATATGGTCATAGTGGTTATACTGAATGCAGATGATTTGGTAATAGTGGTGATACTGTATGCAGACTATATATTAATAGTGGCTATACTGTGAGCAAACGATATGGTTATAGTGGTGATACTGTATGCAGATGATATGGTCATAGTGGTTATACTGAATGCAGATGATTTGGTAATAGTGGTGATACTGTATGCAGACTATATATTGATAGTGGCTATACTGTGAGCAAACGATATGGTTATAGTGGTGATACTGTATGCAGATGATATGATCATAGTGGTTATACTGAATGCAGATGATTTGGTAATAGTGGTGATACTGTATGCAGACTATATATTGATAGTGGCCATACTGTGAGCAAACGATATGGTTATAGTGGTGATACTGTATGCAGATGATATGGTCATAGTGGTTATACTGAATGCAGATGATATGGTAATAGTGGTGGTACTGTATACAGATGATATGGTGATAGTTGCCATACTGTGAGCAAACAATATGGTTTTAGTGGTGATACTGTAAGCAGATGATATGGTCATAGTGGTGGTACTGTATACAGATGAAATGGTAATAGTGGGCATACTGTGAGCAAACAATATGGTTATAGTGGTGATACTGTATGCATATGATATGGTCATAGTGGTGATACTGAATGCAGATGACTTGGCAATGGTGGTGTTACTGTATGCAGACTGTATATTGATAGTGGCAAGACTGAGCAAACGATATGGTTATAGTGGTGATATTGTATGCAGATGATATGGTCATAGTGGTGATACTGAATGCAGATGATTTGGTAGTAGTGGTGATACTGTATGCAGACTATATATTGATAGTGGCTATACTGTGAGCAAACGATATGGTTATAGTGGTGATGCTGAATGCAGATGATATGGTCGTAGTGGTGATACTGAATGCAGATGATTTGGTAATAGTGGTGATACTGTATGCAGATGGTATGGTCAAAGTGGTGATACTGTATGCAGATGATATGGTCGTAGTGGTGATACTGAATGCAGATGATTTGGTAATAGGGGTGATACTGTATGCAGATGGTATGGTCAAAGTGGTCATACTGTATGCAGATGATATGGTCGTAGTGGTGATACTGAATGCAGATGATTTGGTAATAGGGGTGATACTGTATGCAGATGGTATGGTCAAAGTGGTCATACTGTATGCAGATGATATGGTCGTAGTGGTGATACTGAATGCAGATGATTTGGTAATAGGGGTGATACTGTATGCAGATGGTATGGTCAAAGTGGTCATACTGTATGCAGATGATATGGTCGTAGTGGTGATACTGAATGCAGATGATTTGGTAATAGGGGTGATACTGTATGCAGATGGTATGGTCAAAGTGGTGATACTGTATGCAGATGATATGGTCGTAGTGGTGATACTGAATGCAGATGATTTGGTAAAGTGGTGATACTGAATGCAGATGATATATTGATAGTGAGCAAACGGTGTGGTGATACTATATGCAGGTGATATGTTGATAGAGTACATACTTTGCGAGTGTGGATGAGGCAAAGGCTGTCTGTAGATAAAGTGTGAATATCTATCTTCTCTACCTACCCAAAAATAGATATGGTATATTGCTATGTGTCTATTTTCATAACATGAGGAAAAAAAATGTCATTCACACATTTACGAAAATATTAATTGGACTGGAATTTTTTATTAAATTAGAATTTTGAATAGGTTTTTTTAATTAATACATGAAAATAAATTAAAGTGATGTTCACTTAAAACACTTATAGGCGGTTTCAGCCCTGCACATGCTGTAACCGCTCATAAGCGTTCACATGTGCTGTAAACGCGTATAATCACTTCTATTCAAAATTATTTTGGATGGAATAAAAAATGTGGCATTTACTTAATATTACCGATAGGGTTTGTAAAGGTATGTGACAAAGTATTATACTTGCTCTCACCTATTTACCATTTTATTAGAATTCTAATTATGTGTATAAAATTTCGCACCACCGAGACTATAAAGAAACTATTCAGCAATTTGATAAATAAAAGGTAAGTAAAATAAGGGCAGTTTGTGAAAAGAGATATTTCAATTTGAAACTTGGAGAAGCTCAAGTCATAGATAGACCAGAGACTAGCTTACGTCCCGAATTTATAGTCCAGCCTAAATACTTATATCTAATCTTAAAATTTAGTGATTTTTTATTCAAAATTGGACGTCGTACGTTACAAAGCTTTAAAATGAGGTAATCAAAATCGCGTGACTCCTTTATCGGAGGGCTAGAATTTACGCTAAGCATGCCAGCGTCCCAAGTTCGATTCCTAACTGATTCACTTGACTGATTTTACTCTTAGATCTGAATCAATGTGTTTCTGTAGCTTATGTGCTGTTTATCATAGTTTCCGATACACTTAAGAAATAAAATAACACAATCTATAAAACCTTTGTCTGATGAAAGACTGCGTTGTTCAGTTCGATCCCACTACCACGCACGGATAAAATATAAGCCGCCATCTAGAAGTCCAAATTTTTATTTTTTTATGAGGGCAACGTAATGTAGTGACAAAGAAGGGACTCCTCCGGTGGTGACACATCGGAGTGTGAAAGGAATGGTAGCGACGACGGTCTTAAAGTCCCACATTACTAGAGAGAAAAAATAACTCGCAGTGCAGTTAATATACTTATAAAAAGCCGCTTAAAGCCTGGAGTTGCCAGTACTTTGATAGAAAATTTCGACTGCATCAAAACTATCCTTAACACGTTCACTGCGTATAAAATACTTAATGTCATACAGAGATGCTGATAATTCGTGAATTTTTGAAAACCCATAACTTTGTTAAAAATCAAATTCTACTTTCTATTGAAACATCATATACAAGTGTATTCCTTCGTGTCTTCAAAACACATGAAACTGGCGACGGATCCTTATCGAGAGACATTTATGAGTGCACTAAACATTCAAGGATTCCCGTGTCCATACAAAATATTTATATGGACACGGGAGCCGTGTTCGACGCAGTGAACGTGTTAAACATTCGAACTAAGTAAACGGGTAACCTAGGTTTGATCCTAGTGGATTCAGATCCGAATTGATTTTACTCTTATACCGTTTTACATCTGAATTTGTTTTTCTGTTGCTTATAAATTCTTATAGCGCTTTTTAGCAATGCAATAATAGCGCTTTGTAAAGAAACAGTCAAACGAAAGGCTACAGCGGATAAAATCTTCCGATCCTCTAGAAAATTAGATTTTTTTGCTATTAGAACTTTGGGTTGATCTGTTAAGACTATGTGATGCAGAAGTGCTTACACATAAATCAATACAGTCACAGGCTGACAATCATCCTTGATTGCGTATTGTTTTATATTGTACGAAGTTCAATTTTATTGTAATTTATTTTTAACAAACACTGTTTATTCCACTTTTTTGTGACGGTATAACCCTACCGGTTTCAAGGTTTTCACCTCATCTTCAGGGGAGCGCAAACAAGTCTTTTTTGCGCTCCCCTGAAGATGAGGTGAAAGCCTTGAAACCGGTAGGGTTATACCGTCACAAAAAAGTGGAATAAACAGTGTTTGTTAAAAATAAATTACAATGTCTTTAAACCTCCACAACGTTAATGCCTTAACTATAAACAACACAGTTCAATTTTAAATACTAATTTCTTAGATAAAAATGGTTTAGATTTAGTATTCAATTTTACGGTCGGTCTATAAATTCGGGCCCGTATCTAATTATTGATGTTGTCGCCCGTAACGTGGACCCTTTCAACAGAAAACAATATTTAAAAAAGGTTTCGACAATGATAAAAACAATACCTCGTATCTCAATACAGCCTTGATTTTACAAGGTACGAAAACATTTTGTCACGAACGTGATACACCACCCTGACACAAACGGTTTGATGGTATGTATGCATGTAGGGGTCTCAAGAATATTTAGCCATTTGAACACTACTCAAATAGAACTTTTGCATACAAAAAAATTGAAAAAAATAATTTATAACTGTAGTTCGGAAATTCTAGGATGAGTCCTGTGACAGCTCACAAATTGGCCCCAATACAGCCTTGTAACGATGTTCAGTAATTTTAATTATTTTATCAACTTTAATGTAAGCCTCGATTCTAATAAATAGCAAGTTATTTAGGTAAATACATTACATAAGGTTGTATTGGGATAAATTTGTGAGCTGTCACAGGACTCGTCCTAGAATTTCCGAACTATAGTACACAGCAGTCCAGATTTTTACTGATAAATAAACAATGCCCATTGAAGTGAAGACAAAAAGTTCAAGAAATTTTTTATTTCGAAAAATATTTGACTTAATTTGTTTTTTTTTTTTTCATTTTCTCAGTATACACATATTGACAATGTAGAATAACATTCTGTGATTGAATCTGGAGTGATACTGACGGATGCATTGTGCTAGCGCAGGTTAAAAGATGACAGTGTCACAGTAAAACTCTCTCATTTCTACCCTTACTGTGCAAGGTATTACTGTTTATGTGCTTTTTTTATGATTTGTGAATGTGAATTTAATTTTCACATTTGACAAAATTATACCGTCCAGAGTTATGTGAAGAAATTAAACGGTTTACAAAAAAGTTAACCCAGTTTGTTTTATTTGGAAATTTAATGGTGTGACAAATTTTTAAAACAAAACAATCTTAGCTTTATAATAATCAAAAGACAATTTACATAGTGCCGTTTAGAGAGTAGACTCTCCTCAATGGCACTGTTACTCGGGATTAGAATCTACTATTATAGAATGTTTAGAGAACAGACTCTCCTCAATGGCGCTGTTATTCGGGATTAGAATCTACTATTATAGAATGTTTAGAGAACAGACTCTCCTCAATGGCGCTGTTATTCGGGATTAGAATCTACTATTATAGAATGTTTAGAGAACAGACTCTCCTCAATGGCGCTGTTATTCGGGATTAGAATCTACTATTATAGAATGTTTAAAAATATTACAAAATGAATATATGTGTGTGTAAGAATAGGGGCGTGGTGGCTACGGTAGCCATTATGTATAATTTTATTTATTCTACAAAGCACTCGCCTGGTTAACTATGTGTATGCTCATCCTAAGGCACAGCTAGTTTATATAAAACAAATCATAATAGAAAATAAAAAATTAAGGATACATGTATGTTTTTTTGGGTGTGATAGGATTTCTTTTTGAAATAAAACTGTAAATATGAAACTGGAATTTTTTTATAGAAAATACACATTTATTGTATGAAAATGGTAAAAAATATTTTATTCAAAGTATTGCCCATCGCTAGCTACGCATTTTTCCCATCTCTCTGGCAATTTGCGGATGCCACGCCAAAAAAACTGTTGCTCTTTTGTGGCAAACCAATCATCGAGCCATTTTCGTAAGAAGTGAAGCGCTGCTCAGCAAATGCGTGTCCCATCGATGCAAATGAGTAGTAATCGGACGGAGCCAAGTCTGGAGAGTAAGCCGCATGCGAAAGTATTTGCCAACTAAACGCGTTAATCGTTTCCTTGTTTCAAATCCATCATCTGTTATCGGTAGCGTTCAGTATTAATGGTTTTGCCAGGTTTTAGCAACTC
Organism: Odontocerum albicorne; assembly: GCA_949825065.1. Taxonomy (NCBI): domain Eukaryota; kingdom Metazoa; phylum Arthropoda; class Insecta; order Trichoptera; family Odontoceridae; genus Odontocerum; species Odontocerum albicorne. The sequence continues at coordinate 3,702,210 of OX463867.1, forward strand.
ATAATAGATAACACCTGTCTGATCCAACCAAATACAGAGCATTGTCTTCCGTCCATAGCGATTTGGCCTTGCAGTCAATGTCGCTGGTTTGCTTGGAGTTATTCATGATCTTTTACGCTTAAAATTCTCGAAATATATCCATTTTTCATCGCCAGTCACAATTCGATGGAGAAATGATATTCTTTTGTACCTGGCGAGCAGCATTTTGCAAGTGGTTTTTCAGTTTTCCTGCTGTCTTTCATTCATTTTATGTGGAACCCATTTTCCCACCTTTTGGATCTTTCCCATGGCTTTCAAACGTATGGTGACGGCTTCTCGTGTCACACTTAATTGATCCGCGAGTTGTTGTTGCATTTGAGCGTCATCCTCATCCAACAATGCTCGCAATTCGTCGTCGTCAAATTTTCTCGGTGGTTTTCCACGTTCTTCGTTCTTCATGTCAAAATCGCCAATTTTGAATTTTTTAACCTACTCAAAGCACTGTGATTTACCAAGAGCATGCTCACTGTAAACTTCGACAAGCATTCGATGCGATTCTGCAGCAGTTTTCTTCAAATGGTAACAGAAAATCAATGTTGTCCGCGAATCGTAGTTTTCAGGCACAAAAATAGACATTTTCAATGCTATGAAAACATATGTAGTTGTATTAAACTTAGTTGTGGGATGTAAAGTATTTTTTATTCCAAGTAAACATACTCAATGAACTCATTTTTATCTTAGTTGTGAGATACAACATATTATTTTATCATGAATTGTGTATTTTTTATTCCAAGTAAAGAGGAACACTCAATGGACTCATTTTTATCGTAGTTGTGGGATATAAAGTATTGTTTTATCATGAGCAGTGTATTTTTTATTCCAAGTAAACACAAATACTCAATGGGCTAATTTTTATCTTAGTTGTGGTATAAAAGGTATTGTTTTATCATGGACGTTGTATTTTTCATTCCAAGTAAACACAGATAAATACTCATTGAACTCATTTTTATCTTAGTTGTGATAGTTGAGATACGAGGTATTATTTTATCATGAGCGTTGCATTTTTTTTTCCAAGTTAACATAAATACTCAATAGACTCATTTTTATCTTAGTTGCGGGGCATGTATTGTTTTATCATGAGCAGTGTATTTTTTATTCCAAGTAAACAAATACTCAATGGACTTTATCTTAGTTGCGGGATATAAAGTATTGTTTTATCATAAGCAGTGTATTTTTTATTCCAAGTAAACACAAATACTCAATGGACTAATTTTTATCTTAGTTGTGATAGTTGAGATACGAGGTATTATTTTACCATGAGCATTGCATTTTTTTTTCAAGTTAACACGAATACTCAACGGACTCATTTTTATCTTAGTTATGGGATACAAAGTATTGTTTTATTATGAGTGGTGTTTTTTTTTTATTATAATTAATGTCAAATACTCATTTTTTTCATTGACTCATTTTTAACACCACCAACTTACTTGCGTTAGTCAATTGATATAATATAAACCATAGAACAGTTTTTGTCTTTGCATTATAATTTTCAATGTTAATAATTTGGGAAAAATTATTTTTCGGAAATACTTAAAAAATATTATACCACAGAGGACCATAGTTAATCCAACACACTGATATTTGAGCCCCGGATAATCGGCGCTCTACTGTACTGTCATGTTTCTGTGATCCTGTTCTTTACTGATTCATACAAATTACTGTAGTTTGTTGCACAAATCTTGTATGTGGTCACTAGTGTGCGCTTTACACCGCTGGATATTCTGCGGTCACCTTTGAACTTATTACGTGAATGTCATAAAAGAAACAGTCTAACTAAGGTATTCTGGTCTTTTTTTCGTTTCAGGCTTTACACATAATGGGAAACGGACAAAGTTACCACAAATAAGAACCGTGAAGACATCAGTGTTGCTCCAAACACACTTGTGTCCGCCTGTCCAGTCGTGCGGGCTGACGTGCTTGCTATCCAGTCAAGAAACTGCCGGCTTGTTACTAGAAGAGACAACAACATCATCATCATCTACACACCAAAGAAGACTGAACGCGCGGGGTTTTTTTACTCGACAATGAGTGCTATACGATAGTTGTGAAGTTTAATGAAGAATTTTTTTTAAAATATTGAGTTTGCAAATCATTTGAGAATCAAAGACAAATTTGATCTGATGACAGAACTGGTTCATCTTAGGAAAATGATTAATTGTTAATTTGATCTGATGACAGAACTGGTTCATCTTAGGAAAAATTATTAATTGTTAATTTCTATGTATATATTATTATAGATTATGTTAATTTTATCATTCTAGGCTTTTTTTTTAACACCTTAATTTTCCCTTACGAGTTATAACCAATTTTTTCTCAACCTTTACCACCAAAAGATGATAGTCAACAGGGGGGGTGAAACGTAGACCTGGAAAAAGACAGAAGAAATGAATAAATGCTGTGTTAATGCGTGGTTTGAGACAAATACATGGAGTGACAATGTATGACAGAATATGGAATGAAGTGATTAGGAATGAATGTGAATTTAAGGCTGATGTGTTGAGTAAGGTGGAGAAGGAGCACTCTGAGATGGTTTGGACATGTTGTGCAAAAATAAGTGAAGATTGACTAACAAAACACATGTATAGTGCAAATGTGAGTGGATGGTGTTCGAGAGAATGACCAAGGAATGTATGGTTGGATCAAAAGCGTGATTTTCTGAAAGAAAGAAACGTAGAAAGTCAAAAATAGTTGAATTTGTCTGCTTGTGTAAGAAGCTAAGGATGTTTGTCAAAGTAGGAAAGTCCGGCGCTCTGTCCTCTCTGCCTACCCTGATAGGGAGATAGTTTGTATGTACCACCAACATACCATAGATAATGTACATGACGTTATGTCATTTCCCTGTCGGACTAGACAGAGAGGACGGACTGCCAGACTTTCCTATCTCGACACACGTCCTTTGCCTCTTCTGTATCTATACAATTTTTTGTTTGACTTTCTACGTTTCTGTCTTTCAAAATGTTATTCGCTTGATCCAACCACACTTTTCTTGGTCTTCTTCCTTTTACATACATTTGCACTGTATATTTGTTTTGTTAGTCTTCATTCATGCGTTCCACATGCCCAAACCACTTCAGCATGCTCTTCATATTACTCTACACAGCCTTAAGTTCACATTCATTCCTAAATTACTTCATTCCGTATTTGATCATACATTGTCATTCCATGTATTCTTCTCAATAAGCGCATCCCTACAGTATTTATCCAGCTCCTGTCAGTCTTTTTCCATTTCCACATTACACTCCCGTATATCAAAGTTGATACTAAAATACTATTGTGGACTATCATCTTAGCAGATTTTGATACTGTCCAGTTGGAGTATATATATTTTAGTGCCCCATTGACTTAATTTCATATCGCTACACGCCATTCATTATTTCTCTTAACTCTTTCAGTATCTGAGAAAACATACCATAGATAACAGTCCTTGGTAATCAGGGATAACAGTACCGATGGAACATTTATTACTAGTGGTAAATGATTGTCACACAGAAAAATTTGTTGATCCAATTTCATTGTATAATTGTATTGTATAACACTTCCGTTGTATATGGTAAAATGTGGCGGGCTTTTATTGCTTTGGATTACAGTCACCATCTTCCTTTTTTTTTTTTTATATTTTTAACTTTATTTAAGTGAATCTTTGATTTGACAGATGAAGAATAATAGTGAATTACTGTGAGATGCACGCATGATAAGAAAAAAATGGTGAAATGTCAATGTTTGAAAGAAGGCGAAACAAAGTCATCGATAAAATCAGGATTGTAGAGTTTGAGTCGGTTGATTTTTTGTGGAGTCAAAATCAGAATCGTAGTGGGGAGATGCTATTCTAAATTGGACTCGACTTTTTTTTAAACATATCGCCTACATTATGAAATTATGAACTATGTACCATTTAGTACAAATAGTGTGTACTATCAAGGGGAATTCCCTTAGACATTATTTCCAAAAATTTAAATAGTTACATCACGTAATTAAGTATAACATCTTCCCAGTGTCATGTCAGGTCCCCCAACATTAACTATCACCTGAGAGTAGACATCTTTGTCCCCGGCAGCCCGAAAAAGATCTCCATCGCCCCTGATACCAGTCCAATCACGTATATTGCGGAGCCAGAAGATTTGTCTCTTGCCAACACCTCTTCGATCCTCTATTTTACCTTGGATGATCAGGTGCAGTAATTTGTACTGTTCTCCTCTAAATACATGACCCAAATACGACACCTTCCGGATTTTAATATTAGTCAGCAACTCTCTATCAACTTTGACTCTGAAGAACCCTCGTGTTGCTGACCATATCCGTCCAGGGTATCCGTAGCATTCTCCGGTGCATCCACATTTCCAATGCTTCCAGTCGGTTCATACTACCAACTTTGAGGGTCCGTGATTCCACTCCATGCAATAATACTGATCAAACTTTTTCTCCACTCCATGCATTCCACTCCATGCAATAATACTGATCAAAGCATTTGATTAACCGTCGTTGAAATTTCATGTTTAGATTATCATCGCAGAATACGCTTCTCATTTTATTAAAAGCCGCACGAAATGTTTCAATTCTGCACTCTACTTCGGTTTCTGGGTCGAGGTCTTCCACTAGGATACTTCAGAGGTATTTAAATGTTTCCACTCTCTCTATATCAGCACCGTTCAATGTAAGACGTGATCCTGCTTGATTCTGCCGGCCAAACACCATGAACTTAGTTTTACTCACGTTCATGTTCAGCCCCAGCCTCACACCGGCTTCATTAATCCTATCTAATCTAAATATGTATGAATATCTTGCTAGACTTCAATGCCTTAAAGAAATCTCCACATTCTATCAACCCTCATTAGAGACTTGAAAAATCCAAGCCATCTTCAGTATCGCATCTCATAAGGTTAATATTATACTCATATGTACTATAATTGGAGTCTAAGTTAAACATTAACCTCTCGAGTAGTAAGATATTAATGAACATTTTAAAACATCTTTTGTTCAGTTGGTAAAACATGTAACTAGCCGATAAATGATTTAATTGTGTGGTATCATCAATAGATGTCATTGGTAGTCCAAATCCTGACATAATCTGGGAATATTCGAGAAATAATCACTGGGCCCCAACCGCGGGGCCATACGCTATCTGACTCAGTATTTCATGGCCCCACGGTTGGGGCGGTCCTCGCGGAGAGGTTAAATTATCCGGAGTCTGAAAAGTTTTGCGGACTCCACAACCCTGGATAAAATGGATTTTTTAAGTCATTTAGTGAAATCAAAGATTATGGTTATAGAAAGAATTAATTAATGAAGAAAGCGAGCACAAATGCTAATGGTTATTCACAAGGATATTCACAATATTTATTATATATACCTAATGCTGTGGTTTAAAATTACTAAAGGTCTAAAACAAGGATGTGTTATATCTAAAGCAAGGATGTATTGTTTAATTTATACATAGATTCATGTGAGTGCGATTTAAAAGATGATGGGGGATGTGTAAGTAACACACTAGACTTCCGTGCGGAAGGTCATCGGTTCGAACCCCATACTGTGTTACTCCCCTCGAACGACACAGGCACTTTTTCCGCCTAGTGTTCAAGGGTGCTTGGTGGAAATGAAGGTGATTTAAGGGTATGATAAGTGGTTTAAAATTGAATGCAGCGAAATCAAAGGTTATGGTTATAGAGAGAGATGTGGTAAAAAGTGTGTGCGATTTATGGGTTAACTCGGAGAAACTGGAGCAGGTATGATAACAGAGCACAACTGATGTGCTCTGTTATCTGGGCAGTATGTTTACGTGTGATGGGGGAGTTGAAATGGACATTGAAAGAAGGGTAGCGATAGGGAATGAGGTCAATGGAGCACTTATGTAATATACAACAACCGGGCAATATCAACAGTAGCAAAAATGACAGTTACATAATGGTGTGTTGGTGCTCATTTTGAAGTATGCGAGTGAATGAAGGTTTTGGTAGAAGAAGCATAAAATTAAGAATAATACTACAGAGATGGGTGCTCTAAGAGAATTTGTGGACTAGAGAAGACAGAAATGAATGCATGGATAAAATGCATATTTTAAGTAAGATGAAAAAATGAACTTTAAGATGGTTTGGACATGTAGAGAGAATGAAACACGAAATATTGACAAAAGGAGTATACAAGTCAGAAGTGCAAGGTGTGCGTGTATTTAAGAGGTAGGCTGAGGAAAACACAGCTGTATCAAATTTCTGATAAAAAAATTACAGATATATTTCGAAAAATTACAGTTCAAATCATTGTTTAGTTTTTGCGAAGGGGTGGCGAAGTCTTAGTTGTATTTTTTTATCTTTTGGGGCAATCGCAAGGCTTAGAAGATGAGAAACAGTGGATTAGGGACAAGATTTCTACTTACATGACATGACCAAGGAAATTGTTACATTTTTCCTATGTATTAGTCTTCCGTTGTATACAGAACAACCTGGAGGGTTAATTACCATGTGGCAATCTTCAAAGAAACTATCTTGTGGCCTGGAAGACCCTCTCTCACGGTGTACCGTTCTTATGACAAGGAAGTCAGAGCGTTAGGAATGTCGTGGAGGGAGATTACCAACACCGCCCAAAACCGCTCTGAATGGAGAAGACTGGTGGCCTCCCTATGCTCCCTTGTGGAACTTTAAAAGAAGGATGAATTGGCAATCTTTCAACCAACCAGAGATTTTAACCCTTCCCTTACGGTGCTAAAATTGAAACGCGCGCTCTGGCGTTGGGTAGTGAGTACGCGATAAAAAATTAGCGATTTTAAATCGGAAAAATAAGAACATTCATAGATAATCCCCTTAATTAATTATAATTGAAGTTAAAAATTATAATAATTGAGATTTATTTGCTGAAAACATTAAAAAACCATCTGGCAACGCTCACGGAACAGGCGTAGGTCTAATCTATTTGCAAGTCCAGAAGATACTGCGGCGCGGAGCGGTACCCCGGCGTGGCTTACGCTTGCGACGATTGAGACAATTGAGCTCCTCGCAATTCAGTGGAGTATGCAAAAGTGAGATGCGAATATAGTGTCGCGCTTCCCGCATACTCTTCACCTATCGTCAAGACGAGGCACTCGCAGCGTTTAAATGCGAATTTGTTTTCGATCTTTACAAAACACCTACGATGTAGTCGATAAATTCTGATTATTATTAATATTATTTTTTAAATCAATGCGTAAATATATTATGGAGGAATACCTAAAATCTTAACCTTGTATTTATTATATTTATAGAGATATTGATGGTTATTAGAAGCAACGTGTAGAAGATACCCAACACAGGGAAGGAAAGGTTAATGAGACTAAGTGAAAACTAGACTGGAACTCTAATTGGGTACTAACAGGAACTAAATCTTCAAACCCTGTGTTGGAATGCTAATATTCTACCACTAAGATCCAAAAGTTTCTAGTCTGATCGAGTTAACAGCACGTATGGACGGATACCACGCCCGCGTTAAAATTTTGATACCCTTAGTAATATGTCAACTATAGTCAATAGAAGACATGTTGTTTCGTTATGTTCTGAAATGTTAAAAAATAAATATCGCTCTTTTAACAAGTTTTTTTTAAAAGAAAGCAAAAATCCAGTAGAAATTAATTGATATCATCGTCATTTTCTGCTGGACTTTTCCCTTATGAAAGAAATTGGTTAATGACCCAATATACACTTTTTGACATTCAAGAATATAACTCAAATGTCAAAAAGTGAATAGCGCTCGTAGAGAGTTCTCTCAAAGAGTGCTTTATCTCGGTATCACAGATGAGGTCATCACGTGATTTTTTTTCTTTATAATACTCTTCCGTTGTATGCAGAACAACATGGCAGGTTAATTGCAATCTCCTAATTTCTTCCAACCAAGATGTTAATGAGGCTTTGAATGAAAACCGGATTGGAACTCTTCACAGAAACTGGGTACCAACAGTAATTGAATCTGTAACTTCCGAGGTAAAATCATTCTTCCAGCAAGACAGCAAGAGTCATCATACATATAATGAGAGGAAATTAAAATGATTTGTGATTTACAGTAGCAGCAACAAGCTTGAAATGCTTTCTTTAAAAACATTTTCTGAAATGTTGAAGATGTCGACATCCGAGGCCCTATTCAAAAGGGACAGCCCTCGTACTAAAAGAAGATCACTTTGCAGTTTTGTTCTAATTATTTCCAGTCTAAATAGATATGACGACCTCCATAGCCTAGTGGTAACATTCTTGACTTCCACCCGGGGATTTTGGGTTCGATTCCTGAAAAAAGAGTGCCAGTGTGGTAAAAAAGTTGGATAATACCTCGCACACGCCTTGTTGCCAACACGTTCATTGACGAATAACGAGTTCTGAGCTTACTCCAGGGGTTCTAAACCTCAACATGTTTGAAACACTAATTCGTATATGTTAAGGGGTACTATACTCGGTAAAAAATATAAAAATATTTCTTTATCTTGAATACTTGTCAGCGACATAAAACCATATATTGGATGTTGCTCTCGTCGGCAACTTAAAGATATAAGAAGACACCCTCACATCCCTCATGCTTAGAAGGTAGTATCCCAACATACCTAGAAGTCTTGTAGGCCATAGAGGTCATGTCTTCGAGATAATGTGATCTCCGTGGCTTAGTTGGTAAGTTGTCGGTCTTGTTACCCCTCAACATGATGATGGTTAAATGATGATGCTGTCATGTTAAAGATGGAACAGGTGACAAAAATTTCTTCAGCCTTAATAACCAAATTTTGAGTTTAACCCTTCCTGTCCTGTGATGTGTAACTAGTACATGTTGCTTTTAAAAACTTTAATATCTCTATAAATATAATAAATACTGGGTTCAGATTTTAGGTATTCCTCCGTAATACATTTACGCATTAAATGAAACAATAATATTAATAATAATTAGCACTTATCGGCCACATCAGAGATATTTTGCAAAAATCGGGAATAAATTCACCGATACAATCGAAAGTGTGCCAGTGTATGACGTAGGTATATTCATTCTAAAAAACTGCTATAGGTGAGGAAGCGACGTTATTCACGTCTCACTCTCACTCTACTTCGGTATATGGGAACGCAAGAAATAGAATCTCGGCTCCGTCGCTTAGTAGCCAGCCGGCTTTCGTTCGAGGTGGTCGTTTCGTCCATTTGGTGAACGTCGTCCGATGTTTTTTTTTTTTTCATGTTTTCAGCAATTAAATTTCAATTATTATCACTTTTGACTTCAAATTTAAGCGATTGGCTATGAATATTCTTATTTTTCCGACTTTAAATTGCTCATTTTCAAATGTGTATTGAATACACATCACCGGAACGGGCGGATTTTTTTAACACAGGAAGGGAAAGGTTCAAGTCACTGGAGTAGGTATGTAACTCACAGTATGTGATAGCAGTACTATAGCAAGTGAGGAAGGTAACAACAATTATACACGTCTAGCAGATGTTAGTAATGAATATAATAAAATGTCTTATTTTGCAATTATTGCTTTAATTTGAAACTACACTGAATATTTCAACTCATTTACACATTGGCCCACTGGGAAATTCTCAGTAAAATGTAATAAAGGTCTTTTGTTTAAGTAACAATCTTTTATCAATTGGAAACATAATACTGAAGAATATTTCAACCAATTTGTAGATTGGCCCACCGGGAAATTCCCAGAAAAATATAATTAAGTGTCCTATTTTGCGATTATTGCTTTAATTTGAAACTGTACACTGAATATTTCAACTCATTTGCACACTGGCCCACTGGGAAATTCCCAGTAAAATGTAATAAAGTGTATTTTGTTTAAGTAGCAATCTTTTTTTAATTGGAAGCTTAATACTGAAGAATATTTCTACCAATTTGTAGATTGGCCTACCGGGAAATTCTCAGCAAAATGTAATGAAGTGTCTTTTATTTTATTTGCGGTTATTGTTTTAATTTGAAACAGTACACTGAATATTTCAACCCATTCGCTCATTTTAGCCCACCGGGAAATTCCTGTAAAAATTCAACGAACAGTATTTTCATTTAGTTGTGATTTTTTTTTAATTTGAAAAAATACACTGAATATTTCAGCCCACTGGGAAATTCCCAATAAAATTTCTTTTGTTTTAGTTATAATCTATTTTTCAATTTGACACTACACTGAATATTTCAGTCCATTTGTACGTTAACCCACCGGGAAATTCCTGTTTAAAAACTTAATAAGTTTCTTTTGTTTTATTTACGATTATTGTATTAATTTCAAACTGTCGACTCAATATTTCGGTATATCGGACCGTCAGGAAATTCCTGGTAACCTGCCAACCCAGTTGATCGTGGACTGTATACAATAAAAGTGGAATACAATACAATACAATAAGTTAAAGTAGGAATTTTATTACAAATTAAAATATGTCATGTATTTTCATTATGTCTAAATTATCTCTTTTGTGGAACGGTTTAATATAGAATTGAATTTGTTATTATCTGTAATAGGAAAAAAGTGGAATATGGTTATTATTTGTAAGGGAGGATTCATATGGTTTATTTCTGTGGTCCTGTAAGATAAAAAAAATTTAAAATATATATTTCTAAATTTCTTTTTTATTCTTGACTCCTTATGATATGTTTTTTATAAATTTAGAAAAATCAGATGCCCAGCATTTGAGTATTTTTTTACTGTTTCTTATGTTTATGATCTATACAGAAATATTTGACATAGTCAAGTTGATGCCTATCGAAAAACCACTGTACTGTGTAAAACTGTATTGATCACAGTACAGTTAACTCTATTATCCCTCTCGCATTAACCAATTTAATAAAAAAATATCAAAATAACAACATTTCGAATCACAGTAAAGCGCTGATTATCCGTCGTTATTGGGGGACACTTGAGTCCAGATAATAGAAAAACACGGTTAATAAAGTTTTTATTTAGTTAAACATTTTATGACTTGAAATAAATTTTATTTATGTAAGATGAGTACATGAACGAGCTTTCTCAATATTTGACAGTTGCAACCGCTAAATGCTGGTATCATACAACAGCATTTACATTAGAAAGCTTCAGATCTACATATTTTTGTGTCGGTGTTGACGCCAACTTACTAGCGTCAGTACTTCTCCCTGGCTCCATCCCAACTCACTGTCTGCGAAGACTGTTGGGGTCAGCTCTCCTCGTCCTCAGGTTGTATGCTCTTCTGTCCCGGACTACGTCCCCCAGGCCGTGCCTCTGCATCAGGTTATCTTTTTGCACCACCCATGAATTCTTTGGTCTTCCTCTGGTTGTTATTCGAGGAAGATCCATGGAGATTGCCTGGTTCACAATGTGATCTGGTGCTTTGCGTACAACTTACTAGCGTCAGTTAATTGGTTTAATGTAAACCATTGATTTTATAACAGTTTCGGTCCGTGCATTGTAAATTTCATTGTTAAAAATTTGAAAAAAATCATTAAGAATTGCTTAAAAAAATATTTACACCACACAGGACCACGGTTAATCCAACTCACGGATAATTGAGTCCCGGATAATCGGCACTTTACTGTAAATACAAAATCTGCGCAATTTGAATCTTGTATCGCGCACAAAAAAAATATTTACACCATAGAGGACCACGGTTAATCCAACTCACGGATAATTGAGCCCTGGATAATCAGCACTTTACTGTTAATACAAAATCTGTGCAATTTGAATCTTGTATCGCGCACTAAAAAAGTATTTACACCATAGAGGACCACGGTTAAACCGACTTGCGGATAATTGAGCCCCGGCACTTGACTGTAAATACAAAATCTTTGCAATGTGAATCTTGTATCGCGCACGCGAATTTTTTTGTGAATGTAAAGCCGTACACTCGAGGGATTACTGTATCAGGATCACAGAATACGACCGACTTATGTATAGTTAAGAAATAAATGAAATTTTTGTTTAATTGTATGGATCCCATCCAATTCGGTTGCAATACATGAATGTAAAATTGGTACAAGATTTATAATGTTTATCAAATGTATTTTGTATTATACAGATATATTATGCAGCAGTGGAAAAAATACGCTGAAACATCTTGTGAATATCATTAAATGACGTGTTTCATTTGTTAAAAAATGTCTTTTTGTATCATTTTGTTTGTAACTACAGTGTAACCCTGATTTTACGTTTTCCAGCAAAAAAAAAACGCTAAAACAAAAGTCATTTAAAACCTAAGAAATTCGTACGTATGTACGTCAAAAAAAAGTTATGAACGTAACGTAAATGAGAGTGTGGCATATAATGTGTAAAAAACAATTAGGATATTTGTAAATAATAAGAATTGAAAGAAGATACAGAAATTAAGGTGAAGAATGGAACGTGAAGATTATTCGGACACAGAAAAAATTAATAATGAAAGGTATATTCATTTTATGTTTTTTTTTCTTAACCTACATGTACAAGGGTGTGGGCTGAAAAACATCTGATGTCCTCGCGTCCGGGCTCGCCCCATATTGGTGGGGTGTATCTCGGCCAGGGGAATGTTATGAGATGAGCCCAGACCTTTTGAAAGCTTCTCCTTTAAATGTATTTATTAAGATATATGTGCAATTATATCTTGAGATATATGTGCGATTTTTATTATATCTTGAGATATATGTGCGATTTTGGAATGTATGTATATACACGTACGTACGTATTATGTTGCTATCAATAAATCTATATTTATTTATTTATTTACAAAAATAATGTATACTAGCAGTACGGAAGGTATGAAAAGTTTGTAAAGAAACAAAGTGGGTAAACCTAGGTTTCGTCAAAACATTAAAAGTGTTTGGTAAACTTTATTTTTGACGTACGAAAAAATATTCTTATAACATAAAATAAAAAAAACTCCGAAAAATAATATTTAAATACAATAAAACATCAAAATAAAATAAAGTAAGCAAAATGGAGTCGGTTACATCATGCTGTGAAACATGCGTACAATGTTTACTGTGAACATTATCCAATAAAAAAAAATTTGATTAAATTTATTATACGAAATGTAAATTTCAAAGAAATATTTATAACAAAATGAGTCAAGTCCGACAAAACGTAAATTTCAAAGAAATATTTGTAACAAAATGAGTCAAGTCCAACAAAACGTAAATTTCAAAGAAATATTTGTAACAAAATGAGTCAAGTCCAACAAAACATAAATTTCAAAGAAATATTTGTAATAAAATGAGTCAAGTCCAACGAAACGTAAATTTCAAAGAAATATTTGTAACAAAACGAGTCAAACCCGAAAACTTTCTACTTTCATTGCAGGAAAACGTCAAATCCGGTTTACACTTTACATTCCTTTTCATCTACAAAAGCCCTTATATATAGTAATGTATATAGAATCTAAACTAACGGTTTAATACCATAGATTATATAAGATTATTAGTTGGAATCTTCTATAGAAGTTTAGGGTATAATTTGCCCTGTTTAAATTTCAAACAGGTGTGTTGGCTGGCTCCAACATTATTTGATAATTGATGTTTGATGAGATGACCACAGATTACATAGGATTATAAACAGAAGGGTTGAACTTTTGTCTTATTTCCAGTCTCAAATAGAGGAACTAGCGCCAAACATCAATTAAAGTTGGATAAAAACCACAGATGTCACGGGAATATAGATTTGACAATTGATGAAACAATCACAGATCACATCTTCTTCTTCCCAGTGTCATATCAGGTCCCCCCAACATTAAATATCACCTGAGAGTAGACATTTTTGTCCCAAGCAGCCCGAAAAAGATCTCCCAACACCCCTGATGCCAGTCCAATCACGTATATTGCGGAGCCATGAGATTTGCCTCCTGCCAACACCTCTTCGACCCTCTATTTTGCCTTGGATGATCAGGTGCAGTAATTTATACTTTGCTCCTCTAAGTACATGACCCAAGTAGGACACCTTTCGGATTTTAATATTAGTCAGCAACTCTATCAACTTTGGCTCTTTGAAGAGCCCTCGTGTTGCTGACCATATCCGTCCAGGGTATCCGTAGCATTCTCCGGTGCATCCACATTTCGAATGCTTCCAGTCAGTTCATACTACCAACTTTGAGGGTCCATGATTCCACTTCATGCGATAACACTGACCAAACGTAGCATTTGACTAACCGTTGTCGAAGTTTCATGTTTAGATTATCATCGCAGAATACGCTTCTCATTTTATTAAAAGCCGCACGAGATGATTCAATTCTGCACTTGACTTCGGTTTCTGGGTCGAGGTCTTTTACTAGGATACTTCCGAGGTATTTAAATGTTTCCACTCTCTCTATATCAGCACCGTTCAATGTAAGACGTGATCCTGCAGACCATATAGGAATATAAATCTTCCACAAATGTTGTGCTTTTGTCTAGTTTCAAACGCAAAAAGGGAGTCAAGAGCAAACATTACTTGATAGTTGACATTTGATGAGGCAACCACAGATCACATAGGAATGTAAATTTGATCATCCACAAATTTTGGGCTTTTATCCAGTTCATCTCAGAGGGACTAGCGCCAACATTGATAGGTAGTTAAACCACAGATGTCACTGAAATATAGATTTAAAATTTGTGGAGGCTACCACATCGGAATATTAAGATCAATATTTCATAAGTTTTGAGCTGTCGTCTAGTTTCTGGAATGTTTGAAGTTTTTACCTGTTTTCTAACTCAAATAAGGGGTCTGGCGTCACCATTGATTGATTGTTTGAGAAACAACCATAGATATCGGAACTAAAGATATAAATTTTCAATAGATGGCTTGAGCTTTTGTGCTACCTCTGATTCAAAAAGGGGTCTGATACCACCATTGATTGATAGTTGACGATACAACCACAGATCACGCAGGAATATAAATATGTTTCTGCCATAGAAGTTTTGAGCTTTTGTCCAGTTTTCAACGTAAATATTGGTATTGGGTAACACTGTTGATTGATTATTGACAGTTGATAATACAATCTTGGACAATGTAGGAATATAAATTGATTCTTCAATAGAAAGTTTTGTGGTTTTGCCTTGTTTTCAACTCAAAGAAGGGGGCTGGTGCCACCATTATTTGATAGTTGACATCAGACGAGATAACCACATATCAGATAGAAAATTTGATTTTCCCATAGAAGCGTCCAACTTTTATCTAGTTTCCAACTTAAACTAGAACCAACATTGATTAGTAGTTGACAGTCAATTAGAAAATCACAGATTGCGTATGAATAGAACTATGATTCTTCCCTGGAATGGTCGAGGTTTTGTCAATTTTCTAACATAGAGAAGGGGACCATTGTCAGCATTGATTGATAGTTGATGAGACAGTCACAGATCACACAAGAGTATAAAAAAGAATATTTTATGCAAAGCATGAGCTTTTGTCATGTTTATAACTCCAACATAAGGACTAGCTCCACCATTGATAGATAGTTGTCAAGAAAATCACAGAGCACACGGGAGGTTTTATCCTTTTTTTAACTCAAACAGGGGGACTGGCGCCACTATTGATAGATAGTTTGAGAAACAGCCACAAATCTCTTCTTCATGAATAATGGCTGTCAACCAACCACAGATCTTGCAGGTATACGAGTATATTTATGATAGTTGATGAGACATCCACAGATTACGTAAGAATATATAAGAATGATTCTTCCATAAAAGTTTTTAGTGTTTTCCTTCTTTCCGACTCAAAAAGGTCTATAGTCTAGTTGGTAAGACACCTTTCTTTCAACCCGAGGATTGCGAGTTCGGTTCCTTTTGGAACTCAGATTACTTTAAAAAAAGGATTCGGATATGGACTTTCTGGTTGGTTGGAACAGATTGACACATGGCAATTATCCCACTAGGTTGTACTGTAAACAGTGAAAGTGTAACTATAAAAAAAGGAGGGTGGCACCAACATTGCTATACTTAAGAAATTGTAGCACGGTTCCTGTGACAGTTCACAAATTTGCCCCAATACAACCATGTAACAACGTTCAGTAATTTTAATTATTTTATCAACTTTAATATAAGCCTCGATTCTAATAAATATCAAGTTATTTAGGTAAATACATTGCATAAAACTAACAATAATGACAAATTAGCAAAAATGTGGCATTTTGTTAAAATCAAATAATATTTGGTGACGTTTGTCAAAAGTCACTATGTTCGTCTGCATTGGCTAGGGATGGGGTATTCGATAATTGGATTTTCGATTATTTTATACCTAAAATGAAATGTTCGTAATTAGTATTAATTCATAGTGGATCTTGGCCTATTTAAAGATAGATACAAATCATACAATACATTAGAAAGTCAGTATAATGATAATTAGGAATTAAAACAGTTTAGGGAAAAACAATTTTTTGATTTATAAAAAAACTATTCGATTTGTAAAAAAAAACTATTTTACCCCATCCCTTTAAGACATGATGTTTCAAACGTCACAGGAACCCTCCTACATTTTTCCCAAGTATAGTTGGAGAAACAATCACAGATCTTACAGAAATATAGATATAAATCTTCCACAGAAGAGATGAGTGTCTTCTTCTTGAATAATAGTAATTCCCATATATGTAGGAGTATACGCCAGTGTCAAGTGATGGGAGTTGAGTGTCTGTTCTGTTTCTAACTAAAAAAGAGAGACTAATGCCAATATTGATTAGTAGTTCACAGTTGATGAGAAAGCCACATATCAAAGGAATGTAAATATAAATCTTCTATATACAGTTTTGAGTTTTTGTTCTATTTATAATTCAAGCAGTGAGCATGGCGCCACAGAGTAGTAATTTACCGTCGATGAGATGACCACAGATCACTGAAATATAGATATAAATCTATGAAGATTTTAGTGTATGTTCTGTTTCTAACTCAAAAAGGGAGACTAGCGCTAATATTGATTAGTAGTTGACAGTTGATGAGAAGGCCACAGATCTAAGGAATGTAAATTTGAACCTTCCATATAAAGTTTTGAGCTTTTACACTATTTCTAATTCAAATAGTAGGTATGGTGCCACAAAGTAGAAATTGACAGTCGATGAGAAGACCACAGATCACAGGAATCTAAATATGAGTCTTCTATAGAAGAATTAAGCTCTTGTCTTGTTTCTAACTTAAACAGGGGACTATGAACAACATTAGTTGACAGTTGATGAGGCAACCGTAGATCACATAGGAATATAAATATTTCATAAGAGGTAAATTTTTGTGATGTTTCCAACTCAAAAAGTGGGATGGCAACATCATCGATTGTTAATTGGTGAAGCAATCACAGATCTTAGAGGAATATTGATATCAATCTTCTATTGAAGGGTTGAAGTTTTGTCCTTTTCTAACATAAAAAGAGGGATTAGCACGAACAATAATTGATAGTTGATGAGAGAACCACAGATAACAAAGGAATGTGATTCTTCCATAAAAGATTGTGAGTTTTTGCCCTATTTCCGACTTATAAAAGGAGTCGTCATTGATTTATAAACTGACAGTTGACGAGCAAATATTTCGATCGACGGTCATATATTTTGTCTTCTTGAATAATGTCTGTGAACTTCCTTATATAAAGGAGTATATGCCACAGATCATATAGGAATATATGTGTCGATGCTTTTCAAACCCAGGTATGTCCACACAAGTTAAAACCAAGCAAAACGGTATTTTGTCCCTAATCACTGAAAACTATATATATATATTAGGGTGTCCCTTATTTTGTCAAACACAAAAAAATTGCGATTTTTTGCTTTCATCCCCTAAATATTTCTTATTTGGTTTGATTTACTCAAAAACAAATTTTTATCTCAATAGGATGACGTTAACCCGTGCTAAGTTGTGTGCCAAATTTGAATGTTAGTAATTATTGGTTTATTAGTTCTAAGTCAATGTAAAAAGTATTGATGAGTGTATCATATAATATCTATTTTTTTTTTATTTAAGTAAATAGTACTTCAAACCATAGTGCACTCTAAAGAGTAAAAATGTATTCAATTACTGACTTAGTACTAAAAAACCTATAATTCCAAACATCAAAATTTGGCGCTCAAGTCGGCACGGGTTAACGTCATCCTATTGTAATAAAATTTTGTTTTTGGGTAAATCAAACCAAATGGAAAATATTTAGGGGGTTGAAAAAAAACAGGTTTTTGACAAAATAAGGGACACTCTAATATATATATATCAAAAAATGATGTGTCTTTTTGAGAATTGCTTTATAGATGATATTGTGCTTTCAAAAAAAAATTCCTAGAAATTCAAGTCAGTAGAAAAAATAAAGCATATTTCAATTTGAACATACCCACTTTTGAAAATGCGTGTTTTTGATACAACACTGCATGGACATACCCGAGTTTGATTGTTGTTGACAGTACGACTACGCTACGACTGATCGGCCACCTTGAATGATGGCACTCTCTGATTGGTCTAAATAGACATGTCTAACTTTGATAAAAACAACCTCGTGGACATATCTGAATTTGAAAAAAACTATTATTTCAATCACCATTTTGCATTGATTTCACGAGGAGATATCTTATTTTGAAAAATACAGATTTATCCAGGACTACATAAGCTACATTTTGGTATATTTATCTCAAAAATGTCATAATGTGGACATACCTGGGTTTGAAAAGTGTCGACACATGTAATACATCTAAATCTTTCATATATGGTTTTGAGTTTTGGCTCTATTAGTAATACAAACAGTGGGCCTGACACCACTATTAATTAATAATTGACAGTTGATGAGCCAACCACAGATTATATTTATATTTGTTTATTAAAACTTGACAGATTTAAGACTAATTTAAATTCCATTTATAAATTTATTTTTTTGAAGTCCTTTGCACATTTCTGTTTTCCCTAATTCGTACAATAAACAATTATAAGTACAGAAAAAAATCTTTATAAAACAATTCAAAATTAGAAGACTTATTTAATAAGCATTGAGAGGTTTTAAAAATAGAGGTTCACAGATATTAAACCAAGTCGACAGATAAGCATTGAGAGGTTTTAAAAATAGAGGTTCACAGATATTAAACCAAGTCGACAGATATTAAACCAAGTTCACAGATATTAAACCAAGTTCACAGATATTAAACTATAGGGTAGCGCAACAAGAACTGCAATTTTAAATTTGCCTCCATTTTTCAGCTGTCAAACTTATATAATATCTATACGAATTTTACAAAGTGCATTGCTGATATTTTCACCATTTTTATTGTATAATAAACTTTAATCATTTCTTAGCGTTCTGCAATTGTGTACTGATGCATGATTAATTTTAATAAAAATATTCATTTTACAACTGAGTAATGGCAGCATATTTAAAATTGCAGTTCTTGTTGCGCCACCCTATATAGTATTTATATTTGACTGAAGTGATAAACTGTTATAGTTTGTTGGAAATGTGGCATAGTTAAAAATGATGGTTTCATGAAGATAATTTGGATATTTCATTCTACTAAAAATGGCAGCATATTTAAAATTGCAGTTCTTGTTGCGCCACCCTATATAGTATTTATATTTGACTGAAGTGATAATCTGTTATATTTTGTTGGAAATGTTGCATAGTTAAAAATGATTGTTTCATGAAAATCATTTGGATATTTCAGTCTACTAAAAAAGAATTAAATTTCAATAAAAATCTGTGATCTCTATGACATATATAGTTGGTAAAATGCTCATTTCAAAATACTTGTGTATTTCATTCCCGGTGGTACATTCATCACTAAAACTATACAAAACAGCAAATTTAGAAACATTAGAGATGAAACCTGTAACTCTTGGGGTTGAAAACAGGCGTCTTATCAATTAAGCCAGTGGTGCACAACCTAGGGGCCGTGGCACACGGTTTGGGGGCTGTCAAAATGTATTAAGTGCTTTTGAAATTAATAAAATAACCAATAACCACGTAAGACTGTGAAAAACAAATACTCCGTTTAAACTGTAAAAACATTACTTCCATTCGTCTGTACTTATTTGTGTAAAATAGCATTAGCCAGTGATGCACAACCTAGGGGCCATGGCACATGGTTTGGGGGCTGTCAAAATGCATTAGATACTTTTAAATTAATAAAATAACCACGTAAGACTGTGAAAAACAAATACTCCGTTTAAACTGTACAAACATTACTTCCATTCGTCTGTACGTATTTATGTAAAATAGTATTTTCGACACGAACTGTAATAAAAGCAAGTATCACTCCAGATTGAATGGAGAAGCGGATATAAGGGTGGCCATTTCAATAATCAAGCCAAAATTGAAAATGGTTGTCTCGAAGATTCAGCTTAAAATGTTCTATTAATTCTAATAAACTGTTTTGTGTTACTCTTACCTGAATAAATGAACCAAATATTTATATTTTTGATTTACGTAGGGGTTGTTATAAGGATTATACAGTAAATAGGGGATCAAAAAAGGTTGCACTGCACTAGCCAACAGAGGACGCCACAGAGACCAAAGTAATATGTTATATTTAAGTCCTAATTAATTTCTGGTCATCAATTACTATACTAAAGAAACTGTAGCATGGTCCCTGTTACGTTTCTCAAATTTGCCCCAATACAACCTTGTGACGACGTTCGGTAATTTTAATTATTTTATCAACTTTAATATAAGCCTTGATTCTAATAAATAGCGAGTTATTTAGGTAAATACATTACATAAAACTAACAATAATGACAAATCAATACATCTTGTTACAAATTAGCAAAAATGTGGCAGTTTGTTAAAATCAAATAATATTTGGTGACGTTCGTCAAAAGTCTACGTTAGTCTGCATTGGCTAGGGACGGGGTATATGATAAATGGATTTTCGATTTTTTTTATACATAAAATTAAATGTTCGTAATTATCATAGTATTAATTCATAGTGGATCTTGGCCTATTTAAAGATAGATACAAATCATACAATACATTAGAAAGTCAGAATAATGAAAATTAGGAATTAAAACGTCAGTTTAGAGAGAAACAGGTTTTCGATTTATAAAAAACGATTCGATTTGTAAAAAAAATCGATTTTACCCCATCCCTTTGAGACATGACATTTCAAACGTCACAGGGACCATGCTACATTTTCTTGAGTATAATGATTTTTTTTTGTAAATAATTAAATATTTTAGGTTTAATTAATTACCTTTTGGTGGAAAATACTCACATACAGCTTACAAAGAATATATCAACTAGCTTAGCACATTGCTTTCAAATACAGGGCTTTTGTTATATTTATTTCATTAACATTCTATAGATGGCAGTATGTTGATGTAATTATTTCAACTGTTGATATAAAATGTTCATTAAGACTTCATAGATGACAATGTTGATATTTATATTTGTAACAACTAATGATATATCACGTTCACCAACATTTCATATGATAGTGTCAATATATTTATTAGTATTGAAATATTAATTTCATAAACACTCCATAGATGGAAGTGTTGATATATTCATTACATATATAGATATATTGATTTTATTAACTTTTCATAGATGGCAGTGTTGATATAATGATTTCAACTGTTGATATATTATGTTCATTAACACTCCATAGATGAAAGTGTTGATATATTCATTACATATATAGATATATTGCTTTTATTAACTTTTCATAGATGGCAGTGTTGATATAATGATTTCAACTTTTGATATATTATATTCATTAACACTCCATAGATCAGTGCTCCGCAACCTTTTCTCACCTACGACACACCAAAATTCTTCCTAGAATTCCGCGGCACACCAAAAGCTAAAATATATAGGTATTAAATTAGGCATGAGTCTTCAGCGACGCGCATAAGGGTCATTTTTCTTTGTCTATAACTAATTTGGTGCGGCCATGGTGTGTACAAAGCACACTACGCAGTTTTCAACAGTTGGCACCAGGCGCTGGGGGACCATTGAAAAATTATTTAGTTATAATAATTATTCTATACTACTTTTTGAAAAATAGACAATATTATGAAAATTAATTTGTCATTGTGTATTAAATACATAATGGAAAATTGTAAAATGTCAAATACATTGAATTTGACCGCGGCACACCTGTATCCGGCTCACGGCACACCAGTGTGCCACGGCACACCGGTTGCGGAGCACTGCCATAGATGAAAGTGTTGATATATTCCTTACATATATAGATATATTGCTTTTATTAACTTTTCATAGATGGCAGTGTTGATAAAATGATTTCAACTGTTGATATATTATGTTCATTAACACTCCATAGATGAAAGTGTTGATATACTTATTACATATATAGATATATTGCTTTTATTAACTTTTCATAGATGGCAGTGTTGATATAATGATTTCAACTGTTGATATATTATGTTCATTAACACTGCACAGATGGAAGTGTTGATATAATTGTTTCAACTATTGATATAATGTGTCAATATATTTATTAATATTGATGTATTACTTATATCAACACTCCATTGAATGAAGTGTTGATTTATATGTTACATGTATATACTATCATACTTTCATCAAATTTTCATTGATGATAGTGTTGATACATGATATATTAATTTCATCAACACGGCATTAATAACAGTGTTGATATAGTTATTTAAACTATTGAGAAATTACTTTCAAGAACACTGTAGATAGCAATTTTGATGTAATTATTTCAACTATCAATAAATTACTTTGTAAATGGCTATATATTTACTATACTCGACTATTGTAAATAATTCGAATTGTAATAAACACATAATGCAATAAGTACTTATTACAATATTTTTGTTGTTATGAGCATAGATTGTATAAAGTCCTGATGCATTTATTCACTACAGTTAACAATTTTGGTTGCAGTGAGCATAGATTGTATAAAGTGTTGATGCATTTATGCTATTTAGTCAGAACAGTTAAAAATTTGGGTTTCAATGAGCATTGATTGTATAAAGTTTCGATGCCTTTGTGTTATTCATTCACTATAGTTAAGTAATTTTGGTTGAAGTGAGCATAGAATCTAAAAAATCTTGATCCTTTTGTACTATTTAGGCATTCTAATAAACCATTTTGGTTGTTGTGATCATAAATTGTATTTAATCCTGACACATTGCAATTTTTTTGTGAATAGTTTCGATTGTACTGTTCATAGCTTGTAAAAAGTGTTAAATCATATGTGCTGTTTGTGTATACAATTACTGTGTAAAGACACCTCCTTTTATAAATGTATAATTTTTATATCTAAAACTCGGTTACTATGAATATATAGCGTTTAAATACTATATTGTATATTATAAAAAGCACATATTTGCTATTGAACTGAATTTAAACTACAAATAGGTTATAAAAAATATATTATCATTGTGGAGCGAAAAGTGACTATCGCAATAAATCTTGGCTACTAGTTTTTAATTATAATACAAGCTAAAAATGGTTGTATACACTGTGTTCCACTTTCGTACTAGGACATTTCAGAAGTTGAAAAATTTTTGGGATGTAATATAGACTTTGCTAGGCATTGCCTGTGACGAAGTGGTTTTATTATGTGGATATAAAAGATTCAACAATAATATACACAAAATACTAACATGATTTATACAATTTACTATAAAAAACAAGTACACTACAGGTAATATGAAGTGCTAATGAAAGTAATATTTCAATACTAAAAATTATATTGACACTATCATCTATGAAGTGATGATGAAAGTAATATTGCAACAGTTGAAATAATTATATCAACAGTGTCATCTATGGAGTGCTAATGAAAGTAATATATCAATAGTAATAAAAATATATTGCTTTCTTGCTTTCTTGCCTCTTTCCTCTGCTTTCTTGCCTCAAAAAGTTTTTTTTATAAGTGAGCGAGTCCTTGCACACTAGCAAAGAGCACAGGATCATATGCTGGTCAATATATTTTTATTGCTATTGATATATTACTTTCATTAGCACTCCATAGATGGCAGTGTTGATATAATTATTTCAACTGTTGCTTTATTACTTTTATTAACACTTCATAGATGATAGTGTCAATATAATTTTTAGTATTGATATATTACTTTCATCACCACTCCATAGATGGAAGTGTTGATATACCAATAATTATTTTAACTGTTGATATATATATATATATATATATATATATATATATATATATATATATATATATATATATATATATATATCATATTAATTAACACTTCATAGATGTCAGTGTTGATATATTTAAAACAACTATTGGTATATTACCTTCATCAACACTCCATAGATGGTAGCGTCGATATGTTTATTGCTATTGATATATTACTTTCATAAACACTCCAATATTATCTTCACCCAACTTTGATATAAAACAAGAAGAAACAAATATATTGAGAACAGTTTGACAATGCTTTTGTAAAGCGAAACAGGCCTGTCACTTTAATTTAAGTTATGCAGATTTTTTTTCACATTTGGGTGTCAAATCATTCTGTAATTCTTAATCACTTTATTCCATATTTTATCATGCATTGTCACCCTGTGTATTTTTCTAAGTTCAAGCATTTATTTGACTCTTGTCAGTCTTTTTCCATGTCCACATTTTACTCTCATGTATCAAAGTTGCTACTTTAATACTATTGTGGACTATCGTCTTTGCAAATTTAGTGACCCGTTGACTTTGTTTCCTATTACTACACGCTGTTTGATATTCCTCGTAACTCCTTCGTCACCTGAGAAAATACAACCTTATTAGAATTCTTTCTTTAATCTTTTATATCACAATTATATTTCTGTTCTCTCTTTTCTATTACTATTACTTTGGATTTTGCAACATTCATTCTCAGATCTTTCTCTTTACATCTTTTATACAATTTACTTATCTGACTCTAACTTATCCTCATTCTCCACTAACACTATCTTATCCTCATTCTCCGCTAACACTATCTTATCCTCATTCTCCGCTAACACTATCTTATCCTCATTCTCCACTAACACTATCTTATCCTCATTCTCCGCTAACACTATCTTATCCTCATTCTCCGCTAACACTATCTTATCCTCATTCTCCGCTAACACTATCTTATCCTCATTCTCCGCTAACACTATCTTATCCTCATTCTCTGCTAACACTATCTTATCCTCATTCTCCACTAACACTATCTTATCCTCATTCTCCGCTAACACTATCTTATCCTCATTCTCCACTAACACTATCTTATCCTCATTCTCCGCTAACACTATCTTATCCTCATTCTCCGCCACTTATCCATGTCATCAGCATACAGCGATCCACGCACATTCCCATTCAACACTGTAGTTTCTTCACGCATGTATCTATGTAAATTGTCATCATCATCACTGGGCCTCGTAGTCGAGAATCCTCTCGCAATTCCAGGATCTTTTCAGTTGAAATAAAGCTGTGCCAAGAAGTGAGTGTACCGTTTCACATCAACAAACTCGCAGGCCACTCCGCTATGGTGGCTCCGATGATACACCGAAGTAGGACGATCGGAGCACACCGGCATATTTTTTATAAAAGTGAGTGCGTCCTTGCACACTAGCAAACTCACCGATCACCTCACTATATTGGATCCGATTACACATTGAAAGAGAGACGATCGGCGCACACCGGCATGTTTTCTTCTCTCTTTGCAAGAATAAATATGACTGAAGTCATATGTATCCTTATATTCCCGAATATAAGGGAGGAAAAAAACCTGTTATTCAAGGGGAGTAGCACATGGAAATATTTACACTTTTAATCCCAGCATATTTTGCATAAAATGTGCGAAAAATCCCAAGCATTTTTTGGCAAAAATAAACAGTTGTTTATATTTTATTTTTTATCTCAGTTAATATTTAGTTTTAAAACCTAATTTTTTTGTGGAGACCTCCCTGTACGAGTAGAGTGTAAAATAATAAGTTATTTTCATATTTCACAAAAAAAAAATTTTTTTTTTTTATTCAACATAAAAACTTGTATGAAAACTTTGATGCCGATGATCGGCCCCATGGGATTTTTCACATACACCAGTTGGGGCCGATAATCGGCCCCGTGGGTTTAAAAGGGTTAAACGAACAGGGTGACATAACGCATCCTTGCTTTACCCCTTTTGTAATGTTAAACCACTCAGTCATCAGCATACAGCAATCCGTATACAGTTTTGCCATACCATATATTTCATTTTATGTAATTGAGTTATTTTCTTTTTCAGTTAACTTGTTTAAGTTCAACTCAGTTACATTAATTTACCTTGATCTAATATGTTATAAAATAATTTTAATGTAAAAAGCATTACTATGAAGAATTATTTGTGGAAATTTTACAGTACAAATAGTGGAACTCTGTGTATATAATCGTATTAAAGGATTTGATCCATTTTCGGTTTAAACAAGTTTCTGTTTATTTTCTAAGATATATATAACAAATTATATTTAACATAAATCATCGTTCACTGTAAATAATGTTCTAAAATCGTCCATGTATTTATTGTATTAACGCCATCTTTATAAATTTGCATAAAGAATATAAAAGTAAGGAAAGAATGTGGATTGAAAGAAGATGCAGTGTTTTAAGATAAAGAATATAAAAGTAAGGAAAGAATGTGGATTGAAAGAATATGCTGTGTTTTAAGATAAAGAATATAAAAGTAAGGAAATAATGTGGATTGAAAGAAGATGCAGTGTTTTAAGATGAAGAAAGGAAGAATTGAAATGGTTCGAGGCCACATAAAAAGAATGGATGATGAAAGATTAACAAAAAATAGTCTTTACATGTACAGTATACTGCCGTCATAAGCAAAAACGTAGCCAACGGGAAAAAATCAGAAATTGAACTAAGTATGAGGCAATATTTCATATCAAATTCTGAACCATAAACAGAAAACCATTTATTTCAACACAAAAATTGACATAATGTCATTTTTAATTTTACATAATACTAGCTTATTCTAAACAATAAAATGTGATTCATAAGCAAAAAGACAGCACATGCCTATGCGTTTGCTGCGTTTTTGCTTATAAATCACATTTTACTGCCTTTTTGTTTACGAATCGTGACATTTTTAAGCAGCAATGGAAAACATAAAAGTGCAGTTTTCTCAAAAAACTTAACTTTTGCCATTAGCTGCGTTTTTGCTTATGAGGGCTGAATAGAATCCTGATTATTATACGTTTGATTATTTGACAATTACGGATTATACGGCTATGGTCAAAATTAAAAAAATAATATATATGACTACAGTCGAGTCCCGATTATTTAACTCTATTGATTATTCGACATTTACGGACTACACGAACATAGTCAAAATTTAAAAAAATAATATATATAACTACAGTCGAGTTCCAATTATTTAACTTTTGATTATTCGACATTTACGGATTATACGACCAAAGTCATAATTTAAAAAAAATCATGTGTAATACTGATTTCACGAACATGTTTCATTACAACACAATTTTTAAGTCAGTGTAGTGTGTATATACAAAAAAAAACAAATTTAAACTCTTCATAAAATCTACCTAGATAATGCAATCTCTCTTGATCATGTATGATTGTTAGCCATCTTACGGATGGACGACACCTTTGCATATATTAGTTTGTGTGCAAGCTGTTGCTTTTAGCAAGCACAATGTCTTAACGAATTAAGCCCTAAATTCATTTTGACAATGACCCTCTAGGCCTTGGAAGATACCTGATTTTCAACCAGGGTCTGATTACCAATGGAACCTGATTTTTTTTTAAAAGAATTCTTCTCTGATTTTCACTTAAGATGTGTTTAGTATTTTTCTGGTTGGTTTTGAGATTGCCACATAGCAGCAAGTTATCAGGTTGTACTGAATACAATGAAAATTATACAATACAGTAAGTTCTGATGGCGATATCATATTAATAAGTGAAGAACATGAATACCTGCAAAATAGTCTGGAAAGGTTTTAGAAGAATCTTGGAGGACAATGGATTGAGACTGAGCAGAAAGAAAACAGAGTATCTGTACCTACCATTCGAGAACACAAATGCTGTCACTCCCGTAATGCAAATGGATGGAGAAACATTACCAAATTGTGACTCCTTTAAGTATCTTGGGTCACTCATCCATAGCGATGGAGGATGTGCAGCAGATGTAACACATAGAATTAGTGTGGGATGGATGAAGTTTAGATCAATGACGGGAGTTCTATGTGATCCGAAAATGCCAGTAAAGTTAAAAGGAAAAGTATACCAAACAATTGTCAGACCCGCACTCCTCTATGGCTCCGAATGTTGGACGATGTATAACTCTTACTCTAGGCAACTAGAAACTGCTGAAATGCGCATGCTAAGATGGTCAGCTGGTGTGTCCCTAAGAGACAAAATAAAAAGCTCATGCATTTGTGGAAGCCTAGGTGTTACAGACATCAACAGCAAGATGGAGGAGAGGCGATTGAGATGGTATGGGCACGTTGGACGCAGAGCACCCGATCATATTGTGAATCAGGCAATCTCCATGGATCTTCCTCGAATAACAACCAGAGGAAGACCAAAAAATTCATGGGTGGTGCAAAAAGATAACCTGATGCAGAGGCACCGCCTGGGGGACGTAGTCCGGGACAGAAGAGCATACAACCTAAGGACGAGGAGAGCTGACCCCAACAGTCTTCGCAGACAGTGAGTTGGGATGGAGCCAGGGAGAAGAAATAAGTTCTGATGGCAAGGAGATAAAAGTTCCAAGGTGATCGAAAGTTTTTATTTACTGCAGCTTTTCGTAAGGAATAGTTTTATATAGTGCTATTTTTGTGTTACTTAATAGCGCTATAAAAAATATAATGCATATAAGTTACAGAAAAATATATAAATTCAAATGTAAATTGTTCTAAAAGAAGAACCAATTTAATTTAAAGGAAAATTTTATATCATATAGCGCTGTTTAGCCCTTAAAGTCCGGCTGGCTACATATGAAGTCGAATAAAATCGGGCTCAAACGCCGGCTGGCTACATCCGCAGCTCGCACATATTCTCTGTATAAAACGTTTATTATTATGTAAATTTACTACTACAGATCAAAAGTAAAAAAGTGTAGCGTATACATTCATATATTTTCTGTGATTTGGAATTAAAGTTTCACCCTTCTTATATGAATGTTTAATATTATTTTATTTTATTGTAAGATGTGTCCCATGAAAACTTCGCGCATAGCGGCCATCGGTTACTCATACAGTCATATAACCGCCGAGTCGCGAAGTGGTAGTGTTTTATCTGTGTCGGTACACGTACTTGATCTCGAGTGTATGTTTATTTAGGGTGACTGTTATATTGTTATTTATTAGACATTACGTTCGGAGTTCGTTGTAATTTGTTTTTTTTATAAACAATTTTTTTTGTGTGAGGGAACTCATTTAATTTTATTATTTGTGTAGATTTTTATTCATAATAATGCTGGTTTGTGAACATTGATGTTTTGTTTGAGTGTATAACTATTTTTCTGTTTATTGAACCATTTCATAATTTAAAAGATGGATGACGATGCAATAGAACAGTATATTCTAGACATTGATTCTGATTTTTCTATGAGTGACGACGAAGATTATATACCAGATAATATTGAGGACGTCGATGATCCTTCAGAAATTAGTGATAGTGAAATTGACAATTCTAATGTTTTAGACAATACAGAGCCCACATCAACCGTAAATGTAGACAATATTTCATCTGAGTGGCAAAATGGCATTAACTTTCGTCCAGTATTGCATGACTTCAACCAACAATCTGGATTGAGAAATTGCGATCTCAATGAAGAAAGTCGGGAAATAGATTATTTTGAACTATTTTTGAGTAGTGACATAGTGAGAAAAGTTTCTGAAGAAACGAATAGATATTATGATCAACTAAAGATAAAAAAAACATTTTCCCAGCATTCACAAATGAATGAATGGAAGTCCGTGAATGCTGATGAAATATATCTATTTTTCGCTTTATCAATGCTTATGGTTCGGAGCAAAAAAAGCAGGATCAGGCAATATTGGACAAAGGACAAATTAATATCGTCACCAATTTTTGGCGAGACAATGTCACGAGATAGATATTTGTCTATTCTAAGTATGCTACATTTTTCCGATAGTTGCAAACAGCCAAAAGACGATATTCTATATAAAATAAGAGACTTTGTCGATTCGGTGTGTGAAAATTTTAAGATTTTTTTTTATCCTTTTAAAAATTTGTGTATCGATGAGTCACTAGTATTATACAAAGGTAGGTTACGAATAAAACAGTATTTGCCGGCAAAAAGGCACAAATTTGGAATCAAACTCTTTGTTCTGTGCGATTGTGAAACCGGTTTAGTTTTAAAATTAATTATTTATTGTGGAGCAAAAACCGAAATACCCGTAAGTAATATAGACGAACAATTATCCAAGGATATGGGGGTTTCGGGAAAAGTGGTCGTGTCCCTACTATCGGAATATTTGTGTAAAGGGCATACTGTTTATACGGATAACTGGTACTCAAGTCCAGCTTTATTTAAGTATTTGCACGATCAAAAAACCAACGCCTGTGGAACAGTAAAAAAAACTAGGAAGTACCTGCCAAAATTTGGAATCGTGCAGAAAGGTGAAACATCATCAATGACTTCTGGATGTCTACTTGCTGTAAAATGGCACGACAAGAGAGATGTGCACATGTTGACAACTGCAGAAGATGCGTCACCAATAGAAACCGGCAAAGTAGATTACAAAACAAAAGCCGCTATTGTGAAACCATCGTGTGTAGTTAGTTACAACAAACACATGGGCTCCGTAGACAGGTCAGATATGATGATCACGTTTGTAGAGTGCGTCCGTAAAACCAATAAGTGGTACAAAAAGATCGCGTTTCGTACAATTGACGTGGTATTAATAAATGCTCACGCGATGTTTAAGTTTAAGACAAAAAAAGACGTGAGCCTAACAGACTTCCAATTAGAAGTTGTTCGACAACTTCTACAAAAATATCATCATCCGGAGTCAACACCTAAATCCAAACAAAGTGGTGACCATCCTCTTAGACTAAGTGCACGACATTTTTTATCAGACATTCCACAAACTATCAATTCTAAGAGACAATCGGTTTATCGGCGGTGTTTTGTATGTAAAAATACTACGCGGCAGCCTCAGAAACGTGTTCAAACTCGTTATTGGTGTAGTGACTGCGAAGTTGCCTTATGTCCAACTAATTGTTTTAAGGCATATCACACAATTCAAAAGTTTTGAGTTTTAAAAGTTACATATGCAATACTAATTCATGGACACCCTATCCATATGCCGACGAACAGTTGCGCGAGTATGTGTGTTTGTGCCGAGATATTTCTTTAGACCTTCCATTAAATTTAATTATTACTATGATTCTTTCGGATAACGATAATTTTTGTATTTGGAGATCATGTTCAAAAGTACATTCTCGATGTGGATGACTAAATGTTTACGATAGACCTTATAATAAAAAATCCCACAAGTGATTTACTTAAGTGGCAGCTCCATTCTCACGGTAATATATTTTTATTTATTATTTTAAAGTCAATATGAAACAAAAAACTCTGATTATTTTTATACTAACACAAATGTACACCATTTGACTATAATATGCTGTTTATTTGGTTTATTTATTCATTTTGTGTGAAGAGTAATTAAATTGTTTATAAGTGCGTTCCAATGTTTAAAATTCTCGCCGGTCTGAGGGAGTACTTCGCGTAAATCTTAGCCGATCTCTAAGGGTTAGAGGACAAAATCTCCTCGACAGTGCTCAATTTGGGACTCGAACCCACTATTATAAAAAAACAAATCAGCTCTGGCAGCTATAGCAATGTCCGAGCGAATGTGTAATGTTGTGGATTATTGGCATGTCCCCCAACCAACCAGAAAAGTGTTTTTAATTTAATAACTCGTTTCCGGATTTTCCGTCATTCTCGATTATCCGACTCTCCAGTTATACTGTTTAGGTCAGATAATCAGAACTCTACTGTAGTATAGAAGATATAAGAAGTTTGAGGGACCCAGAAAACCGTGACAGAAAACCCACGACCCAGAAAACAGCCCCATGAATTAAATTGAGAAAATCTTTTATAATAGAAGAGTATGCATGACTAGATGTGTGGATATGACAAGAGTGAAAGATTTGTACCAGGATGCAATTAAGAAAAGGTCTGTTTTCTCTGCCTATTCTAAAAGGGACATGGTATGATGGTAATGATAAAACATTTTGCATAGATATATTTAAATATAAAAAAGTTTAGGATATATTTTGCTTAAGAGAGAGAGGAAAAAGGAAATCTAGACAGTAAATCGGAATGTTACGTAGTGAAACATAAATGTAGTTTGAAATCACCTTCCGATAGACCGTCAAGATGCCTAAGTATTTTCCGCTTTGAAGCAAAAGGAATAAAATATGTACCATAGATAGATTATATTATCTAAAGCTGAGTTCACGTTTTACCCATTTTATTGTACATTATTTTTTTCTTTCTCGGATAATGCGTGTAAACTCCTATTTGAAGGAATATATACCAGTATCAAATTTTGCCCATTTCATAGGACTTTGTTAGTGTAAGTTCACATTAATTTATGACTAAAACGGCTCGTCTCAAAAATTATAACTAACTAATTGTAATTTATTTTTATATACTTTGTAATTACTTTGTAATTTATTTTTACTATACTTTGTAATTTATTTTTATCAAACACTATTTATTCCACTTTTTTGTAACGGTATAACCCTACCGGTTTCGAGGCTTTCACCTCATCTTCAGGGGAGCACAAACAAGACTAAATTCTGTTCGAACTGGTACCGATATACACGCTTCAACGGTTGGGGGCTGAGGGGTGAGGGAGGCATGGGACGATTTCGGCTTCAACTTTTATGTGCTGACTGTGATAATTTCTATATAGGAAAGACAGGAAGATCTTTTGAAAAGAGATTTCGTGAACACAAATCCGCCTTAACAAATCCTCTAATTTATTCTCAAATGGCTAATCATTGTCACCGTGAAAACCATACTTTTTTTATCGATGATGCCAAATTCTTACATATCAGTAGTAACGGAAATAAATTGGACAGATTAGAGGCCCTAGAAATTTCTAAGTCAGTACATTGATCCGAACATCTGGTAAACAGTTATATCCCAAAAATCTCTCCGATCTTGGTCGATATCGTAACATGCCTCCCATACCCTCAGCTCCCAACCGTTGAACCGTGTATATCGTTACCAGTTCGAACAGAATTTAGTCTTATATAGGGCAAGACAAACTTGTAACAATACTGTACAAAATATATTCAGAGCATTGTGACACGGAGTATTGTCAATATAGTGAATACAAAATGTATCCACATATCATTAACAATAACCACACTTAATTTGGTATATGAAGTACAATGACGGTATACTATATGATTTGTGAGTTATACTTGTTTTTCAATGTAACAAGTACTGACTTGTTTGCAAGTAATCCCTTGAGTTACATCTGAAAGAACACCGTACAACACAAACCCATGCAGTATATACAGGAGTTTGTATATGTGGGCTTGTAAGAGGAATGACTTGTGGAAAAGGTTTGTTTGAGGTCTTGAGTGTGGAGTTTTTTTGTTGTTTTGTATTTATATTTTTGTTTTTTATTTTATTTTTATGATTATGTGCGTTACATTATGGGGTGAATGTTTTGTTTCTGTCTGGAGTGATGAAGTGTGAGGAGTTTGATTTCGCGTGATGTATACATCCGTAATTGAGTGTCACTGTTTGTTAGGTTGATGAGAATGTGCAACGGGGATTTTTTATATAATAAAAAATCGGAAAGAAGTATCGATTTATTTTTTCGTGCTATATATCCTCAGTGAGATACAGGCAAAAGCCTAGTTTACTGGGGACACGACAAATGAAAGGCAACAAACCCATTAAAATTTGTGTGTCCAAATTAAATAACGTGTTGTTTTTTCACAAATGATGTGTATTTTTTGACATGTGTAAAATAAATATAGTTGAATTTATGTGGAAAAAGCAGATTCTGTTGTTAACTGAACCCAAAAAGTTTTTATAAAAAATATAATATCTTATTAATTTTTTTCTAATTAAAAAGTTAACTTAAAAAAACTGGGTGTGATGTTTTTTGATGCTGTTAATAAATTAGTTGTTCGAAATCATTCCAATAGAGTGGGGCATTATGATACAGATTTTGTTGTTGCTGATTCTGTACTGTGGAATGGTCTGTCTTCTATTGTCAGAGATATGGGTGGCGTGTGTAGCTTTAGCAATCACTTGAAGACAATCCTTTTTGGGAGGTTTAATCAAATTTTATAAATTGATTCGAATCTTGAGTAAGAGTGCGCTTGAGGAGAGTATACTCTCTAAACGGCACTATATAAACTGTCCTTTAATTTTTATTATCCACTCTGGCAATTCCTTAGCATTCCCGATTTAATAAATGCCACGGACATCATCACGCTATGATCAACTCACGTTCGACCTAAAGATCTACTTCTTCTTTCCAGTGTCATGTCAGGTCCCCCCAACGTTTAATATCACCTGAGAGTAGTCATCTTTGTCCCCGGTAGCCCGAAAAAGATCTCCAACGCCCCTTATACCAATCCAATCAGGTATATTGCGGAGCCAGGAAATTTGCCTACTGCCAACACCTCTTCGGCCTATTGAATGCTATATAACCTTTTACATTTTTCCAAATATTCTTTAATAAAACTTTTTTAAATAAGACTATATTAGTGGTTACTGATAGAAAATATAACATTTTGATGAGATCTATACAATTTTGATTGATTGATACACTATCCTTTATGATTAAGTATGATTGTTAGCCGTCTTGCGGATAGAAGACGCCTGTGCGTGTTTTGGTTTATTGTATGCAAACTATTATAATTACATGTAAAGCTTAAGAGAAATTATATACAACAACAAGAAGGAAAAAATTATATACAAAGCCTAAAGAGATATTACATACAGCAGCAAGAAAATTTAAATTAGTTAATGTGAAATATAAGTTAAGCCGAACCAAGTAACTCCCATTATTAACCTTTCCCTTCCTGTGCTAAAAAAATCAGCGCGTTCCGGTGCTGTGTATTCAATACACATGTAAAAATGAGCGATTTAAAATCGGAAAAATAAGAATATTCATAGCCAATCGCTTACATTAATTAAATTTGAAGTCAAAAGTGATAATAATTGAAATTTAATTGCTAAAAACATGAAAAAAGCATTGGCCGTCGTTCACAAAACGGGCGAAGCGACCACCTCGAACGAAACCCCTGAGCTACTGACGTGACGGAAACACTAACACTGTGTATGTTATACCTCGAAGGAAGTTGTGTTCACATATACCGAAGTAGAGTAAGAGTGAGACGTGAATAGCGTCGTTTCCTCACCCAAAGTGTTTTTTTTTTGAATGAATATACCTACGTCACACACTGGCACACGTTTGATTGTATCGGTGAATTTATTCCTAATTTTCACAAAATATCTCTGATGTGACCGATAAGTGCTAATTATTATTAATATTATTTTTTCATTCAATGCGTAAATGTATTACGGAGGAATATCTGAAGCCAGTATTTATTATATTTATAGAGATATTAAAGTTTTTAGAAGCAATGTGTACTAGTTACACATCACAGGGAAGGAAGGGTTAAGAAAGCTCAAAATGCTTTATTTAAAAACGGTTTTGGAAATATTGAAAATGTCAATATCCACGGTCTTATTCAAAAGTGACAGCCCGTGATAAACAGAAAGAGCACTTGGCAGGTTAGTTCTACTCATTGCTAGTATAAATAGGTCAGTATTTCTTTGTCTCGAATAGTTGTCAGGTACATAAAACTTTATCATTACCAACATAGTCTTGTAAGTGTTAATAGCAAACAACACAGAGGGTCTACAATCACTCTTGAATATGGATTCATTATTTTGAAACAAACTGTTAGTTCCACTGATTATTTGACTGAAAGTGTATGTTACATTATTTTTAATAGTTTACATTAACTGTTCAATCCACTTTCACTAGAAGGCAAATCACTACTCAATAGTTGTCACTCTAATGCATTTCAAGTTTCAAACAGAATTAACTGCGTTAAAAATGAGTTTGCGTAAACGGCAAACCTCTTAAATAGAGGGATTACTGTATTTAGCTAAAATCTTATACCAAGTAATTATAGTATAAAAAAATTAATTATATTTGTAATTTAACAATTGTAATAAATAAAACGTGTGCTTGAGAAACAAAAGAAATGAAAAAAAACAAATGACTGTGAACCATGCGTTACGTACGGCTGAAGTATCATACAAAACGATAACGTAGCACTAAGTTATAATATGCAAAATGTCACATATTTAGTCATAGATAAACGTATGTTTAATATTCTATAATATATATTTTTTTTATTATTAAATAATAGCATTGTTGAGAAATTGTATGTTATTTATTTCAAAAACCTTCCTTTTTCAGTAATATCGCAAGAATATTGACATTAACATGAAGCTGCTATAATCCTAACGTTTGGAACGTATCCAAAGTTAACAAAGCGTCTATTGATCATATTTTAATGGTGTCGCCTTAGCATACCAAACATCCATAGAGAAAGGAAATTACGAATTTGTCCTTCTTCTTCTTCCTCTTCCTATAGATCATGATCTGTTTGTTCCGCTTGCTCCCCTTTTTCTGACGTGGATTGCCAGCTGTCACGCCATCTCTTCGGAGGTTTTCCCGGTAATCTTCTTCCGGCTGGGTTCCCTTGAAGGGCGACACGTGGAAGTCTGTCGTCTTGCATTCTGTTTACATGTTCGTTCCAGTATCGCCTCCGTTGTCTTCCCCACCTGACGATGTCTTCCGCACCACACTTTCTCCTTATTTCGGTGTTTCTGATTCTATCTCTTAGTGTGTTTCCGGTTATACATCTCAGTGTTTTCATTTCCGAGGTTCTCAGGAGAGATTCTGTTCTAGATGTGTCTGCTCTGGTCTCTATTCCATAGGTGGCTATCGGTCTCACACATGTCTTGTATATTCTGACTTTCTATTATCATGTGTTTATTATTCCGCAATGGTGTTCTTACGCATCCCGATATTGCAGCTGCCTTATTGCAGCGACCTGTCTCAAGGTTTCATCGTACAGATTTCCATTGCTACTGATTCACACTCCAAGATACCTAAATTCCATCACTTACTCTATTATTTTGTTATTCACTGCTAGTTTGCATCTCACCGGGGTGTTAGATATTGTGAGGCTTCATTTTGTCCGTGGATATCAACATGTTATATTTTAGTCAGGTTTGATGGAGTCTATATAACATCCTTTGGAGGTCATCTTCGGATTCTGCGGCGAGTACTGCATCGTCTGCGTAGCATACAATACTGACTTTTTTGTCTCCCAGTCTGTATCCTACGTCCATGTCTGCAACTTCCTCAATTAGTTTGTCCATTATTAGATTGAAGAGGAACGGAATTTTTCCAATAAATATATTTTTTTATTCCTCGCATTCCTTCAACACAAAGTAATTCATAATTATTTCCAGCGCAGCGGCTTCTTGCAAAGGCGCGTTGACCTCATTGGTTTTCTGTATCGATTACCTCATCCCGTCCTATCATCGGGAACATTATACTAACTATATAAACCATGAAATCACAATAAGAATAGGTCATTCTATTGGGTGTACAAATAAGTCACCGCCGTTTGACAAAAGTTGGCGCCACCAGTAAGTTATGGTTAAAATTGTCAGATGTAAAATGTCATTATCGTAAGGTTGGACATCTGTCAACAACATGACCTTGAAATATAAGTGAATTTTTATCAGTATAACATATTTTTTTGTGTTCGAAAATGTCAAGTTTTGAGCCGAATAAGCGTCATTTGCGGGAACTTTTGATTTACTTCTTCAATTTGAAGAAATCTGCAGCTGAGGCGCATCGATTGCTTGTAGAAGCATATGGTGAGGCTGCCTTAAGTGAGAGAAGTTGTCGTGAGTGGTTTCAAAAGTTTAAGAACGGTGAATTTGACATCGAAGACAAAGAACGTAGCGGAAGGCCGAAAGTGTACGAAGACGCGGAATTGGAAGTATTATTGGATCAAGATTCGTGCCAAACGCAAGAAGAACTTGCACTTACATTAGGAGTGACTCAACAAGCAATTTCACATAGGTTGAAATCATTGGGAATGATTCAAAAACAAGGAAATTGGGTTCCATATGAACTGACACCGAGAAACGTTGAACGCCGATTTTCCACATGTGAAATGCTGCTTGCCAGGCATAAACGAAAGGGTTTTCTGCACCGTATAGTCACTGGTGATGAAAAATGGATCCACTATGATAATCCAAAAAGGAAGAAATCATGGGGAACCCCTGGCCATGCTTCAACATCTACAGCTAAGCCAAATATTCATGGAAAAAAACTCTTGTTGTGTATTTGGTGGGATCAGCTTGGTGTCATGTATTATGAGTTGCTCAAACCGAACGAAACCATTGCTGGGGCTGTCTACCGAGCACAATTGATGAGATTGAGTCGAGCACTCGAGGAAAAGCGCGCCCACTGCTACTCCAGACACGACAAAATTATTCTCCTGCATGATAATGCTCGTCCACATGTTGCGGCGCCGGTCAAAACCTTTTTGGAAACAATCAATTGGGAAGTTTTACCCCACCCGCTGTATTCACCAGACATTGCTTCTTCTGATTTTCACTTGTTTCGATCGATGACGCATGACCTGTCTGAGCAGCACTTCACATCATATGAAGATACCAAAAATTGGGTCGATTCGTGGATAGCCTCAAAAGATGAAGCATTCTTCCGACGCTGTATCCGTATGCTGCCAGAAAGATGGGAAAAGGTAGTGGCAAGCGATGGGCAATACTTCGAATAAAACATGAGGTTCCGTTCTTTCAC
Organism: Odontocerum albicorne; assembly: GCA_949825065.1. Classification (NCBI taxonomy): domain Eukaryota; kingdom Metazoa; phylum Arthropoda; class Insecta; order Trichoptera; family Odontoceridae; genus Odontocerum; species Odontocerum albicorne. The sequence continues at coordinate 3,740,956 of OX463867.1, forward strand.
AATAAATGCCCAATTTTTGATAAAAAACGGCGGAAACTTATTTGTACACCTAATACTAACTATATAAACCATGAAATCACAATAAGAATAGGTCATTCTATTTTGTCATTTCAACACCATTATTCTGTATGTGTTTGCTTACAATAAAGATTAATATATATTTAAATATAAAGGGTCTTTCAAGTTGAACGGTTTTTTTAATTCTAATTATTTTAATTCTTGAATAAACCACACAATTTGCTTTGATTTCAAAAAACTTTTTATCGGTTATTGAAGTATAATGCATAACATTTAAACACAAAAAACAATATCCGCCAAATGTCCACCTCTTGCAGCTCCACAGATGTCAATTATTTTGTCGAAATTTCCAATGACATTTTGGCATAATTGCGGTTCTAATTCTAACATTCGCCCTTCAGCTCAGGAATTGATCGGGGGTCATTCTTATAGACCTGGCTTTTCACGTAACCCCAAAGAAAATAGTCCAACGGTTTCAGATCACATGATCTTGCTGGGCAATTAACATCACCCTTTCCGGAGATTACAATACATAAAATAATTCAACAATTTGAACCCGTTTTTGTATTGTATACCAGTGTTCCCCAACCTTTTTAGACCTGTGGACCGGTAAAAAAAGGAATTTTTTTTCGCGGACCACTAATACTGAAATAAAAATGGTTTTTTTATTTAATATTTTTTTAATCTTATATTGTGACAGATGGACATATGTAACTATAATTGACAAATATACATATAACAGTTAAACAATTTTAATTGTAACATTGTCTGATACAATTAAAATTTAACAAAAACAATGGGGCTTTTGCAACAAACTAATGCGAAACCTGCGGTTGCATCTTTGCTAATATATTGGATATTCTTGGCTGCAGTGCTGTCTCTGACATACGAAGTGCTGTATTCACGTCCAGTCTATTCCTTTGTTTCGATTTTATTAAGGACATGGATGAAAATCTTATATTTTATATTTTTGCATGGCGAATTTCTTGAAATTTGGCATACAGTTTGCGGCCCGGCGGAAAGAACCACCGGTTGGGGAACACTGTTGTATACGACTCCATTTTTATAAATGTCATACATTACACTTCTCAAATGTCACATGCCCAGGCAAGTTTACAACACCATCTGTGTTTTATCCAAGAATTAAAAAAACGCTCAATTTGAAAGACCCTTTATATATATATATATATATATATGTATATATCAAGGCTGACGGGAGATCCCTTATTATTTTGTTACATGAATCAGTGTGACTTCCGACACCGAGGGTTTACTCTCCTGCACATAAGGAAGAAACTAGCACCGTTTCCAATCGCCCACTATTGTACCTGAAGAGAAGCTGAGACCATTGAGGAGGGATAACAAAGCGAACATATAAATTATATTGTAATTTATTTTTATCAAAAACTGTTTATTCCACTTTTTTTGAAAAGTGGAATAAACAGTGTTTGATAAAAATAAATTACAATGTCTTTAAACCTCCACAATGTTAATGCCTTAACTATTAACAACTGTTTGCATATATAAGTTGAACCAAATATCACAACCATTTCGTAACCAATTCTTTCAAATTTATAGATTTTCTATTTAGATTTAAAAAACAATATATTTTCTTTATACTATACGGAGTATTGTTCTTTTCTCTTGCCTTATCCCATCCATTTGGGGTCAACTTCTTAGACCTATTTCCTCCATCTCTCTCCATCTTGCCAATCACTCGGGGATAGTCCAAGTTTCATCACGTCCTCCTCTTCTTTCTTATATATGTTAGGCTCTTCTTGGGTCTCCCTCTGCGTCTATTTGAAAGTTCCCAATTCGTGTAAATTCATTCTTTACCATAGACCCTTCATCCTGCTGTTACACGTGCCTATACCAGCGTAGTCGTGCTTCCTGGGCTTTATCTACTATTGTTATCACTTTAATTGTTCTGCAAATTCGTTCATTTAGGATTTTATCCAATCTAGTGATGCCCAGTGACCACCGCAGTATGCGCATCTCCGCGACATGGATTGGTTGTTCCACTTTTTCCTTTAGAGGCCAACACTCTGCTCCATATAATATAGCAGACCTGATCACTGTCTTTTAGATCTTACTCTTATCGGTACCCTTCTGTTGCACATAAACCCTGTAGGGATCCACGGTCGTCGCGGAATATTGTCGCATACATACGGTCAATGACCGATGAGATTCGCATTCCTGGACAAATTTAAATAAACAGTCCGAAGTTCATACGCCGGCCATTCAAGTCCAAAGATCACCCGCCGGCCAGTCATCCCGTAGCGAGCGGACCGCACTACATACTAGAGAGAGAACGCACCACGCTGTCTCGCCGGTTCCTTAAATAGATTGTTACCTACAATACTACAACTGACCATTTCTGCATTGCACAGAGGCGAGACAGCGTGGTGCGTTCTCTCTCTAGTATGTAGTGCGGTCCGCTCGCTACGGGATGACTGGCCGGCGGGTGATCTTTGGACTTGAATGGCCGGCGTATGAACTTCGGACTGTTTATTTAAATTTGTCCAGGAATGCGAATCTCATCGGTCATTGACCGTATGTATGCGACAATATTCCGCGACGACCGTGGATCCCTACAACCCTATTGTTTTTCTGCATTTATTCCAGCCAATTTTTATTTTGTTTTTTAAGTCCTGAAGCACCTGCCCATCTCTTGTAATGATAGAGTCAAGCCATTTAAATAAATGTGTCCTCCTATACAGAATGTCTCAAAAAAATGTATTCACACTTTTACAGTTCATAACTCTTTATTTTCTTTCTTTTTAGGTTAAATTAATTTAAAACAATGACTGATCGTAAACTAAACTTTGAAAAAAGAAAATTTGTTCTATAATGCTTCTGGAAGTCTGCAAACGTAGTTGAAGTGCAAAGACAGTATAGAAGCGAGCTTCAAACTGATTCACCTATGTGACTTGGCATTACTCCCATTAGAGTAAGCTTGAAGCAGATGGAACTGTTCAAGATATCCACAAGCAGTGTTTTAGTATGAACTACGGCCCGCGGGCCGGTGTTGAGCACCACCAATCCGGCCCACGGTAGTGGGTCGGATATGCCAGGTATCCGGCCCGTCATAGTTTATTTTGATTACATTGTAAAATTTACAATGTAAGTAAATCATACAAAATAATAATCAGATGTTTTTATTTAACGACCAATTAAGAAACACAATAACTGACATACATAATGAAATTGAACATTTTAACTGTAATTAATGATATGAGATTTATCCTAAAAACTGACAATAAGTGACATACATAGGTAATTCACATAATGAAATTAAACATTATAATTATGATTAAAATCCCAACACGAAAATTTGCATGTAATTCAAAACTACAGTATGTTGGTATGATGAGTTAGCTAGGTCTTGGCCCTTGGGACTTAGTGGAGGAGTCAGTGTGGCCCTTAGGCTAAAGAGTTTGGAGACCCCTGTTCTAGAAGATCACGAATATTTACAAGCCAAAGAAGTGAAAAAGAACTCCTGTAAACATACTGAGAAACTCCAAAGAAATCTGTTTGGCAAGCGACTTGTAAGACAGCAATTCCAAAATCGAGTATCCATCGCATTTTGAAGTGTGTCCATTGTAAAAGTTCTTCTTCTTCTTCTTAGACTTTCTATAGACTCAAGAGTCTGTTACTCCAGGATTGTCCTCCTGTGATGCTGAGCTCCAGCTATCTCTCCATCGTTTCGGGGGTCTCCCTGGCGGACGCTGTCCATCCAGCACCCTTGTGCACCCGGAATTCTTGTGCAATTCATTCTCTGTACATGTTGGTACCAGTATCGTCGACGCTGTCGTTCCCATCTGATCACATCTTGGACCTCACAGACCTCTCGGATTGTGGTGTTCCTTACACGATCACTCAAAGTCTTCCCAGCAATAGCGCTTAGAGTTCTCATTTCCGTTGTCCTTAGCATACTTTTTGTCCTGACAGTGTCCGCCCTCGTTTCGATGCCATATGTGAGGATAGGTCGCACACAGGTCTTATAAATACGTACCTTGCTATCCGTTCTCATATCTTTATTCCTCCATATAACATCTCTCAGGCAACCCGCCACAACTGCAGCTTTATCTACCTGAGGCCTTACTTCTCTGGGGAGATCATGAGAGCTGAGCAGTTCACTGCCAAGATATCTGAACTGGGTTGCTTGTTCAATTGGCTCGTCACGTACTGAGATCCTGCACTCTAGTGGGTCTTTGGAGAATGTCATACACTTGGTTTTTGCTACGGAGATAATCATATTGTACTTTGAGCAGAATTCATCGAACTTTGTGAGCATTCTCTGTAAGTCATTTTTATTTTCAGCTATGAGTGTAGCGTCGTCAGCATAACAGAGAATTCCCACCGCTTCCTTACCAAGACTGTACCCTAACTTGAGAGATGCAACCTCTGCAATGATATTACCCATTATGCAGTTAAAGAGAAATGGGCTTAGGCTATCGCCTTATCTGATTCCAACCGATGTTTTTATGGCTTTAGTACATTTCCCATTTGCTCTGATTTTTGTGTTACTATTCAGGTTGATCTCTCTTATGACATGAATGAGTGATGGAGGTATCATTTTTGTGGATAAAGTTTTCAGAAGATCCTTCAACTGAATCCTGTCGAAAGCTTTTGTAAGATCGACAAAACAGAGGTAGGCTGGTTTGTTGTATTCTAATGCTTTTTCTTTAATTTGTCTAAGAGTGAATATAGCGTCGGTAGTAGAGCGGTTCTTTCTGAATCCCTGCTGTTCCTCTCTATTGTAATATGTGTTTCAAGTTTTTCTTTTATTATAATTGTGAACAATTTAAGAGTAGAGCACAGCAGAGATGGAATATTCCTCTGTAGTTTTCAGGATTTGTTTTGTAAAAGTTAAATTCCAATTTTAGTCCACGCCCTCAATGAAGATACGTCCCAAATAGAGAGTGGAGTTTGTGGGTGGTACATAGCAAAATTTGCAGAGGACGTAAATCTTTCAATCAAGACTGTTTGAAGCGATGAGGCCTTATTTCAATTAAATGGCTCGATCGCCACAATTGCTGCTACTCGGCATTTGAGAATCTGCATGTTTTGGAGAAACACCATGTCAATTTAACAGGAGTAACATTGTGGTATAGATTATCAGCAAAGAGTTTAATTGGACCATTAGTTTTTAACAACACTGACTGGTGACTTACCTGAACTTGCTGCACGTATTTGTCATACTACGCATTCGTGAAGAGTTTAGGTATGAGGAGGACTTTTATTTCCAGCAAGATGGTGCATCTTCTTACTACCATCATGATGTAAGGGTCAATCTTGATGAAAATTTGCTGAACAGATGGATTGGACGTAAAGGTTGCATTGAATACCTCCAGCGCTCTTCTGAACTCAATGGTTTTTTTTATGGAGACTCATCAAAGATAAAGTTTATGACACCAAACCGGCAACAATTAATTAATTGAGAGGAGCCATTGAAAGAGAGTGCGCCCAAATATCAAAACAACTTAAATTAGTTATCTTCTCGATTAATCACAATCTGACGCTTTTGATTTTTTTATATATTATACAGTCATTTGTACTTCTAGACTAATCTCATTTATATTTTTTAAACGCTCATGTCAACTGTAAAGTTCTTCAAAATACTCTTTTCATCTTGAATGAACCATTCCTTCTTCTGGAAAAACCTCTTTCATTTTTATCGTTGATTCCACACATGCTTACTCCAGTAGTCCTAAAACTGGAAGACTATTGATTTAAACGCTCATGTCAACTGTAAAGTTCTTCAAAATACTCTTTTCATCTTGAATGAACCATTCCTTCTTCTGGAAAAAACCTCTTTCATTTTTATCGTTGATTCCACACATGCTTACTCCAGTAGTCCTAAAACTGGAAGACTATTGATGGGGACGAAAAAAATATTATCCCTTGACTATGCTCTTTAATTAAATAACAGGATGTCCCAAAATTTATCATCTCATTTGTTTTTATTATAACTTTTAATATAATGGGAATAAAAACGACATGTTTTGCTGAAGCCCCATTGTACGGCACCGGTACAAAGAACTGTATCAATAGGTGGATGGCTGCTGCGCAATGCTCGAAGAATTCAGCTCACGTTCAGAGGCGTAGATCGGTGAAAAGGTAGCGGAGTGAAGAGATTCCTCTTAGATGATCGCAAGTAAAGCACAGTAGGCAGGGTGAACTGAGAAGGTTGATTTCTTATGTACGGTCAATCGCTCATCGCAAGCGCCTATTTTCGCCGCTGCCTGCCGTCACGCCTCGCGAAATGTCACAATTTTCGGGAGTTTTACGCAAGCAGAGGCCGGCCGGCTTGCGAGATAGTCTCGCGATGACCGTGCATAAGTCTCATTTCCGTTGCGGTCGCGACGCAGCGCGGACCTCAACATACATAAATATTCATACAAAAATCGCCAAAAATACCAAATAAATACAAATATTATACATCAAGACAATCCATGAATTTACATATCAAACAAGAAAACAATTAAGAGAACAAATACACAATTGTTTTATGATGACGCATACGTCCGATACACACATGTTCTGCAGGACTAGCCTATTCAGCTCGGGTACCAAAAAATCCTGTATCATTACTCTATAGCGATCACCATTAACTGTTATAGCATTTCCCTGCCCATCTTCGAAAAAAATATGGTCCCATGATGTATTCGGACACCACACCACACCAAAATGTTACCTTACCCGGGTGGAAACCCCTAATGGCCTAGAATGAATTTTATTAGGGTTTTCCGTTCCCCAAAACCGGGGATTTAGCTTGCTGATCGAACCATTCAGTTCAAAGTGAACTTCGTCCGTCATCAATAATTTGAAGAAAAATCGTCGATTTCAGTGTCAAGATTTAAAAGAACTTTATAGTAAGTAAGACGTGTTTGAATATCAGCTGGATTTAGTTCTTGAACCATCTGTGTCTTATAAGGGCACAAATGTAAATCGATTCGGAGACCAAGGGGCACAAACGAAATCGCTATATAATCAACGCCATTTGGCAAATTATCAAATTCCATCTTAAAAATGTTATATACAAGCCCATAGAAAGCTACTGGATGTTTGCTCAATTATTTCAGAATAATTGGGTTAGATCCTTTTTGTATATTAATGTTCAAATATACAATGCTATTTTAAAGTCGGTATTACAATATTTAAAATAGGACTAAAAGTGTGAATCAAGCTTAATTAAGTACGGATTGAACAATGCGCAATTTGGGAGAACGTCCCGACATCACGTGGTACGCAACAAAACATGGCCGTCGTTTCGTCCCCATATCATCACAATTTGACAGCTTCAAGAAATAAATAATAAAAATGCCAGCGATATCGCCTTAAAATATCGCACGGCTCGAGCACAACGGGCGAGGCGGTTCGCTGACATATCTTGGAAGTGCGTCATGAAATGTGAGTATGAAATGCATTTTATTACTTCGCCGAAATTAAAAATATTGTTTGATACTCCAGACATTCGGGAAATAGGGATGGATGTTTTTTTTAACTAGCTATAGGGATGGGATTTTTTTATTATTTATTTACGCAGTTCACACATTTGATGATTTCTCGTATATAATCTACGAAAAACTCATTAGAATGAAACTTTTTAAGCGCACTTTAACCAGGGTAAAAATTCTTAATAAAAATGTTCTTTGATTTTACTGTATATTGTATTATATTAAACTTACGTTGTACGTCATTTTAGCACAACTTAGCAGTTTTATTGCCATATGGTAATCTCTTTCAACCAACCAGAAAGATATACAATATGCTATAAGAGAAAACTATAAAAAGCTCTTTTCAAAAATCTGCGTTTTAACGGGAATCGAACCCGCAAAGTCAGATGTCTTACCAACTACACTATGCAGATCGTCATGTTGGACACGATTTTGAGTAAAAATGGGATTTTTTATTTATTTATTTATTATTACACTTGACAAGAAATATACATAATTTGCGAAAAAACAACAGGTAATTTAATTGGACATACAATTTTAATGGATTTGGGTTTGTTGCCTTTCATTTGTCGTATCCCCAGTAAACTGGGCTTTTGCCTGTATCTCACGATTTTCTATCGATGCTTATATATACATACCATCATTTCTCTATTGGGATAGATCAGTGGCGGCTGGTGGACCAAATAATTGGGGGTTCACCAGAGTAGGTATCCAAATACCAAATAATATAAAGAAAAAAAAAATTATATACCTATTTATAAAGAAGTTCTATTCTCCGCTCTTTTTGTTTAGCGAAGACCCAATGAATCTTATTAAAATCAGGTACAGACTGAATTAGCTCTTTTCCGTAGCTTAATATTGATACTAGTAAAGCGTTCAGTCTGCCCTGTCCTGTCCTGTCCTGTCCTGGCTCATCGTATTTCTCAAAAATGATTTTATCCTTTTTAACGTAGAGAAACACCTTTCACTCTCAATATAAGTCATTGGAATAGTGCATACGAGTTTAAGTAACTTTACAGTCTGAGAAAAATCTTCTAGTAAACCAGTATTATAAAAAAGTTCTAAAATAGACAAGAGCCCTCAGCATTGGCAAAATCATCGCGAGCATGAATTGCACTGAGTTCACCTTTGAATTGAACTTTATTTAAAAAGACGTATGTTTTTACCGTCAAAATAAAATCATGTTCGGGAAATTTTTACCTATACTCAGTAAATTTTTCGCTATAGAATAATTTTGCTGCAGTTAAGTGATTTCTGAATACAAAACGTTGTTTCATTTCACACAAAATTGTATAGCAGACTTCTTTACAAATAACTTGACTTCGAGGTTTTTATTAGTTTAGTCGGTGGTCCAAGAAAATTGTCCGTGGATTTACACATTTTTCAAACTCACTGATATTGTTACGAATTATAACGGGGTCTAAATTCTTAAATTGCAATTGTTTGAATAAAATATCACGGTGTGGCAGAATTTTTTGGAAAAATTTATGCAAACAAACACAATAAATAATCGAAATAGTTATGTTTATCCTCCAAATGGCTCGTAATATTATATAGATAGTTAGAAAAGCGTTTAGCCACGTGACGAAACAGCAAAAATATTATTGAAATCGAAAACGGAATTTATTACAAGTTAACTAAATAAAACAATAAAGAAAGAAAGTCGGTACCTAATTAGGTAAGCAAAAACGTTTGTTAATTTGGAGATATATACTCGCAAAGATACATGTACTAAAAAGACGCCCCAGTTTGAACGCTAGGAACAAATCATCCCTTCTCTGCGGTGGTCATATTTAAAAAAAAACTTTAAGTTGATGTATTACTATCCCAGCGACTTGTCATACGCGCCACTCGGATGTTTCCGGGATCACTCGGAAATTTCGTGCACGAACTACAAAGACTAAGAATTTATAGAAATTCCTATACAAATAGAGCTGTCTCAAGATTTTCTGTTCTCTTCTAATTGGGATTAAATCGTCCATTTTTCGGAATATTTCGGACGTTTTGAAATACGCACGGACAGCGGGTATCTTTCTACCTGCTCGCAGAATGCGTCCGGATGCAAAACACATGTATACAAAAAATGTGCTCTAACAAATAGAGTTGCATATTGTAGAGAGACATGTCGACATAAATATATATTATTTTTCATAAATATTGTTATGATAATATACATTTTCGCTATACTTCTTTAGGTGTTTATTGTTATATAAATTCAGTAGTTCGGCGCACGAAAGCACTTATGAGCCAGCCGCTACTGGGATAGATATAGAGAACAGATATCGCCTTGTCCACATCCAAAAAAATCCTGTGTTATATTTTTTTATAAAAAGGGGTAAACAATTTGGTGCAAGTGTTTATTATTTCATGAGTATATGTGATATGTTTACATTTTATATGAAAAAAAAAAACAATATATACAAAAACAAGTAATTGTATGTGAACACATCAAACTATCTGAAAGTGTGAAAGGAAAAGTAAATGCAATAAAAGTGTGAGTAATGAAAGATTAGAGCAAGTTGAAGTATTCTGCTGTTCAGGTAGTATTTTCTCAGGTGGTGGAAAGTTGCGAGGGATATTGAACGACGTGTAGCGATAGGAAACTAAGTTAATGGGCCACTGAAACGTATGTACTCGAGTCGGACAGTATCAAAATCTGACCAGATGATAGTTTTCAGCAGTATTTTAGTACCTAAGTACCAACTTTGATATCGTCGCCGATATTGCAGGAACACGTTACTCGATTTTTTGGTATAACTTTTTTTATATTTTGTCATCTCTTGTATCATTGAGACATTTTTGCATTAACACATATATTTATTTTCAACGCGGAACGCATTTATTCGTAATTGTAATACCCAAGTGACGTTTTTATTTTATAACATTTTTGCAGAAAAATAGTTTTTTGTCTCCTCTGTAAAAATTGGGCAATCCTAGATACGTGTTCCTGCAGTATCGGCGACGATATATGAAAGTGAAACGTGGATGTGGAACAAGACTTAATTAATACTGTAGAACACGTATGTAGGAACGAATGATTGAAGAAAGATTAACAAAATAAATGTACAATGCAAATGTAAGTGGAAGGCGTTGTTGAGAAGAACCAAAAAAAGTATGTTTGAATCAAGTGAATGGTGTTTTGAAAGAAGGAAATCTAAAATGTCAGAGGAATCTTCGGGGTTGTCTGAGAAGATATGGATGTGGAAAAGAGGAAAGTCAGGCGCTCTATCCTCTCATGCATATCCCTGCAGGGAAACGGCGTATGTATACATGTATGTATAATACTTTCAAATTTTAGCACTACTCATGCATTGTATTGTAGTACATTTATTATCATGTGACAATCTGTTCCAACAACATCTTCAACTTTGCGAATCAGTATAAAACACGTATTTCTTTCATTAAAAATCTTTATAAATGTTAAATCGATAAAAAAAAATTGTGATAAGAAATCGTTTTCCAGTTCGTTAAAATAGTTAGTTCACTTATGATCGTCAGCTTGCGACCGACAGCGGCGAATCCAACTAGACTCCAATAAGATCGCGAATGGAGTTTTTGTGTTGTGTATCAGTTTTTGTTTATTTATTTCCGTATCTCTCTCAACCGCAACATAGCCGAATTATTGTTTAATATTTCGCCAGGATATTCAAAGTGTTAAAACAATTTTTTTCTCGCTGTTTATTCCGAAGGTACGTTATAAAAATGTCGCATAAAGTAAAAGGTGAAAAAAAATCGATATTCCGTCGTCTAGACTTGAAGGCGCCGGCTGTATTGAATGCACCTGTTATTTTTGTTTATGCAAATTGGTTTAATAACATTTATGGACTGCATTGTGTTTATGTTATATCCTTTTTTAAAACGTCTATCGTTTTTAATGTGCCAATTTTACGATATATTTTCGATAGAGGTAAATGACACTATTTGTTGACGTAAATATTTCCGATATGACAGATAATGATTATTATTAGCCATTAAATTTTTTTAATTACATTAAATTCATGGAATAATGTGATTATTTTATTTCAATTTTACACTTTATTTCGTATATATTTAAAATAGGAAAGTGTTGAATTAAATGTAAATAAATACATGGTATTGTGTCGTTATAATTGTGCCTTTACTGAGTTGTTTCATATCTGAAAAGGGGTAAAGCAAGGAGGCGTTATGTCACCCTGGTTGTTCAATATTTATATAGATTCATGTGTGAAGGAACTACAGGGGCAATTCGTTGCATACAAATGTCGAATGGTAACGTATGCAGATTGGTAAGTAAATTGTATAAGAAATGCGAAAAGAAATGTTAACGATTGGTGTTAAATTTAAATAAATATTGATATTGTGTCATTATGTATAAGAGTGAATTGTGCCTTAACTGAGTTGTTTAATATTTCAAAAGGTGTAAAGCAAGGATGTGTTATGCCACCCTGGTGGTTCAATATTTATATAGATTCATGTGTGAAGGAACTACAAATGACAATGAGTGGTGTATAAATGTGGAATGAGAAACGTATGCAAATGACTGTATGCTGATGATATGGTGGTGTTAACGGAGAATGAAGATGTAAATAAATATAGGGTATTGTGTCATCATGTATAAGAGTGAATTGTGCCTTAACTGAGTTGTTTAATATTACAAAAGGGGTAAAGCAAGAATGCGTTCTGCCACCCTGGTTGTTCAATATTTATATTAGGTGTACAAATAAGTTTCCGCCGTTTTTTATAAAAAAATGGGCATTTATTGTGAAAGAACGGAACCTCATGTTTTATTCGAAGTAGTACCCATCGCTTGCCACTACTTTTCCCCATCTTTCTGTCAGCATACGAATACCGCGTCAGTCATCATCATCATCTTTTGAGGCTATCCACGAATCGACTCAATTTTTGGTATCTTCATATGATGTGAAGTGCTGCTCAGACAGGCCATGCGTCATCGATCAAAACAAGCGGTAATCAGAAGGAGCAATGTCTGGTGAATACAGCGGGTGGGGTAAAACTTCTCAATTGAGTGTTTCCAAATAGGTTTTGACCGGTGCCGCAACATGTGGACTAGCATTATCATGCAGGAGAATAATTTTGTCGTGTCTGGCGTAGTAATGGGCGCGCTTTTCCTCGAGTGCTCGACTCAATCTCATCAATTATGTTCGGTAGACAGCCCCAGCAATGGTTTCATTCGGTTTGAGCAACTCATAATACACGAAACCAAGCTGATCCCACCAAATACACAACAAGAGTTTTTTTCCATGAATATTTGGCTTAGCCGTAGATGTTGAAGCATGACCAGGGGATCCCCATGATTTCTTCCTTTTTGGATTATCATAATGGATGCATTTTTCATCACCAGTGACTATATGGTGCAGAAAACCCTTTCGTTTATGCCTGGCAAGCAGCATTTCACATGTGGAAAATTGGCATTCAAAGTTTCTCCGTGTCAGTTCATATGAATCCCAATTTCTTTGTTTTTGAATCATTCCCAATGATTTCAACCCATGTGAAATTGCTTGTTGAGTCACTCCTAATGTAAGTGCAAGTTCTTCTTGCGTTTGGCACGAATCTTGATCCAATAATACTTCCAATTCCGCGTCTTCGTACACTTTCGGCCTTCCGCTACGTTCTTTGTCTTCGATGTCAAATTCACCGTTCTTAAACTTTTGAAACCACTCACGACAACTTCTCTCACTTAAGGCAGCCTCACCATATGCTTCTACAAGCAATCGATGCGCCTCAGCTGCAGATTTCTTCAAATTGAAGAAGTAAATCAAAAGTTCCCGCAAATGACGCTTATTCGGCTCAAAACTTGACATTTTCGAACACAAAAAAATATGTTATACTGATAAAAATTCACTAATATTTCAAGGTCATGTTGTTGACAGATGTCCAACCTTACGATAATGACATTTTACAGCTGACAATTTTAACCATAACTTACTGGTGGCGCCAACTTTTGTCAAACGGCTGTGACTTATTTGTACACCCAATATATTCATGCGTGAAGGAACTTCAAATGACAATGAGTAGCATATAAATGTCGAATGGGAACATATGCGGATGACCGTATGCTTCTTCTCCCTGGCTCCATCCCAACTCACTGTCTGCGAAGACTGTTGGGGTCAGCTCTCTTCCTCCTCAGGTTGTATGCTCTTCTGTCCCGGACTACGTCCCCCAGGCAGTGCCTCTACATCAGTTTATCTTTTTGCACCACCCATGAATTATTTGGTCTTCCTCTGGTTGTTATTCGAGGAAGATCCATGGAGATTGCCTGGTTCATAATGTGATAGGGTGCTCTGCTTCCATCGTGCCCACACCATCTCAAACCATCCGCCTCTCCTCCATCTTACTGTTGATGTCTGTAACACCTAGGCTTCCTGTCTCTTAGGGGCACACCAGCTGACCATCTTAGTATGCACATTTCAGCAGTTTCTAGTTGCCTGGAGTAAGAGTTATACTTCGTTCAGCATTCGGAGCCATAGAGGAGTGTGGGTCTTACAATCGTTTGGTATATTTTTCCTTTTAACTTTACTGGCATTTTCGGATCACATAGAACTCCCGTCATTGATCTAAACTTCATCCATCCCACGCTAATTCTATGTGTTACATCTGCTGCACATCCTCCATCGCTATGTATGAGTGACCCAAGATACTTAAAGGAGTCACAATTTGGTAATGTTTCTCCATCCATTTGCATTACGGTAGTGACAGCATTTCTGTTCTCGAATGGTAGGTACAGATACTCTGTTTTCTTTCTGCTCAGTCTCAATCCATTGTCCTCCAAGATTCCTCTCCACCTTTCTAGACTATTATTTTGCGAATGACCGTATGCTGATGACGTGTTTGTGTTAACGGATAATTAAGATGAATTACAATGTTTGATAAGTAAATGCAAGATGTGAAGAGAAAAATTAGTAATTGGTGTTGAATGTAAATAAATACATGGTATTGTGTCATAACGTATTAGAGTGGATTGTGCCTTAACTAAGTTGTTTGATATCTCAAAAGGTGTAAAGCAAGGATGCGTTATGTCACCCTGGTTGTTCAATATTTATATAGATTCATGTATGAATGAACTACAAATGAAAATGGGTGGCTACCATAGAGAATCGAACCTGGAACCCCGGGTGATAGTCAAGCGTCTCATCAACTAGGCCACCGGCTTGTGAGAAGGCATTTAAAATTCAACTAGTTTGTTTAGCACAGAGGATGAATTAAATCAGCGTTGATATCAATTCAAAACTTACGGTTTGTTGAATGTAAATAAATACATGGTGTTGAATGTAAATAATAATTGGTGTTGAATGTAAATAAATACATGGCATTGTGTCATAACATATTCGAGTGGATTGTGCCTTAACTAAGTGGTTTGATATCTCAAAAGGGGTAAAGTAAGGATGCGTTATGCCACCCTGGTTGTTCAATATTTATATACTCGTATTACAGAGGAAACCCTAAAATCTGAAGCCAGTATTTATTATATTTATAGAGATATTAAAGTGTTTATAAGCAATGTGTACTAGTTACACATCACAGGACAGGAAGGGTTAATAAGACAAAATAAGATTGATTCTTGTTATTACTAAATCTACAGCAAAATTAGTAACTATAACTACTTACTCTTTACGAAAGGATTAATTATTGAAAATATTTGTTTTATGAGAATGTAATTACAATAATTTAATAAAAGCTGTTTTGAAAGAGATAAAATGTATTTAATCTAGAATTTGAAAAAGGCATAATTTATCATGCAAATAGCAAATTAATTATATAGAATTAATTGTTTCATATGACTCTTTGTGAAGTTGTAGATGGGTGCCATTTTATCCAAATCTGTTGTTTGGAACTCTATTCCTTTGTAGCTGTAATTCTTTGTAAACTGTTACCGCAGTTGAGATGGCATTCTCTATCTTCATCCGTGTTTGTCTGTTAATGTAAAGATTTTCGATGAGAATATCGGAACACCCATTTAATTTAGTATCTCGAACGTGCTGCCCCACTGTGCTTCTTCTTCTACCTGGCACTGTCCCAACTCATTGCCTAGGTAGGTTATTGGGATTGGCTCTTCTCGTTCTCAGGCTGTATGTTCTTCGGTTCTGGGTGTCGCTTTCATCTAGGCCGTTTCTCTGCAGGATTCTGGAGCATTATTGAGTCATCCAGGAGTTATTTGCTCTTCTTCTGGACGGCTGTCGAGGAAGATCCACAGACATTGCCTGATTTACAGTATGGTCTGGTGGTCTCCGTCTTATGTGCCCGTACCATCTCAGCTGTCGCTCTTCCCGCTTACTATTTATGTCAGTGACTCCCAGGCTAAATAGAAAAAATTACGAATGAGTGAGCTTTTAATTTTATCTTTCAGTGATACTCCTGCCGACCACCTAAGCATTCGCATTTCTGCTGTTTCAAGTTGCCTAGAATAGAAGCTGTACATAGTCCAGCATTCTGAGCCATACATAATTGCGGGTCTAACGATAGTCTGGTATACCTTTCCTTTCAGTTTTATAGGCATTTTTGGGTCACACAAGAAGAAACTGTCCCACTGTGCATTTAATTGATATATTCATTTTTGGGTCACACAAGAAGAAGCTGTCCCACTGTGCATTTAATTGATATATTCATTTTTGGGTCACACAAGAAGAAGCTGTCCCACTGTGCATTTAATTGATATATTCATTTTTAATGCTGATATTTTATATCAAGCACAAACCATACTTGTGATAATTTGGCCGTAAAAACTTTATTCTTTAATTAATTATTTTAATAAAGGTGAATGACATTTACTTTACCAAATATATGCGATATGAATGAGAGATAAGAGATTCGGTTTAATTTATTTGTTTTAAAACAAACATAATCTATTGTTTTTCTTGAGTTAAAGTGTCATTGACCTGAGTACAACATTGATTCGTCTTTTTTCAGTATTTTTAAGTTAAACTGTTTTCCTCTGGGTGTCTTCGTTGCGTAGATAACATCTTCTTGATGAGGATACTTTATCAGTTATGGGTGTTATACTTCAGAAATTGTAGCACGGTTCCTGTGACAGTTCACAAATTTGCCCCAATACAACCTTATAATGACATCAACTTTAATATAAGCCTCGATTCTAATAAATAGCAAGTTATTTAGGTAAATACATTACATAAAACTAACAATAATGACAAATTAATATATCTTGTTACAAATTAGCAAAAATGTGGCAGTTTGTTAAAATCAAATAATATTTGGCAACGTTTGTCAAAAAGTCACTACGTTAGTCCGCATTGGCTAGGGACGGGGTACACGATAATTGGATTTTCAATTTTTTTATACTTAAAATTAAATGTTCGTAATTAGTATTAATTCATAGTGGATCTTGGCCTATTTAAAGATAGATACAAATCATACAATACATTAGAAAGTCAGTATAATGAAAATTAGGAATTAAAACGTCAGTTTAGAGAAAAACTATTTTTCGATTTATAAAAAAAACTATTCGATTTGTAAATAAAAACGATTTTATCACATCCCTTTGAGACATGACGTTTAAAATGTCGCAGGACCCATCCTACATTTTCTGAAGTATAGTATCTTTCCAAAATATATCATCAAATATCTTGGTGTCTGTCTTGATAGTAAGCTCTCCTTCGATAGACAAATTGGTTATACGGTTTCTTCAGGTTTTTACAGTCTTAGAGAGTTCAAATTTGTACGTCGATGTCTTCCAACAAGTGAAATAAAAACTGTTATTAATTCTTTTGATGTGTCGGGTCTGGATTATTGTAACTATTTATTCTGGTTTGCATGATTTACAAATTTCTAGACTCCAGTCTGTTTTCAATGCAGCTGCTAGGCTGATATATGGTAGTCATAAATATTGTCATAGTCCGCTTAAAAGTCTACACATTCAAACACAAATAAGACTCATGAAGGAAGACATGAGTCTTATTTGTGCTCCCCGGTACCAGTGGGAACCGAACCCAAATCTCCATGCTGGAACACAGACATACTAATCAACTTAGTCTGAGAACATTATTTCTTTTTTATGCCCTGGCTTAAGTAAATGTCGCGAATGGATTGATTTCAAACTTTGTCTCTTTGTATTCAAGTCCCTTAATGGGATGTCTCCATTGTATAGGATGTTTTTTTGGGTTTGATAGGATTTGTTTTAGAAATCTTCGTCTTCTTCTCAGGGTCATGTAAGGTCCTCCCAACGTTGAATATCACCTGAGAGTAGGCATCTTTGTCCCCGGCAGCCCGAAAAAGATCCCTAACGCTCCTTATGACAGTACAATCACGTATATTGCGGAGCCAGGAGATTTGCCTCCTGCCAACACCTCTTCGACCCTCTATTTTGCCTTGGATGATCACGTGCAGTAATTTGTACTTTTCTCCTCTAAGTACATGACCCAAATAGGACACCTTTCGGATTTTAATATTTTTTAAATAAAACACATAAATTATTTAAATGGCCGTGTATTTGAATTGAATTGATAGCTTGTTTAATGACAATTATTGTTTGAAGATATAAGATAAACATCATATGTTGACCGTGGCTGGCTCTTATGCACCTCTTATGTACGCATCATAAGATGGGCTTCCCATTAAGAACGGTAGAACTTTAAAATATAATAAAACAACAACTAATAAACCAAAAATGTATCTGAAGGTTTAATTTGAAAGGTTGAATATTTCATGCCGTTTATGATTTAAACAAGATATCGTTCAAATAGCTTCCACGGCGTCTTTTGCACTGGCCAATTCCATCACGCCAATTTTCCACGACTCGGTGGAGCATTTCCGGCTGTATGGCGCCAATAACACGACGAATGTTGGCCTCAAGTCCATCAAGAGTCTCGGGTTTGTCGGTGTAAACCTGTGATTTAACATAACCCCAAAGAAAATAATCCAGAGGCGTTAAATGGCACGATCTTGGCGGCCAATTCAAAATCCTTTCACACCCAAAAAAACACCCTTTATTATATCTTTCGAATCTGTCTCTGAGGGTTGTTCCTTTGAAGAGAAGTGGAACTTCGAAGTCGATTTCTTCTTCATCTAATAAACTGGTGGTTCTAAATGATTCTAATAGGGTGGGATATTATGAAAGATCTTTTGCCGTTGCTGGTCTGGTGGCGTGGAACGGTCTGCCTCTTAGCATTAGAGATATATGTGGTGTGTACAGCTTTAGGAAACACTTAAATACAACCCTTTTTGTGAGGTCTTATCAACATTTTTGATGTTATTTGAACACTACATTAAGCCGAATGAGTTACTTTCACATATCGAAAGATTTACAAAGGTTTCTTTGTAAATATTTCGTCCTCCCTTGGTAAGTTTTCAGTGGCTCTCTTACCAAATATGATTTTCTTAACATTGCAGATTCCGGAAATTACCTAATCTAATGCCCTCAGCCACTACCTTCCTATCATTGCACTCAACTTGTTTGTGTATATATGTATATATTTTGTAATATTTTAAATCTATCAATAATAGTGTTCGAGCGCCCTTGAGAATTTTGCTCTCTAAACGCCACAATATGTCCTTTTATTATTATTATTATTTTTCCATGTCCCTGTTTCACCTCAATATATCAAAGTCGGTAATGAAATATACTGTGGGCTGTCATCTTAGTAGATTTTGATACCCTCCGGTTTGAGTATGTGTATTTTAGTGCCTCATTTACTTTGTTTTCTATTGCTACACAATGTTCGATATCTCTGTTAACTCTTCCACTATCTGAAAAAATATTGCCCTATAATAGCAGAATGGGAAATGTTCTGCTATTATAGGGCAAAAAAATATTGCCCTATAATAGCAGAACAGGGAACAAAACATTCTTCTCCCTACTGCCGGTGTTCAAGTCCAGAAGTGTCCACAGAAAAACTTAAGTCACCCTGTACAAAACAATTATTAGAACAGTGGTGGCATATGGACACGAAGCATGGACACTGACAGCTAAATCTGCAGAGTTGCTGGATGCCTTCGAGAGAAGAGTACTACGTAGGATCCTGGGCCCCGTGAATGATGGCGAAACCTGGCGAATACGATACAACGACGAGCTGTATAATATCTTACAAAGCTCCCAGGCTATCTGTACATGTCAGACTGAGCAGATTGAGATGGGCCGGACATGTGCAGAGAATGCCGTCATCTCGAGCACCCAAAAGAATCCTGGAGGGACACCCGGGCGGGAGAAGGAGAGTGGGCAGGCCGAGGCTGCGATGGGAGGACGAAGTTGAGAGGGACGTAACCCGGATGCTGCAGGCGCAGGATTGGAGGGTCGTGGCGGAAGACAGGAGGAGTTGGAGGCGAAGATTGACGGAGGCCAAAGCTCGAAAGAAAAGAAAAGCAGAAATCCTCAACTAACTTCAATCTTTCATTACTCACCTATATATCGCATTTGCATTTCCTTTCATAATTATGTATCACCACGGTTTTGGACACGTATCATTTATTATCAGATGTTTACGTGGTTTTTTAGGTTTGAATAATGATTTTTATATGAATTAATATTTTTATTTATCTTTTTTCAGACTAACCCATCGAGGATGGCGAATCTTGTCAAAGTAGTACTCGTCACAAATTAAAATTTAAACAGATCAACGAACGCAAAATGGTTTCCAAAGCGATCGTTTCCACATTTTTATACGTCAACCTAATATTTCACCTCACAGTTGCCTTGCCTAGACGTCGGACGCCGAATAACGACCACACAATTCAATCAACCGATAATCAGTCGTACAATTCAATCGATAATAACAAAATCATCACAGATACTATATTAGAGAATACAAGAGATTTATACAAATTAGATAGTAATCGTATTATTTTATCAAATGAGGATATTTTATATGAAACCGACTCGAGTAATCAAACACCAACGTTAGAATTTAATCGGAACACGAGAAACGTGAATAAGTTAGATGATAGAAGGAAAAGAATTAGAAAAATAGAAAAAATTAATTTAAAAAAGAAAAGAAACGTTAAGTATGTATATAATAATGAATTTTCCGAAGCTGTGAAGTCTAATCCTGTCGTACCGACGGTCGAATCACGAAAGAAAACGACCGAGGAGAAAACGTTAAGTGACGTAACTTTCAACAAAAATTCTGTATCGGGACAAAATGTGGAGACTTCAACAACTAGAAAAGACACCATTACAACAGTTGATAATGACGTAAACGGTCGAGTTTCGGGTTCGCTGAAGAACGCAAACAGTCGAGAGGGTCACGGAAGGATCTGCGTTCATAAATACAGCAACGTCGCTCATTTAGAGGAGGCTTCGAACAGTAAAGAAAAGTCGGCATTAAGTCAAGATTACGACGGGACGGATTATACGGAATATGGTGAGATATTTTGAATGATTTATTTACGTACATAAATACCATCACGTTATTTCCCTGTTGGTGTAGGAAGAGAAGACAATGCATCAAGATTTCTAAATACTTCCTTCGTATCATCCTGCTCATGGCTGAGCATCGTGACTTCCATGATAGCCTTCGACGACAACTCCTCTCCATCTATTCCTGCACTCCCCGACTCGAAAGGCAGTTGTTAAGGGTAGTCCAGTTGCGTCTTTCACTTAGTCAGTCCAACGTATTGGGATTTTTCCTCTTGCGTGCGTCGTCCTTCCACGCTTCCAGTAACCACAAACCTCTCCAAACTGTCTCCTTGGCCACGAGCAATGTGCCCTAAGAATTATAGAACTCATTAAAGGCATATATATTGTTGACAATCTGTCAGTGATTCTCAGTTCTTCTTCTCAGTGTCATGTCAGGTCCCCCCAACGTTGAATATCATTTAGGAATAGGCATCTCTGTCCCCGACAGCCCGAAAAAGATCCCCAACGCTCCTTATACCAGTCCAATCATGTATATTGCAGAGCCAGGAGATTTGCCTCCTGCCAACACCTTATCGACCCTCTATTTTGCCTTGGATGATCAGGTGCAGTAATTTGTACTTTTCTCCTCTAAGTACGTGACCCAAATAGGACACCTTTCGTATTTTAATATTAGTCAGCAACTCTCTATCAACTTTGGCTCTTTGAAGAACCCTTATGTTCAACCTTAACCCTCAGTTCTTCAAGAATGGAGGCGTTAGTTCACCTTGCTGTCCATAGAATTCGTAACATCCTTCCCCAGCACCACATTTCAAATGCGGTTTGCTTGTTCCACGTTCATTCAAATTGATAGTGTCCACTTTAAATAACCTTTTTTATGTCTTGTTTTTCGTGTACTATGTATATACCACGAAGGTCCAAGTCTTCTTCCTGAACAAGTTAGTGCATTATGGATGTATAAAAAGAGGTAACATTCAAAAAAGATTATGTCCATCAAATACAAAAAATTTGTTGATAAAGCAGATTTTTTCTTATCGATGGTACGGAACCGTTTAACATTTTCATTTCAATGTAAAAAGCACATAAATCATAATAAAAACCAATATATTTTTCAAAAATAATCTTGTCCAGGCTTCAAACCAATCAAAAAAGATATGTCCGAATTGACCAATCATAGCTTTCCGATTGTGTCTAACTTCATACCAGTTCACAAGCAACTGTCAGTTTTAAATCGTACGTGCAGTGTAATGTCTAGCATTATACAGTTTTATCTACCTACATACTCGTATATGTATAGTTTTATAGTAATATTTCTTCTTATTTTGTAACACTTATTTTATTTGATTAAAATAAAAATAAATTATACTCCACTCAATTATTTTTTGTAATATATTTTTGAAATGGAACAAAAACCACCATGTCCCAGAGCTGTTCAGTAAAAAAATATTAAATTAGAATTGTTCTTACAAAAAGGATCATGTCCATATTTTAAACTAGAATAACTATTTTAATTATTATGATTCGATTTTAAACAACAAATCAAGTCAACTTAAGCGATTTTAAGGATTTCAGATATTTTTACAATGAATTATTATGTCATATACGAGGCATATCCAGAAAGTAAGTGTACTGAATTTTTGTAGGTTACAATTTTTTTTATTTAAACAAAAAAATTACGTGGTTACCGTAGTACATATGTAAGCTATTTTTCGACATAGTCGCCATTCCTCTCAATGCAGGTGGTGAAGCGGGGTATCAACTTTTTGATGCCTTCCTCGAAGTAGTTTCCCGCCAACCCCTCCGTCCACTTCTCCACCTCCTCCTTTATCTCTTCGTCGGTTGAAATCCTTTTTCCACCCATGTGCAGCTTCAGGGAGGTAAAGAGATAGTAATCTGAAGGTGCTAGGTCAGGGGAATGCGCGGGATGGTTCAGGACATCCCATTTAAACGAGGCGAGCAGTTCCTTCGTGGCGTTGGCCGTGTGTGGTCTTGCATTGTCGTGCAGCAGGCAGACTCCCTTTGTCAGCATGCCTCTCCTCTTGTTCTGAATCGCCCTCTGCAATTTTTTTAGGGTCTCACAGTATCTTGCAGAGTTGATGGTCTCCCCTTGAGGCATATATTCAATTAAAATTATGCCTTGACAGTCCCAAAACACGGATGCCATGATTTTCTTGGCTGAAATTGTGGTTTTGAACTTTTTGGCGGAGGGTGAAGAGGTGTGACGCCACTGTTGAGACTGCCTTTTGGTTTCAGGCGTGTAGTGTGCAACCCAAGTTTCATCTCCAGTAACGATGGAGCGGAGAAATTCATCTCCATGGAGTTTGCAGCGCCTCAAAAACTCTTGCCTTTTTACAAAATTTCGCACTTGGCGGGAAATTGGTTTGACATTTTTCACGAAACGTGTTGTCGCGTCGACACTTCTCAACGCACTGACCTCGAACCGGTCTCGTTGCGGAGGGAAAGGGTCAGGCTACACGGAAGTGTAGCCAACATGTCGAAAATAAAATCCATCCGGTTGTGGGAGCCTCAGTACACTTACTTTCTGGATATGCCTCGTATTTTTAATGCAAACAGTTTTTTTTGCGATTTCCCAACATTCTGATTTGGTGGACATGTTCTTTTTTGAATATTACCTCTTCATATATCACACCGGCCATGTCCATAGTATGGTATGGTCAGGCAATGTTTGTCATAATTTGGTAACTTTTCTAAAGAAAATTAAGTGAAGGAAGAAGGAACTCTTTCGGCTGAAGAACTTGGGAGAGTGATTCCACTGTACCACGGAAACATTGTTCAGAGCAGCCATCATGATTGCAGATCACGTTGAAGATTGGTAAAGCCATGATGGTTGCCAATCTCCAACGTGGAGAAGAATGTATAGAAGAAAAAAAGCAAAAAAAATTGTGATGGCTTTTATTTTTATTAACTTTTTCAAAACAGAGTTCTTTCTGCCACATACAGTATAATGCATGTTAGTTATCAATATTTGCTCTGGACACCGATAGATGTCGTCATTTTCTCGATCGAATATAGTTTTATAAGACATGTCCTCCTTTTCAGATGAACGAGAGCCCGTGTTGAGTAACATGACTATAGATGGAATAGGCACCGTGAAGGTGGAGTACTGTCTCAAGCCCACAGAGTTCTGTTACGCTTTTTGGAGCCAGGCCGAAGACGGGATCATCTCTATACTTGGACAAGGTATTCGTTTCTTTAGTCTTTCCGAGAAGTATCAGTAAAACGAACTTATATAGGTTTATTGATAGCATAATATAGGTCATAACCATAGCTGAATTTGAACGGCATTTATTTCCCATTAAAAAGCAATGTTTTATCAACACACGAAATTTAGTTTTCCATTGTTTTAAAAATAACAAAAATAGCATCACTAAAACCACTGTAACTCAATGACACAATGTCGGAATGTCATGAAAGTTTGACACATAACTTCTAAAGGTTGGTACTAACTGAGAATAGTATGGATTTTTTATTAGAGGTGTCATTTGTCGGTTAGTCCCGGGACTTATTGATCGATGTGTTATATCTAGGGTGGCCTCTACGGTTATTGCCCTCAATCATTCCCTCGACGATGGTAAGGAGCAGGCCTGTCGTGCCTGATGTTATGGCCTATCCAACTGGATCGTTGTTGGGCAACTCTATTTAGGAGTTGCCTTGTTTCTCCAACCCCGCTCAATACCTCGTCGTTTCGGATGTGATCTGACCAATAGAACCTGGCCACGCGCCTGTAGCACCACATCTCAAAGGCAGCCAGACGCCCGGACTCGCTCCGGCTGATGGTCCACGTTTCGCAGCCATACAGCAGCACACTCCAGACAAGAGTTTTCACTAAATTCTTCGTAACATTGATATTAATGCTAATTCAAATATCTTGGGTTTCTTGTTGAAAGCAAGTCTTGCCTGTTGAACCCTACTTATTATTTCTGCCATCTTGGGATACTTTGCTGCCCAAGTAAACAAATTCCCTCACTTGCTCAACACTGACGCCACCCAGAACAACACTCGTGGTCACCTCCTCTCTTCCAGCAACCATACATTTTGTTTGGTCTTAGATCACATATTATAATATCTATAAGCTCTTATTTAGACCAGTTTTATCCCAATCCAACGCCCATCGGTGCCAAGTATTGGGTGTTAAAATAAGTTGTGTCCGTTTTTTTCCAAATTAAAAATGAGCACCAAAAGTAAAACAAAATGGTAAAGGTTATACATCATTCGAAAGAAAATTTTCTGCTCTACAAGTTATTGTGTTTGCTTTTACGTTACATATATTATTTTATTTGATTACACGCCTTCAAAATGGAATGTCAAGTAGACGAAAGTGAGCATTTTCGACATTTGATTTTTGTTGTTTTCACTCAAAACATGTGGAACCCAACCGCCGAACTTCTGGACTTTTCCCATTGATTTAAGATGGCGGTATACAGTCATGTGACTACAATTCATCTGCTTATTCAATTCTACGGTGGTTTGAAGGGGATCTTCATGAATAATATGGTTTAAGCGGTCCTCATCGAAATCCACTGGTCGTACGGAACGCTCCATGTCTTTTAGGTCGTAATTACCGTCTTTGAAACACAAAAACCATTGACGAGCCGACCTTTCATTCATAGCATCTTCACCGTACACTTTGCAAATATTGCGAGCAGCTTTGGCAGCTTTATTCCCTCGATTGAACACGAACAGAAGGAGGTGTTGAAAATGCTCACTTTCGTCTACTTGACATTCCATTTTGAAGGCTTGTTATCAAATAAAATAATATATGTAACGTAAAAGCAAACACAATATCTTGTAGAGCAGAAAATTTTCTTTCGAATGACATATAACCTTTACCATTTTGTTTTACTTTTGAAGCTCATTTTTAAATTTGGAAAAAAAACAGACACAACTTATGTTAACACCTAATATAACTAAAAACAATAGATATCTTGAACACCAAAATCTTGAAATCTTAATGTTTGAATAGTTCCTACACCTTCGTTGAGTGGTGTTGCATATTGAGAAGTAATGGTGGAAATCGTCGAGTGGTGTTGCATATTGAGAAGTAATGGTGGAAATCGTCAAGTGGTGTTGCATATTGAGAAGTAATGGTGGAAATCATCGAGTGGTGTTGCAAATTGAGAAGTAATGGTGGAAATCGTCAAGTGGTGTTGCATATTGAGAAGTAATGGTGGAAATCGTCGAGTGGTGTTGCATATTGAGAAGTAATGGTGGAAATCTTGTCTGTAGGTTGATGTTTTGAAATGTAAACTTTCTTAGTAATGATCTAAAAAATATATGTAACTGTTGACACAACATTTCAGGTTGCTGGGAATCCTCGGATGTGAAGCAGTCCTGCTCAAGAGATGCCTGCAGCGCGGAGAAGTCCCCTCCTCGGACCAGTCACCCCACCAAGTTCTGCTGCTGCAAAGCCGACCTGTGCAACGCCTCACCTATGTCGCTGCCGCCAGAAAGCGGTGAGCCGGTTTCATTGTTTTGTACATACGTACCATCACGCTGTTTACCTGTCAGGATAGGCAGAGAGGACAGAGCACTAGACTTTCCTATCTCAACACACATCCTTCGCCTCTTCCACATCCATCACTTGACCCAACCATGTTTTTTTGGCCTTCCTTACCACGTCTTTCACTCACATTAGCACTGTATATTTGTTTTTTCATTTCTTGTAACTATTACATACTATCTCTTTTCTATAATATCCTTAACTGTCCCGTCGCCCCCTCTGATCTCTGCGAAGTTTTTCAGCGTCTTTCCGATCATAGACTAACGCTACTCTCAAACAAAGATTGTATATTGGCCTTTCCAGTTCACCGCTCTTCTTTTTTTATATCGTTCTTCACTGTCCATGCAGTGAGACTCTGGAACCAATTACAAACCAATGTAAGACTCTCTCCGTCCTCGGTATGCTTTAAGAAGTGACTGAAAAAACTTAACGTAATATAACATGTTTCATTCCTGATTTTTTCCATTCCTGTCCACCATCCCTCCCTTTTCCTTTGATTGATGATGTCTCACGTTACAAATAAAGGAATATTCGGGTGATTGTCCGTCTTTGTTGGGTTTATAGACATATGCTCACGTATGTGTTGGTGGATTTCGTGGGGATGGATAGTCATTTGAATGTTTTTTGCGACCATATAACTTGGTTCATTTACGGTTAGTCGGAAGAGATTGCAGCCTGGCAATAATCCCGCCAGATTGTATTTCGTAATATGTCATACATTGTCACTCCATGTAAATGTCACATTATCAAGCATTTCTATAGCATTTATTCGGTTCTTTTCGAATCTTGTTCTATGTCCACGTTTCACTCCCATACTTCAAAGTTGGTACTATAGTACTGTTGTGGACTATCATCTTGGCATATTTTGATACTGTCCGGTTCGAGTAAATACATGGTCACCCCATGTATTCTTCTAAGTGCACACATTTCTACACCATTTATTCGGTTCTTTTCAATCCTGTTCTACGAGGGTAGTCCCAAAAGTACCCGACCTAACAAAGAAAACACAAAAAAATTGGGAAAAAATATTTTTATTTCTCAACATAGTCTCCTTTCAGCTCGACACACTTTTCCCAGCAATGTTCAATAGTTTTGATACCCTGTTTATAGTGAGAACCGTCGAGCGCCTCAAAATAGCCATCAACCGCAGATTCCACCTCTTCATTGTTGGCAAATCTTTTACCACCGAGCCATTTTTTCAAGTTTGGAAAATTAAAATAATCCGAGGGTTTACAAATTCACTGAGAGCGTTCACTATTGATGGCTGCCAAACAAATACTAAACAACGTAGCATCTTAAAACTTGAAACTTAAGCTTTATAAGTTCAGTACTTTCTGCCATAGTCATTTTTTAAAGCAACAACCGCCATCTATACGTCAGGTCGGGTACTTCTGGGACCACCCTCGTACCTCAACGTTTTACTCTCGTACATCAAAGTCGGTACTAAAATACTAGTATGGACTATCTATCATCTTGTCAGTCAATAATAAATCAATCGCAATACACACGTAATTTTAATTTACAATTTGACGTGATGCGCAGCCCCACCCGCCTGCTTGCATCAAAAGTAAACGCTGAATCATCGAATACTGGGATTTCCGATCGATGACTTGTTCGTAATTTTGCCAGTTTTATTATCTATTACATATGACCAATTTCGCCAGTTTTATTTTCTGGTACATATTGTATTCCGTAGTCGAATGAATTATATTTTAATTTTTAATAATAATAATAGTAAAAGGACAATTTATATAGTGCCTTTTCGATAGCAGGCTCTCGTCATGGGCACTCTCGAGATTCGAACCCACTATTATTGTCATTATACATAACATATATTTTCATTGCTGGACTTCGTACGATCCCCTCGTCAATTCAGTTGGAAAACGAAGCTATACCATGAATGTTGTTTCTTTCTTCCTTTCTCCTCCTTAGTGAGTGAGCTGTTGCACACCAGCAAACTCATCGGCCACTCTAACTGGTTCAATATCTCTAAACCACTCGTCACCGAGTGTTAAGCCATCACATTGGTTCTACAAGACGGTACATTGATCATGCACACATCCAAAATAAAAGTGGAAAGTGTCGTTAAATCTCCGCTAATCAATGTTTCTCACTCTCCGAGAAAAGCACGTTCTCCTTATTGATGAATATTTCTTTTTCAGGTATTTTATCTACGGAGGAATCTTCCACCCTGATACCAGCAGTGGAGAGCTCCTTCAAAGCACTTAGCTACGGTATGACCCTGAGTGTTGGCGGAGCCTGTCTCGGCGGAGTGTTCATCACCGCCCTGATCCTTCTGCTGTGCCATCATTTCAGGAGGAGTAGTGCCAAGGATGTGCACAACACACGTGAGTCCTTCGCCATTAGTTGACCCTGTTTGAGCGGCGATTACTGTAAAATATGTGTCCTCATTTCACTTGATGTTTGGCAGTTCTGTTCGTTCATTCACTTGAATAATCCCCTCAACATTACATCTGAATAAATTTTATTAAATTTTTTTAGTTTACATTTATTATAGGTTTAACCCTAGTGGGGAATGTGGTTAAATCAATCGGCAAAATTTTCATATTTAGAAATGTAAACTCTTGTCTTTTGTGATATTGCAATTCGGCGTCTTCAAACTTTGTCGGTGGTCTTCCACATTCTTCGTTTTTCACGCCACTTTTGAATTTTTTAAACCACTCAAAGCACTGTGATTTACCAAGAGCATGCTCACCGTAAGCTTCGACAAGCATTCGATGCGGTTCTGCAGCAGTTTTCTTCAAATGGTAACAGAAAATCAATGCTGTCCGCAAATCGTAGTTTTCAGGCACAAAAACAGACATGTTCAACGCTATGAAAACATATGTAGTTGTATTAAACTTGTATTGTTGTGAGTTAAAGAGTTGTGAGTCTTTGACAAATGTAAACACAAGAAAAAGGCGCCAATGACGTGATTTGACAGTCACTAACAACTAGAGCCATCTATGAGCAAATTCCGGTTTCATATTTACATACCTGATATTATTGTGTTACACTTTTATTTTATACAGTACAGCCTGGCGGGCTTATTGCCATGTGTCAATCTCTTCCAACCAACCAGAAAGATGTTAAAGATACCTTAAGTGAAAACCAGATTGGAATCCTTTCTAAAAAATCTGGAATCCAGCGGGATTTGAACCCGCAACCTCCGAACTGGAAGACATGCGTCTTACCAACTAGGCCATGGAAGTCATCTACGATATAATCTATGATTCAAAGTTTTCAACTCATCAAAATTTTCACAGTTGTGAAATTTAAAAAAATGCATAATAATTTATATGAAAAGAACACTGAAACCCCCATACTTACGATAATAATCTTGAGATATTTGGATATTGAATCTTTGAATATAGGAGGAGTCCTGGGAATTTAATTGCTCACTGGACGTGTATTATACTGACCGTCCCGCCGCTAGAGATGGCTACTGTTTTGTTCCGTGATTTGCGTGAATAATTTCGAATTAGTAGATTTCATAAATATTTGAATGCGTGTCGCGAATAAGGTGGTAACTAACATTTTATCAAAATCCAGTTTTTAGTGAAATAACGTGCTATGTGGTTACGTCCTTCGTCCCCTCTATAAAAATATTCTCTATATATTTTGTTTCTACTGTTAAGCCAACATTGCCGTTGGGGTTTTTGCCGCGCTCAGTGGAATAACGTTGTTTCAAGTATCAACATGTCTGGAGAGGCGCCCGTCGTTCACTCTGCTAGTGTAGAAAATAAACATAATTTCGGAAAAAACGACAAGCAAGGGTTGTAGAATGGTCAGATAATAAACTAAAGAAACTGAGAAACAGCGGACAATCCTATAAAGGCAGAAAAGGCAAAGAAGTCACGGGTAAAATAAGATCAGAAGAGGCTAGTGGAATAACGTGGTAACTTACATACATGATTGATTTTTCATATAAAAGTTGTAACGACACAACTTGTTTGTTTTACGAGTTGTGTTATATAAGAGTTGTGGAGTAACGTTGTAACTGCATTCGTGGACCACATTATTCCTCGTATTTATAGTGTTTTTCATGTTTTTTTTGTTGTTTTGAATATAGTTTGGTAACTTTTTATTTTTAAATAAAGTGTGTGTATGAAAATATATCCTTCAATTTAAAAAAACTATTAAAATGTCGACACTTAATAAAAAAAATGTTTTTCTTGAATACTATAAAATACAAGTTTTGTTAGTTACCACCTTCTTCGCGGCACCTATTCACTTTATGACGAAAAAGCATCACGAAATATGTGTTTTTTTTTCGAATTAGCAGTAGAATTTATTACGAGAAGTGGAATTTGGAACCTAGAATATAATACTCCGGAGGGTTTTACGTAATTGATCTTCATATAAGATTTTTTTTTTTTTTACTTTCTAGGTACCGAGTCAGGAAATGGCCAGGAGACAGGAGGGCCAGGGTTCTCCTGCAGTGCGACGTGCGTTGACAACCTTAAGCTACACGACAATATCGGTAACTAAATATTTGCACGTACACGATAAATCATATTTTATTTCTTTTTCGTACAATTACGAGCATGCTCGGTGTTGAAAACACCATTCGTATACCGTATTAGCCCGACTATAAGGCGAGGTTTTTATTTAAAAAGGTGACACGTAAATAGGGGGGGGTCGCCTTATATTCGAGTCACAGACATGGTGGTTAACAATAAATTCACTTCTAGCGATTAGCAAAATGGCAACATTGTAATGAGAGCGTTCAAAAGGCGTCATTGTTTACACATAGCCTGTGCGTAGTCATTTCTGACAGTTTTTGAGGGGTTTTTTTTTGTACTGCGTTTCGTTTTGCATCTTTACTACCTAAAGAAATATTATGACTGACCATATTGAAAGATGAGGAACTCGAAAAAATCAAGTGAATTGAGGAATACGCAGAAGTTATGATTCCAATTTTAAGGTTATGGTGGTGCGTGCTGCAGAAACAACCAACAACTGTGCGGCTGCCAGACAATTTGGTATCACGGGAAATATTGTTAACTGTAGAGTGGTAACTCGGGTTACGAACTTAATTAGTTCTTTGATTCCGTTCGCGAGCCGAAATGTTCGCAAACCGAAACAATTTTTTTTGGGAGCCATAATGAGGGTTAATTTAATGCAAAATATATTTTATATATACTGTATATTATATATATAAAAAGCAAAAAAAAAATGTATCAAGAACAACGAACGCAATGACAAACAATGTTCACAACGCGCGCACTTGAGAACAACTAATGCGTAATGCGCTGTTACAACTAATTCGTGAGCCGAGGCATTGTACGCAGGTCGAGTCAAAATATGTTCGGAAATTGTGTTCGTAAGCTGATTTGTTCGGGATTAGAGGTGTTCGTTACCCGAGGTTCGACTGTATTTTGTTTTAATAAATATTTTTCATTAAGCATTTTGCATTTTATTTCTCATATTATTATTATGGTGAGGGAAATGTTTTTTTCTCCAAAAAAAGCAGATTAAAAAATTGGGGTCGCCTTATAATCAGGGTCGCCCTATAGTCGGGCCAATACGGTACATATTATTATATTAACCGTTTTAATTCCAGCATATTTTGGCAAAAAAAAAACAGTAGATTATATTTTATTTTTTATCTCACTTAATATTTAGTTTTAAATGCATTCTTTTAAAAGTGAATGGTTCTCAAAGTTTCAAGCAATATATATTCAACATAAAAACTTGCATGAAAACCTTGAAGCCGATGATCGGCCCCGTGGGATTTTTCCAATAAACCAGTTAGGGCCGATGATTGGCCACGTGGGATTAAAAGGATTAATGTACACCGTAAGCGAGTATACTCGCAATATGGTGTTCATCAATGTACACCACATGATCAGGTAATGTTACAGTTAAAATTTCATACCTCTACCCTCAACAGTATGTCAACTGGAGCTGATAGAAGACGTGTTGTTTCGTTATATTCTGAAATAGTGTTAGAAAATCGTACGGTTATCAAAAGTCCCGCAGGCAACTAAGGCAACTTAATTTTACAGTACCTCTTATGTTTTCAGGCGAAGGCAGACACGCTAAAGTGTGGCGAGGATCTCTCGGAGGTATCCCGGTAGCTGTGAAGGCAGTTCCTGCGTGTAGGTCCGCCCTGTGGACCAGAGAGAGAGACATCTACTGTCTTCCGCACATGGGACACCCCAATCTGCTGGCTTACTTTGGTGAGTCGTGTGCTTAATTTGTCAGTGGCCGAGATCTAACGGTTAGCATCCGCGTTACGGTTAGCATTTGCATTACGGTTAGCATTCGCATTACGGTTAGCATTCGCGTTACGATTAGCATCATAAAGGTTAGCATTCACGCTGAGCAAGCGGGTGCCCCAGTTTCAATTCCTGACGGATTTTCTTCCGGACTGGTTTTATTCTTAAACCGTTTTTCATCTGAATTTGTCTTTCAGTTCATATATATTTTTTATCATAAATTCTTATAACGCTATCAAGCACACACAAATATAGTGCGTAATGTTAAAAATTCACTCTTACGAATGGCTGCAACAAATTAAACCTGCCGCTGCTCCTGGAACAATCTCCTTTCTAGCAGATCTCGTAAAGTCGTGCTTTAAGCAACGTTCCCTCTAATTTTTTTCATTGTGTGTGTGCGGCCCATCAACTTATATGTGCAAGAAAAAAAAAGAGAAGTGCACATATATGCATATTCATGCATAGATAAAACTAAGTAGTCAACATAATGCACCACTAAATCATGGTGTTTCCATGTTCCGCACACATCTCAAAGAAAGGAACCTGAGAACCCATCATAAAATATATAATTGCGCAAAACAAAATATGGTTACAAGTTCCTTTCTTTGAGATGTGTGCGGAAGACGGAAACATGTGTACGGACAATTTTTAACAGATGTGCGGCCGCACACCTTAGAGGGAACATTGGCCTTAAGTGCATCATCATTACTATTCTTTTAACACTCAGTTGTGTCACCACTGGAGGAGTCCCTTTAGGCAGTTCCTTCTTCGTCACTATGTGATTTTGTGGTCATAAAAAATTAAAGAAGATTCGGATTTCTTAGTGTAGCTTGCTGATGCACCTTGACATAGAAGAACATACAATAGACCTCCCAAAAATTGATTATAAAAATAATTAATAAACTTCCTGCTCGGTATCCCACAGCGGAGCTTTTCAGGGAGTATCGGGTCCTGAACATAGCCAATTTACATCTCAAATCCATTCTTTGGCACTACCATCGAGAGGAACGGAAGATGCAGACTCAGCAGAGACACACGACACTCATGGCAACTGATCAAATGTTCACCATCCCTAGAGTTAAAAATCTTTTGCCCCAAAGCAACATGCCTATTTAGCTCCCATGACATACAATGGGGTGCCGAATTCAATAAAGGCAAAGGGAGGTAAACAATTTAGGCAGTCGATCGGAGCGTGGTTGTTATTGCGACAGGAATTTGAATGCTTGGGCTTGCAAGAGGAATGACTTGTAGCAAAGGTTTGTGTAAGCTCTTGAGTGTGGCCCTTTTGCCCAAAGGCAATAAGCCTATTTGACTCCAATGATATACAAGTTTTAAAACGTAAAATACCTTTTTCAATGTATCGTAAATTGATCACTGATGTCCAATAATTGTATTTGTTTATGTTCCAGGCTGTGACACTCGGCCTACTCTGGACGGCTCCTCGGAACATCTGTTGGTGCTACAACTGGCCCCCCTCGGCTCCTTGAGGCAGTACCTCACCCAGCACACGCTGGATTGGGACTCCTACACCAAGATGGCTCTGGGGGTTGCCTCCGCATTGGCGCATCTGCACACGCACATCGATAGGGACGGTTGGTATCATTGGATCATTTCTTAACCTTTCGAGTAGTAAGATATTTTTAAAATTTTAAAACATCGTTTGTTCAGTTGGTCAAACGTGTAATTAGCCGATAAATGATTTAATTGTGTGGTATCATCAATAGATGTCATTGGTAGTCCAAATCCTGACATAATCTGGGAATATTGGAGAAATAATCACTGCGCCCCAACCGCGGGGCCATACGCTATCT
Organism: Odontocerum albicorne; assembly: GCA_949825065.1. Lineage (NCBI taxonomy): Eukaryota > Metazoa > Arthropoda > Insecta > Trichoptera > Odontoceridae > Odontocerum > Odontocerum albicorne. Next base: position 3,775,293 of record OX463867.1, read on the forward strand.
GACTCAGTATTTCATGGCCCCACGGTTGGGGCGGTACTCACGGAGAAGTTAAGAATTGTACGGAATTTTTAAATTTTTATTATATCAGTATTCATGACATGACGGCCATGGCCTAGTTGGTTAGATGCCTAACTATATGGTATACAACGGAAGTGTAATACAATACAATACAGATACGGGGGATGTTATTAACCTAATAGCCGCAGCAACTACCTTCCTATCCTTACCTCAATTTGTTTTATTTATTTTGTTATATTTTCAATCTATCACTAGTAGTGGATAATATATTTAAAATAAATATTTATTAGTCAAATATTTTGTGTTTGTTGGTTTTAGTTATTATTCTAAATTTCCATATTGCATTGTTCCAGAGCAATACAAGCCGTGCGTGGTGCACAGGGACGTGAACTCTTCCAACGTGGTGGTGAGGGCTGACCTGAGCTGCTGCCTGGCAGACCTGGGGCTGGCCATGGCCCTGCCGGACTCTAGGAGGAAGCAGCAACATCACAAAATACAAGAGGTAATACTATTATGTTACGTCTTTTCTCTTTTTACAAAGTAAAGCCGTAAATTAGAAACTAGACGTTAAGTATTGTATTGTATTACATTTTCGTTGTATGTAATTAATGTTTTTTTTTTAACCTGGCGAGTGTATTGCCATGTGGCAATCTCTTTCAACCAACCAGAAAGATGTTTTTATAGACCCTAAGTGTTAACCAGACTGGAATCCTATTTAAAAAAATCTGGGTTCCAGCGGGGATCGAACCCGCAACCTCCAGATCGGCAGACAAATGTCTTACCGCCAGACCACGGAGGTCGTCGAATGTTTCACTCCCGTACGTCAAATCAAAGTGGAAAAAGACTGATAGGAGTCTAATATATGCTGTAGAAGTGTGTGCATTGAGAAGAATACATTGGGTGACAATTTATGACAGAATACGGAAGGAAGTGATAAGGGATGAATGTGAACTTAAGGCTGATGTGTTGAGTAAGGTGGAGAAGGAGCACGCTGAGATGGTTTGGACATGTGGAATGAATGATAGAAGAAAGACTAACAATACAGATATACAATGCAAATGTGAGTGGAAGGCGTGTGAGAGGAAGACCAAGGAAAGTATGGTTGGATCAAGTGAATGATAGTCTGAAAGAAGGAAACGTAAAGAAGAGTCAGAGAAATCATAGTTGTTGCATAAGGCGATTGTTGTAGAAGAGGCTAACGATGTGTGTGTGTGTGTCGAGATTAGAAAGTATGGCATTCTGTTCCGTCTGCCTACCCCGACAAAGAAATAGCATGATGATACAGTACATTGGATGGATATTTCTACCCGTTTCCTACCTCCCAATCGGCAAAGCATGGAATCTTCTTATTCTTCTAATTTGTTTAGCCCAACACTGTTTATTTAACGGTATAGCCCTACCGGTTTCAAGGTTTTCACCTCATCATCAGGGGAGCACAAACAATATTTATTCTTTATTATGAATTCTGTAATTCGTTATATTTGCCTCATATACTAGGTTAGTCAAAAAGTTTTGAAAGCGGAAATGAAAATACATTTTTTTTGGGGGGAAATCACTTTTATTGCTCAGTATAGTCTCACATAAGATCAATACACTTGGTCCAACGATCTTCCAACTTTGTTGTCCCATCACGGAAGTGACTTTCTGGAAGGCCCGCAAAATACTCCTCTACGACGGCTATAACCTCTTCGTTTGATGAAAAATGCTTTCCACGAAGGAATTTTTTGAAGTGTGAGAACAGCCAGAAGTCAGAGAGAGCTAAATCTGGCGAATAGGGTGGATGCTGCAACAATTCGTACCCCAATTCACTGATTTTCGCGATGGTTTTTTGAGCTGTGTGAGCAGGTGCATTGTCTTGATGAAAAATGATTTTTTTCTTCTGCAAACCGGGTCTTTTTTCACAAATTTTTTCATCCGACTGGTCCAAAAGGTCACAATAATAATCAGAGTTGATTGTCTTACCAATTTGAAGATAGTCTATCAATAAAATTCCTTTTGCATCCCAAAAAACTGACGCTAACACCTTCTTGGCCGATTTCTGGACACGAACTCGCTTCGGAGCCAAAGTGCCTGGTTCACACCACTCCTTAGCCTCTTGTTTTGATTCAGGATCATGGTGGTAGACCCGAGTCTCATTCATAGTGATGAATCGACGCAGAAAATCCTTTTTATCCTTTCAAAATTGCTCCAAATGTTGCTTAGAAAGTCGCATTCGAACGTGTTTTTGTTGCATTGTTAGCAAATGCGGCACCCATTGTGCACACAGTTTTTTGAAACCCAAAACTTCAGCCAAAATATGCCATGTTGTTCCATGTGAGATGCCTATGGTGTCAGCTATCACATCCACAGTCGATCGATGATCTTCCAAAACCATATCCTGTATTTTCGCTATGATTTGTGGTGTTGATGCACTTTTCGGACGTCCTGAGCGTGGATCGTCTTCAACGCTTGTACGGCCACGCTTAAACTCCAAAACCCATCGGTGAACGGTTGGAAATGAAGGAGAAGACTCCTTTAATACTTTCACCGTCTTTGCATGGATCTCAGTAGCCGATAAACCTTCCAAAACAAATAATTTAATCGCTGCACGATATTCGTATTTTTCCATTGTTAAAAAATACACTGACACGTCAACTTCAAATGGCTTGTAAACAAAGAATGAATTGACAGATCGAAATGAAATTTTGAGTACGTTCTTATGAAAGATGAAATATTAAAATGGCATAGAAATTTTGGTTTTTTACTGCTCCATAGATGTCGCTTTCAAAACTTTTTGACTAACCTATTATGTGTATTACCCGGCGGTAAGTAATACACTTCGGGCAAGTAATACACGTCGCACGACATACCGCAACGAAACGCGTGTATGAATGACAGAGACGACGTTCTACAAAGCCGAAGTATCTTTCTTAAGCCCGATGTGTATTACTTACCGCCGGGTACTGTACATTTTCTATTTTATACCTACATATTTTAGAATGCACTTAAAACTTTTAGCAAATATTTTAATGAATTTTTTTATGATAAAACACATTATACGCATTTAATATGTGTTTATATTGAAAAAAATATTTGGTAAATAGTTACTGGTAAAAATTTAGTATATGGCAACATCTAATGTTACCCACGGATGTAAGTACAACCGATTTTACAGTACCCGGCGGTAAGGAATACACATCGGGCTTAAGAAAGAGACTGTCGGCCATAATCGGACTTAACTTCGGCTTTGTAGAGCGTAGTCTCTGTCATTCATAAACGTGTTCCATCGCGATTTGCCAGTCGTTGGTCAAGTGTTCTAGGGAGAGGCGACGCTCTGCAAAGCCGAAGTTAGCCGATTATGGCTGACAGTCTCTTTCTTAAGCCCGATGTGTATAACTTACCGGCGGGTACTGTATGTATGAGTAAGTAGACAAATTTATTCTGTACTCCCTATTTAAAATACAACCAAAAACTTCATTTTATACCCTTTGTTCACTTTTCGGGCAAATGGTGCTTAGCAGATTTAGCAGCTCATAATAGATAACACCCTTCTGATCCCGTCCATAGCGATTTGGCCTTGCAGTCGATGTCACTGGTTTGCTTGGAGTTACCCATGATCTTTACGCTTAGGATTCTTGAAATGAATCCATTTTTCATCGTCAGTTACAATTCGCCGGAGGAATGATTTTCTTTTATACCTGGCGAGCAGCATTTCGCAAGTGGTTTTTCGGTTTTCTTGCTGTCTTCCATTCAGTTCATGTGGAATTCATTTTCCCACCTTCTGGATCTTTCCCATGGCTTTCAAACGTATGGAGACGGTTTCTTGTGTCACATTTAACTGATCCGCAAGTTGTTGCGTTTGAGCGTCATTTTCATCCAACAATGCTCGCAATTCGGCATCTTCAAACTTTCTCGGTGGTCTTCCACGTTCTTCGTTTCTCACTTCAAAATCGCCACTTTTGAATTTTTTAAACCCCTCAAAGCACTGCGATTGATTATTTAAGAGCATGCTCACCGTAAGCTTCGACAAGCATTCGATGCGATTCTGCAGCAGTTTTCTTCAAATGGTAACAGAAAATCAATGATGTCCGTAAATCTAGTTTTCAGGCACAAAATCAGACATTTTCAACGGTATGAAAACATATGTAGTTGTATTAAACTTGTATTGTTGTGAGTTAAAAGTCTTTGACAAATGTAAACACAAGAAAAAGGCGCCAATGACGCAGTTTGACAATCACTACATTGACAACTAGAGCCATCTATGAGCAAATTCCGGTTTCATATTTACATACCTGATATGTATATTTTTATTTTATTTTTAAAGATTTGAATATTTTATGTATGTTAGGGTCTTGGATTACCGGAGCCTTGATCTGTCTCAAGTTTGTATTATATGTATGGCAGGTGGTATGCATGCGCATCCTGTTTTCTGATATTTTTAATATATAATTCATGTAAATGTTTATAATAATAGTGTATTTATATTAATTCATAATCAAATTTCATTCGACTTGAGGTGTACTATAATGTAGGGAAATTTTTCAAAACTAATTACGATTCGGTAAATAAACATATTTATTTCTCGATCACAGGCAGGTACATTACGTTACCTGTCTCCCGAGGCCCTGGAGGGAGCTCTAGACCTTCGGAGGTGTGGCGCGGCTCTCAGAGCTGTGGACGTGTACGCGCTGGCGCTGGTCTTATGGGAGTTGCTGTCGAGGTGCGCTCCGGCTCACCGGGCTCCCGGTCCACATCCGTACGAGCCCCCGTATCATGCGCAAGTTGGTACGTAGCCTCCGGAGAGAAGGGAAAATGATGTTTGTATGAAATTGTTTACTTGACGACAAAGACATAAAAATTTGTAGATTTGATTATTATTATTATTATTATTATTACATACATACACCATCACGCCATCTCCCTATAGGGTAGGCAGATAGGAGAGAGCACCAGACACCATGACACATCTTTTACCTTTTCTACATTCGTTTATTTGAAATATTACATTTCTGTCTTTCAAAATATCGTACACTTGGTCCAACCAAACTTTCCTTGATCTACCTCTACCACGCATTCAATTCAAATTTACACTGTATATTGGTTTTGTTAGTCTTTCTTCATTCATTCGTTCCTCGTACCCAAACCATCTTAAAGATCTAACTTAAAACACCCATTCTATCCATGCATTCATTTCTGATGTCTTCATTCCGCCTTCTTTCAAACATTGAATCTCCAGAAATTTCCCTTAGTGTACGCATCTCCACTCTTATCTTTTGTCTGCACATTCCAAGTTTCACTTTCATACATCAAGGTGGGCACCAACACACTATTATGTATAGTCATTTACGCTACTGTTGATATTGTGCAATTGTTGTATATAACATTAAGTGCTCCATTCACCTGGTTTCCTGTTGCTACCCTTCTTTCCTTCTTTCAATGTCCCTTTCAACTCGTCCACCACACATAAACATACTGCCCAGATAACAGAACACATCAACCTGCTCTAGTTTCTCTGAGTTCACACATTTTTTACCACATCTCACTCTATAACCATATCCTTTTATTTCGCTGCTTTAAGTTTCAAACCACTTATATCTCTTAAATCACCTTCATTTCCAGCGAGCATAACCATATCTGCATACCGAAGTCCATCCATATTTTAAAACGCGCTCACATGAATCTATGTATAAATTAAACAACCAAGATGATATCACACATCCTTGATTAAGACCTTTAGTAATTTTAAACCACATAATTTATTGTGAATATCCTTATCTTTATACACATAAATTATCCGGAGGATTCATTAGCTTTTGTGCTAAATTAAATTTCACCGGATAAATATTAATCAAACTGAATTGCAGGTGTCGTTTATCATCACTTTGATCGTGGATATTGATGATGTTGATTTTGTGCAGGTGATCAACCGACGCTGGAGCAGATGCAGGTGGTGGTGGGCCGGAGGAAGGTGAGGCCGCTGTTCTCCCCGCGCCTGCTCAACACCAGAGGCGCCCGTCTGGCCAAGGACACTTGCGAGGACTGTTGGGATCATGACGCCGAGGCCAGGTCTGTATATTTTTTTATAAAGCTTACATATACAGGTAAAACCCAATTATATTCGAACCTTTAACAGTCTCCTTTGTGGACTACACACTTAGCCTGACAATTTCCCAATTTTTTCATCCTGTCTGAAAATGAGGTAATAATACTTTTGTCAAACTCTTCAAAATAGTCATTTACTGCGGCGATGACACTGTGATTCCACTAAAATGTCTTCCCACCGAGCCAATTTTTTTATTTCGGGAACTGGAAGAAGCCGCACGAGGCTAAGTCTAGTGAATATGGTGGACGAGGAACCAATTCATGCAATTTTACCATTGGGACTCAATTTGTGAGACGGCGTTTTGTTCTGGTGAAACTTGACCATTTTTCCTTCAATTCGTCTTTGAAACGGTCCAATAATGCCGCACAATAGGCTCCCATATTATCTAGCCCCTTTCCAAGTAGTCAATCATGACGATTCCTTAGGAATCCCAAAAACCAGTGGCCATCACCTTCCCGGCTGACAAAACGGTCTTCACCTTCTTCGGTATACTTTCATCAGTTGTTGTCCATTGTTTTGACTGCTGTTTGGACTATGATGTGTATCCAAGTTTTCTCCAGTTTGCGAATCGACGCAAAAAGTCCTCTCTTTAAACGGCCCTGTACAAATTGACCTTTTATTATTATTATAAAGAATGATGTTTGGTTTCAGACTGACTGCCGTGTGTGTCGTGGAAAGACTGAGCGAGCTGAGAAACCTGAAGCCGGCACCGTCACCCACCATCAACAGCAATGATCTTAGGCCACCCAACTCCAACAATGGTGAGCGCATATTATCATAGCCTTATATCATAGCCTTCTCTCCCTCACGTCTGAGGAAGGCTATCTTGATGATACAACACTCTTGTTATGAACTTCCACCATTCTACAAGCATCCTATAAGGACTACAACCCTTTATGAGATCACTCCATTTAATACAGTGGTTTTTAACCTTTGTTTAAAAATGGCATCCTAAACAAAATAATATATTGTCATTTATTTTTATCAAACACTGTTTATTCCACTTTTTTGTGACGGTAACGATAACGGTATAAAAAATATATTATACGAAATAACCAAAAATATTCCACGTCACATAAAGCCAGCTTTTTACACTAATTTTAATCTCCAGAATCTCTTATTTAACGGGAAAGGCAAAAATGGAATACTTAGCAACAGTGCTGTGTATACACTTTTATGTGCTGACTGTGATAATTTCTATATAGGAAAGGCAGGAAGATCTTTTGAAAAGAGATTTCGTGAACACAAATCCGCCTTAACAAATCCTCTAATTTATTCTGAAATGGCTAATCATTGTCACCGTGAAAACCATACTTTTTCTATCGATGATGCCAAATTCTTACATATCTGTAGTAACGGAAATAAATTGGACAGATTAGAGGCCCTAGAAATTTCTAAGTCAGTACATCGATCCGAACATCTGGTGAACAGTTATTTCCCAAAAATCTCTCCGCTCTTGGCCGAAATCGTCCCATGCCTCCCTCACCCCTCAGCCCCCGACCGTTGAAGCGTGTATATCGGTACCAGTTCGAACAGAATTTAGTCTTGTTTTGTGCTCCCCTGAAGATGAGGTGAAAGCCTTGAAACCGGTAGGGTTTTACCGTTACAAAAAAGTGGAATAAACCGTGTTTGATAAAATTAAATTACAATGGCTTTAAACCTCTACAACGTTAATGCCTTAACTATAAACAACAACAAAATAATATATCTTTGTGACACCACCCCTACAGACGCAAAAAAATTTACACACTTTCATACCGTGCCGTTTACCTGAACTTGATGCAGAAATTTGTCATGGTGCGCATTTGTGAAGAGTTTCGGGATGAGGATGACTCTTATTTCCAGTAAGATGGTGTAACTCCCCACTACCGTCGTGATGTGAGAGGCCTATCTTGATGAAAATTTGCTAAACAGATGGATTGGGTGTAGAGGTAGCATTGAATACCAACCGCGCATCCTAAACCTCACGCCAATGAACTTTTTTTAATGAAGACTCATCAAGACACTTTTTTTAAAGAATAAAGTATTGGGAGTACAAATTAGTTCGGTCCATTTCCAAAAGATGGCTCTGGCTGTTATGAATGGTTCATAGTGACAGCCAATTTTGGCGGTTTCAGAGAGGTTAGACATCTGCCAATAATATTCAGTTTATATCGCTTTGAGTTTCATGCAAAAACCTTGTTTTGTACAGTGTTGAAAATGTCGAATTTTGTGTTAATCAAGCAGCATTTGCGGGAGGTTTTAATTTTCTGCTTTAATTGGAAGAAAAGTGCAGCTGAAGCCCATCGAATGCTTGTCGAAGTTTATGGTGACGCTGCTCCAACTAATAAATCACGTAGGGAATGGTTTCGACATTTGGAGATTTCAGCGTCGAAGACAAGCCTCGCTCTGGACAGCCAAAAAAATTCGAGGACAAAGAATTAGAGGCATTACTCGAAGAAGATCAGAGTCAAACGCAAGAGGAGCTTGCAGAATCATTGGGAGTGACTCAACAAGCCGTTTCCGTACGATTGAGAGCCATGGGAATGATTCAAAAACAAGGAAATTGGGTGCCTTATGAACTGAAACCGAGAGACGTTGGAAGGCGATTTTTCACTTGCGAGCAGCTGATTCAAAGGCAACAAAGAAAAGGTTTTTTGCATCGGATTGTAACTGGAGATGAGAAGTGGATATTCTACGACAACACTAAGAAGAAAAAATACTACGCTAAGCTCAACATCAACACCAAAACCGAACATACATGGTTCGAAGATCATGCTCTGTATCTGGTGGGACCAAAGGGGTGTTGTTTACTATGAGGTGCTGAAACCTGGTGATTCCATTACGGGCGATCGGTATCGGATACAATTAATTCGTTTGAGCCGTGCATTGCGAGAAAAACGGCCAAAATATGAGCAGACATGATAAAGTCATTCTTCTTCATGACAACGTTCGGCAACTCATGTCGCAAAAGTCGTAAAAAAATATTTGGAAACGCTCAAATGGGATGTTTTACCGCACCCGCCGTATTCCCCGGACATTGCTCCTTCTGATTACTGGTTGTTCCGAAGGATGCAGCACGATTTGGCAGGTCACCGGTTCACTTCTTTCGTAGAAACCAAAAATTGGCTCCAAACTTGGATCGCCTCAAAAGACGAGTCATTTTTTCGAGATGGAATTCGAAAATTGCCTGAGAGATGGGAAAAAGTAGTAGCCAGCGATGGACAATACTTTAATTGATCTGTTCATTCATTTTGTTTAGAAATAAATGCATTTTTGAACACAAAAAAACGGACCGAACTAATTTGTACACCCAATAAATGGTGCAAAACCTACAACGATTAATAAATTGAGAGCAACCATTGAAAGACAATGCGGCCAAATAACAAAAGGGATGGTTTGTGAAGTGTGTGATGCCACGCTATTAGCAGTGCAGCTAGAAAAGCCATAATTAGAGCATTTGTGAGAAAATAAATACGTTTATCTTCTTTCATTTGAAGTTTTAATATTAGATGTAACTAAATAAATATTGAATTTTCAATCATTTGAAATGTGTGTATATTTTTTTGAGACATCCTGTATATTTACAATAAATCAATTACAAATGTATTAAAGTATCCCCACCGAGATTCAAATTTCGAATTACTTTCAGAGAGAATCCAAGTATTCCTCTCTCGCTCTCTTGTATTCAAAATTCAATTCTCGTATTCTTTCATTGACGACAACCATCGTATGGGTTTTGGCCTATTTATACTATGATAATGAGACAGACGTTGAGGCTTATTGTGACTTTTTAATAGTTGGAGAAATATATGAAAGAGACACTCTTATTTGTTCCTCAACTGATTTTAATCGTTTTTTTTTGTTGTTTGTACAGCACCTGGTACAAAGACTATAGAAAAGGTGTATGGTTGCCACTCAATACTCGAAGATTAAATGAGTCTCGGTGAAGAGTTGTATGTGGAGATTCCTTGATGGCCTGTAAAAATTTGTAGAAAAAAAAACACAGTGTCCCTTATGTTTAGCACATCGCAAGCACCTCGATCCTACCGCTTATGTCGTCACCCTTTGCTAGGTCAATGCTTGCCACGTGTTTATTGCGCGCAGGGGCCGTCAGATCATATGTAGTGATAATGCGAGGACCACACAAAGGGGCGTTTTATTACAATATTAAAGCAATGATTTTACAATGTTAACAGGACTATGTGACGCATACATCCGATACGAGAACGGAAAACCCTAATTCACGTAATAGAAGAAAATAAGAAATAGAAGACTGTAACAATATTATGAATGCTTTATTGCCAATATGTGGGTATTCGTGTTTTATTTCCATCCAGAATTCATCAATATCAACAACCTCTTTACGTTTCAATTTTCAAATTACCATTATACCCAGCATAGACCCTTTTAAACTTCCCCATAACCCATAAAAAAAGTATTATACCCAGCATAGACCCTTTTAAACTTCCCCATAACCCATAAAAAAAGTATTATACCCAGCATAGACCCTTTTAAACTTCCCCATAACCCATAAAAATCAACTTTATCGAATGTTTTTCTATGTTCCAATGTTTTCACAAATTTTGTATTGTATTACACTTTCGTTGTAAACAATAAGTGTGACGGGTTTATTATCATGTTGCAATCTCATCCAAACAACCAGAAATATATGAAAAAGGACTTACAGTATCCGGCGGTAAGTAATACACATCGGGCTTAAGAAAGAGACTGTCTGCCATAATCGGCTAACTTCGGCTTTGTAGAGCGTCGTCTCTGTCACACGATGCGCTAACAGTCCGGTATCTAGAAAGACAAATCGCAATGGAACACGTGTATGAATGACAGACGACGCTCTACAAAGCTGAAGTTAGCCAATTATGGCTGACAGTTTCTTTCTTAAGCCTGATGTGTATTACTTACCGCCGGGTACTGTAAGTGATAAAAGGACTTAGGTGGAACTCTTTTAATAAAAATTTGGGAATTGAATCCACAACTCCCAGGTTGGAAAACAGGCGATTATTCACCGGACCACAGAGGTTGTCAGTATATATTGATGATATATGCTAGCATCATCAGAAAAATCATCGGAGTGTATGGAAGTAGTAGAGTTGAAATATGTGTGTTGAGATAAGAAATTATGGTGTTCTATCCGCTCTGCTTACCCCAACAAAGTAGCGGAGTAATGGTTTATATGTATATTATAAAGTACATTGTACTGTTGATAAATAAATAAATATTTATTTTCCCTTTTACCTTTTTTGCAGATGCCATATCAAATTCTCACAGTCCAAGCTCGATCGAAGACAAAAACTCCAACGTCCTTTCATCAGCCGCCTCCAGTATACCAAACGGTAATCCATCGACGGTGTTCGACTTCCAATCCCACCAGATGCAGCCGTTACAACCTCACCAGGGCAGGAATCCGTGCCTCGAACGGAATCTGGCTTCTGCAGGACCAGGTGATCGACTGATTGACAAATCCCTTAAAGATATGCCTTCTAATTCAACGTCGTCTTCCACTAACGGGTACGGTACAAACGATTTCATCCGCATGGAACAATCGCTCTCCGGTAGCAATCTACGAAATCAACCGCAAGATTTTTCAAGAATTGACGAACAGAACACGAACAGTTCGTCCAATGGTTATAATAGAAATACAAACAGGTTCACGAATCAGAATTCTTCGAATTTGATCAATTTGGATCAGAATCACGATGATGTTGTCCCGAACGAATTTAGAATGCTCGCTAGACCGGTAACGCCCATAGGTTACGTGCAAAATGATGTTAGTTCGGATGTTGGTTCGTCAGTAAACAGCGACGGACATCCGGTTAAACAAACTAATTTAAGAATGGATCACAGTAACGCGAGGTGGAGCACGAGAAACATTAGAAAGTTGCTCGACTCCAAAGTGTTTCGGAGAAAAAATCCCAACAGTAGGCCGACACCTTTGGAAACTGAGGTTAATCTAGTCTTATCGAACGGCAAACCGATTAATAATGATTCAAATATAGCGAACGGCAAGGTTAAAACTTCGATCATTCTGAACGATACAAGGGGAAAGAATAATCAGGATGATTTTAGGTTGAATCAAGTTAAAAACAATGATTCGACAGCTGATCGACCATCTTCGTTACCCGGTTTAGATACTGTAGTCAATAATGACGTACAAGTTAAACCGGACGCTTGGAGGAATGTTACTAACTTTAACGATAACAGTACATGCACTCTTTCTCCTCCGAATCAAACGATCTCGTTAAACGTGTCGAAGAACTCTCGGAACGAAGTTGTCAGTTTTAAGGAACTCCCCGGCTGTTCGGAAATGGGAAACGGTTTGAAAAATCAAAATCAAGTTTTCGCTGTGATAGTGCCTAAAGTAAATTATAATAATGATTCGAATAGTAGAGAAATTGAAGTCGTTGATTGGAAGAATAAGAACGTAAAGGCTTTGCCGAATGTTTCGATAATAGATAAGAATAGATTCGAAGAAAATAGACTACATAAAATGGATACAGGGCAAAGTGTTTCTAATAACACAAAAGATACGAATAGAACTAATAGGTTAATCGGTAACGGATCCGCTAAACGCCATAGCTGCGACGAAAAGATTTTAGTCCCGGGAAACGGTCGACTTTGCAATTTGGATATGTCGAACGGTTCCAGCGAACGGAATTATTTGTTAGACGCTTCGAAATTTAATCAAAATAGGAATTCTTACAGTGGCGAATTCGAAGTGGGCAAATACGAAACGTACAATAATGAAGATAGCGAAAACTATGATCCTAATATGATGGATTATTCGAGTAATAGCGAAGACGAACATATGCTGCTGTTGGCCGAGAACGGCGGTTCGAAAATAACGATGAGACCCAGGTTCGACGTCAAAGTTAACGACGCAAAAAACAAAAGAAAATTGAAACAAAACACTAGTTTGAATACGCAAGACGTAAGCGGCAGTCTAACGAAAATGGCGGGAGGTAGCTTCACTAGTTTGTGTCATAAGTACGGACCCAAGAATAAGTACGAGAATTTCGAAAACGAGAGTAGCGAACACCTGTTGGACGTTAACTGTTATATTGTTAATAGCTTTAACGATCTAGGGAGCAAAGTTACGGACGTTTCGCCCGTTAATTTGAATCAATCTATCAATTCCCTCGACGACATCAGAAGAAAGAGTGTAATAATTGATAGGAATGACGTGTCCGTTATAAATTTAGTAAGAAACGGTTCAGTTTTGTCGTTATGTAAGAAAGAAATCGACGATACTAGCTTTATCAATTTGAATAATACAGATACGAAATCTTTGAATCTCGATAATCGCTTAATGAGCGAAGGGAATTCGTGTCACGATAATAGCACGATCGATCAAAGTCCTCGGATCGAAGTGAACGACGGCAGTTCGAGCGACGATACCCTGCGCGACGACGTCTTCGTCAAAGAAAATAAAATGCCGCGTCCTTTGAGTATCAAACAAAATTTATCTAGACAGCACTCTTTGGAATTGGTCAGCGAGTTATTCTCGTCCTCTGGGGATGTTTCCCGTTTGAAGGATCCGGCTGGTCGGATCAAAACCCCCGGCGATGTGCCGGCGTCTGTTCGTCGTGTACGAGGTCACAAAAGAGCTACATCGATGAAGATGAAAAGCAAATCGACGGCTCAAAATCGGTTGAGTCTATACGATGATAGGATAATGTTCGGGAATAGTCTGTAGGGTTAATATTTTATATCGCTAGCCGAGGCAGTGTGATGCACGAGGAATAATATAAAGATGAAAAACAGATCGGAGCAAGAAAGTAATGGTCATTCAGTTGAAGAGTGTTCGGTTTAAACAGTTCGAATCATTATGGTCAGTATATCTGAATTTCGACCTTTATATGTTAAAAGACCCTCGACCTTTATATGTTAAAAGACCCACACGTTGTTTCGTGGAAAAATTATATACCACTGGTATTCAAACTCCTAAAAGCTTCGTAACCTTACATTTCAAACGTTATTTTTTTAGAACTCTCGAATTCTTTTTTCAACTTGCAAGTGTAAAAACTTTTACTTTTGCAAAAAATAAAGGTCGACGTCAAAAAATTTATAGCAATTAGGCGATACCATGAATTACCGCACCAGGTGACACGTGGCACATGCCCAGTGGCGCCTCTGCACTGAGTATTTGAATGAACAAGGAATAAAGAATATAATATGAAATATTCTTTATAAATAAACATAGTAACATATATGTGTATGTATAATAAAGTTGATAAAAGTGTATTTAATGTGAAATCCGTTGTTGAAATAAAAATCAACGCGTAGGTCATTTTAAAAGCCTTCATAGGTTTGCCACCACTGGTTTAGATAGATGGCGCTCAAAACGTTCAAAGTCGATAATACAGTATCCTACACTTTATTTGTTATCATTGGGAATAGAAATATACTACAAAGTTGTTTACAAAGTGCATATGAATTCTGTCCATTATAATGGACGTCAGATCTGAAGATGTTAAATTGAGAGTTAAGATTCTATTTAGTCTTGATTAAAATTTATACTACGCATAGTCTGTGAAAAAGAGGAATGGTCGAATGAGAATGGAGTTGACTAATCCATATTCATTCCATTTTTCTCATTCGTCATATCGTTCGTGTCATAATTTTCGAATAACAGCAAATTTAATAATGGCGTTGAACGAATAACAAAAATTTAAATGTTTATTAAGAAGTTACGAGACTCCTGAAAACTATACACGGAACCCCTAAGGTTGTGTAGAACTCGATTAGAATATCTCCGAGTTAGGCTAATTAAAAATTTCACACGTAACAAATACACAATGATAGTCTTTTTCCACATTACACGAAATAAAAAAGATTAAATAAAAACTAAAATAACTGAATTTGAAGTAGAATTAAAAAGATATACAAAAAGAAAAGTAATTTTTCGTGTAGCGTATTGGACCGACTATAAGGCGAGGTTTTGATTTAAAAAACCGACACGAAAATGTAACGGTCACCTTTTATTTGAGGTTCAAACAAACGAATAATAAATTAACTACCGTGCGATGACCGAGATGGCTGTATCGTCCCAAATAGTTCTATGTATCTGTCTGTCTCGTAATGTTTTTTTATGGGTTCGTTCAATAGACGGCGTTGTTTAAAAACTTCCGACGTGCTGCTAATTTCTGACATCTTAATTTTCGTGGTACATATGTTTCGTGATCATATTGAAACGTAAGGAGCTCAAAAAAAAATCGTGGTTATTGTAGTGTATGCTGCAGAAACTAGAAAAAAATCTGGTATTGCTGAAAAAAAAAAAAAACAATGTTAGATTTCGGCGACCGCGGAAACAAAACCTAGCGAGTGCGTATTATCCACGAAAAAGCATACCGAGGATTTACGGATGGACATTTTAAATCAGTTGACAAAAAAACAACTAGAATACATTTTATTTCGAAAAAAAACATTAAATAATAATTGGAGTCGCCTTATAAACAGAGTTGTCCTATTTTCGGGCCAATACGGTATGTAGTTTATCCATTTTTGAGGAGTTACGATAACTGTTAAGTTAAAGTACGAATTTGTTCTATTGACGAAATGTTCTACTGACGAATTGATGTCACCGGCCTTTTAGTATAGCAAAGACGCGCTGATAGATCAGTGAATCGGGTTTAAAAGGGTTAAAACGATGTACAAATCTTTGGTTGTTCAGATTGATTAGAATATTATGAATCGTTTCGGTTAGTTTCGTAAATTTTGACTTGATTTAGAAACGATTTTCGTTAATGCAAATACACCCATCTCTTGATTTACGTGGTAGGTGAGTTCTTAGAAAATTTACGTAAATTAATGCATGAAATTTATACATAATTGGAAGACAAAAATAAACTCGTAAATGTCGAATAAAGCTATAAAAAAAATGCTTAAAACTATTCTGCCAACCTAATAAAAATCAAAGAAAGGCTGAAAAAAAATAATGTTTTTATAAACTGGTAAAAATATTATTTTTCAATACACTCAATCAATCAATCAATGGCACTACAGCCCATTGTGGGCCCCGGCCTCCTCCAGCAGTCGTCGCCATTCCCTCCTATCCTGGGATGCACTCCTCCAGCCCCTGATGCCAATCACGCTTGTATCACTCTGCACCTCATCCATCCACCTGAGCTTTGGTCTGCCCACGCTGCGTCTTCCTTGGGGCTTGGAAAAGAGTACCTTGTTAGGCATTCTCTCTTCTCCCATTCTTGCTACATGCCCCGCCCAACGTAGCCTCCCAATTTTGATGTATTTTCAATACACTGGTAAGAATTATTTAATGTAAGAATAAAATGGATTGAAAAAAAATTATAATGATTGCACGTGTTGCTATTTATTATGTTGCTAATTGGCCTCTTTGCCGATCTCGTCGCCAATATACCAAACTTCAGGGATGGTTGAGGTGAGTGCACAGTCCTCCAGATGTGTCTAGTCTAATGGTCTCAGCCGTCGCCTTTCTATCGTTATACTCAATCTATTAATAATAGTGAGTTTGAATCCTGAGCTAGAGTGCCCTTGAGGAGAGTCTGCTCTCTGATCGACGTTATGTAAATTCTCGTATTATTATGAATGAAAAACTAGACTGGAAGTCTTAAAATATGGGTTCGAACGTGAATTGAACGGGGAATTGGAAGATGGACGTATTATCTAATATGCCACGAAGGTTATTGTTTTATATAATACAGGCAAAACCAAATTACATAGTAAGTTCGTAGTCTCTCTCCCTGGCTCCATCCCAACTCATTGTCTGCGAAGACTGTTGGGGTCAGCTCTCCTCGTCCTCAGGTTGTATGCTCTTCTGTCCCGGAATACGTCTCCCAGGCCGTGCCTCTGGATCAGGTTATCTTTTTGCACCACCCATGAATTCTTTGGTCTTCCTCTGGTTGTTATTCGAGGAAGATCCATGGAGATTGCCTGGTTCACAATGTGATCGGGTGCTCTGCGTCCAACGTGCCCATACCATCTCAACCGCCTCTCCTCCATCTTACTGTTGATGTCTGTAACACCCAGGCTTCCACGAATGCGTGAGCTTTTTATTTTGTCTCTTAGGGACACACCAGCTGACCATCTTAGCATGTGCATTTCAGCAGTTTCTAGTTGCCTAGAGTAAGAGTTATACATCGTCCATGGCAGCATTCGGAGCCATAGAGGAGTGCGGGTCTGACAATCGTTTGGTATACTTTTCCTTTTAACTTTACTGGCATTTTCGGATCACATAGAACTCCCGTCCCGTAGTATAAATATATTTATTTGTTGATAAACGGTACAGTGTATCTTATAACAATAATGATAAACAGTACAGTGTATCTTATAACAATAATGATAAATTTATTATTGCTATCATAATTTACTAGACAAATTCAAATACTATGGAAATTGATTATTTTTTTCCATGAGCGTTTTCTTTAACCCTTCCTTCCCTGTGATGTGTAACCAGTACACATTGCTTCTAAAAACTTTATATCTCTATAAATATAATAAATACTGGCTTCAGATTTTAGGTATTCCTCCGTAATACATTTAGGCGTTGAATGAAAAAAATAATATTAATGATAATTAGCACTTATCGGCCACATCAGAGATATTTTGTGAAAATCGGGAATAAATTCACAAATACAGTCAAACGTGCGCCAGTGTGTGACGTAGGTATATTCATTCTAAACAACCACTATGGTTGAGAAGCGACGCTATTCACATCTCACTCTCACTCTACTTCGGTATATGAGAACGCAGGAAATAGAATCTCAATTCGCTCGTTTCAGTAGCTCGAGGGCATTCGTCTGAGATGGTCGCTTTGCCCGTTTTGTGAACGTCGGCCGATGTGTTTTTTTTCATGTTTTCAGCAATTAAATTTCAATTATTATCACTTTTGACTTCAAATTTAATTAATTTAATCGATTGGCTATGAATATTCTTATTTTTCCAATTTTAAATCGATCATTTTTACATGGGTATTGATGTGTGTTGAATACACGGCACCGGAACGCGCGGATTTTTTTAGCACAGGAAGGGAAAGGTTAACAGCGTTAAGATGAAACTGCGTAAATTGAGTGATAGGTGTATGTTGGATTCTAACAGCTACTCTTTTGTCGTTTAGATCGATTTAAACATTTCGAACGGTTTTAAAATTTTAGTTTAATTTTTTCAACATTATATGGTCAGTATATTATTGTTCTGAACAAGTTTTTGATTGTTCTGATTGATTGAAATGAACATTTTAAATTTGAGTATAATTTGTGAATAAATTTCATTCGATCAAATACGTTTCAATTACTTGAATTATTTACTTGTGTTCTTATTGACACATTTCGTGTAAAATGTTGTTTACTTAGTGAATTTTTCTTTTTCATTAGGTTGTATAATGTGATTTGAAAGTGTTTGTTAATGTGCTTGAAAGGGTCGACGCTAATATCTAAGATAGGATTAAATGGAGGTATGTTCTCTTTGCCTATCTCTATAAAGAGATATGGAATGATAGTTATAATGGATAGGAATTTGATCAAATGTTGGCATTTCGTTTAAATAAGTTTTGCTGCTTGTAATTTAAAAAAAATTAATACTTTATTCGAAATCGGGCGTATTCAGCAGTGATATAAGTCCTATTTACAGGAAAGACTTCTTCCGAAATGCCAGAAAGCATACGTTACTCTTTCAAGAGGCTTTCTAAGTTGACGTTTTTAGAGTAATACTGCCCTGGGAGGGTATTTATTACCTTACTAATCAAAGGTATACAATATTTTTTTAATTGAATTTCGTAACATTTTTTTATACATGCAATCTAGTTCAGTTTTTTCTATATAAGTAAAAAATGAGTAAAAATATTGTAATATAATGATATTTTATAAGAAAGTGATGCACAATGGATCTCAGTACCAATTTTGATATATGATAGCGAAATATTGACATGAGAGCGTGTCAACAGAAAAAAAACAAATGTACCTATTTATCGATAGATGAAAAATAATCAAGTAGAAATTTTAATGTTTTCGAATGACTATGAATAGAATGTCGACACGAAAAACGTAAGGCGGAAAATTATATCGACGTGTTATATGATAAATCTGTTCACCGCGTTAATAATCAAATTCCACGAATCCTGTGCGTGGCACAATTTCGGCGTTTTTTAATTTCTAAGTTTAAACGCGTATTTTGTTAAGAACCACTGATATTTGATTACAACACCAAGTAAACATGACATTCAAGTAATTTTCTGATAATAAATAATAGTCATTACTCTTAAGATTAAATAAAGGAGATAAACTAAACATTACGTAAAATAAACAAAGGAATGCTACGATCAAAGCAATGATTCATTACACTCACCCAATCAAATGCATATAGCACTAGTAATGTTTATTTACGTAAGAGAGACTCATCGCAGGACTCGATCCGCGCGACAGGTCGTTTACATGTGACGCAATAGCTGGAAATATTGAGAAACCAAAAAAATTCGGCGCTCTGTTTATTCAACAATATCTCGTAAACTAATATATTATTTGACAAGGTTTCCAGAGATGTCGCTAGAATAAAGATTATTTTAAATTTTAGTTCCATTTTCATTCCGGTTTTGTGTCATTCTTTTTAAGTATTTGTGATTTGAAACTTGGATTGTCGTCAGATCACAGGCGTTTGTGCTTCCCGCGAGGAACACGTTAAAGAAAGCTCATTTGAATATGCAGGGACTAGATTCAGAATTGATCGATGTGACACCGGCTATATCATTTAACCGGAATTTTTATGTCGTCGGCGTTGTCGATTCGGTCATCTAGTAAAATTACTAGTTTTTAGTTTCTTTTTTAATTTTTTTTTCTCAAATTTTTTATCGTAAGCAGAATATACTTTTTTTTTGCGATCATACCGTCATCTCGACTAGTAGTAAATTATTTGCGTTTTGATTTCAATGTTGCAGATATGGTCATAGAACTGAAGTTTTAATGTTAACTTTATACCAATTGTGAACGTCATATTATCTGTTCTGAATTTAGTTATCAATTGGAAAATTTTGATCGCACGTGATTAATTTTTATTACAACAATCGACAAGCGTGATGATCTCTATTTTTTTTTTATTATTTTTAATGAAACAGACGGTTGATTACTCAATTTTGTTTTATTAATTCATCATTACTTGAATTTCTATGTTATAAGTGTAGCAAATGCGGACACCTTTTTTTTTATAATTTCTTTTTTATCTTCGTAGATCACATTCTACTATTTTTCAAGTTTTCAATCTATCGAGTGAACATGTTAGAGCAAATTTTTTTCGTCTAATTATTAAATGACGATTAAATTAATAATCAAATAAATTATTTATATAGTTATTAGTTTTATTGTTAAAAATTTGACGTCTTGAAACTTATAGTGCTCTGTGGAGTTTTTCTGGTTTATCGAAATAATTTGTCCTTTTTTTTTTTTTTTTTACATTTTCATATTTTAACAAATTTTTATTTATTTACGTTGGGACTGCATCATTGTGAACAAATTGAAATGTTTAATGTATGAAGAATATTTAAAAAAATTAACCTCAGATCATTGGGTTTCCGGTGCAAATTGGTAACTATAACATTATACTGTTTCTGAAATATATCAATTTAAAAGTTGATGTTCCTTGAAAATATGTGTATATTATGTGTACAGTATCCGGCAGTAAGTAATACACATGGGGCTTAAGAAAGAGACTGTCGGTCATAATCGACTAACTTCGGTTTTGTTGAGCGTCGTCTCTGTGATTCATACACGTGTTCCGTCGCGATTTGTCAGTCGTTACCAGACTAGACTGTTAGCGCATCGTGCGACAGAGACGACGCTCTATAAAACCGAAGTTAACCGATTATGGCCGACAGTGTCTTTCTTAAGTCCGATGTGTATTACTTACCGCCGGGTACTGTACATCTGAGGATATTTACAAATTTTTACACTGCGTGAAAATTTTTTGTCCAGTCGAAATATCAGTTTTAAATTTTTACCCGATGTGTGTATAATATGTATACACATTGTCCATTTGATAATTATCAAAAAAAAATTATTTAAAAATTGTATTTTACCAGTTTTTGCCAGAACCCAGATGAAGAAACAATATTTTTAATAGTATTTTAGGTAATGTATTTAATATTCGGAAAGAAATTATCAAAGAAAGACAATTTGACACTTCTTGGATTGTTAAAAGGTAAAGTTTTTTTTGTTTTGCTTAAATAAACTTTTATACGCAAAAAAGATCCTACCCACATTACAACTTTGGGATGTATTCCTACATACGGAGATAACAGATGAAAATAGAATCGAATTTTTAATTATTGAATTTTAATAAAAGATATTGTTTATCTTATGAAACATTCACGAGTGTTGAAAATTATATTACGATGTAATGAAAATTACAGAGAGTGGGGTACCACCTGTACCCCTGTCGGGCCTCCCTCCGCCCCGTGCCCCTTCATAATATAGATACATAAACCTACCCTCTTTACTCATTGCGTAATTGACCGATGGGTTTTGTTTTGTTTAACCGGTTAATCGCCGCGTTAACTAATCCAAGTTGACAAATTAAAAATATATGCGTAAACCCTCGCTTCTTCTTCTCCCTGGCTCCATCCCAACTCATTGTCTGCGAAGACTGTTGGGGTCAGCTCTCCTCGTCCTCAGGTTGTATGCTCTTCTGTCCCGGACTACGTCCCCCAGGCCGTGCCTCTGCATCAGGTTATCTTTTTGCACCACCCATGAATTCTTTGGTCTTCCTCTGGCTGTTATTCGAGGAAGATCCATGGAGATTGCCTGGTTCACAATGTGATCGGGTGCTCTGCGTCCAACGTGGCCATACCATCTCAATCCATCCGCCTCTCCTCCATCTTACTGTTGATGCCTGTAACACCTAGGCTTCCACGAATGCGTAAGCTTTTTATTTTGTCTCTTAGGGACACACCAGCTGACCATCTTAGCATGCGCATTTCAGCAGTTTCTAGTTGCCTAGAGTAAGAGTTATACATCGTCCAGCATTCGGAGCCATAGAGAAGTGCGGGTCTGACAATCGTTTGGTATACTTTTCCTTTTTACTTTACCGCCATTTTTGGATCACATAGAACTCCCGTCATTGATCTAAACTTCATCCATCCCACGCTAATTCTATGTGTTACATCTGCTGCACATCCTCCATCGCTATGGATGAGTGCCCCGAGATACTTAAAGGAGTCACAATTTGGTAATGTTTCTCCATCCATTTGCATTACGGGAGTGACAGCATTTGTGTTCTCGAATTGTAGGTACAGATACTCTGTTTTCTTTCCGCTCAGTCTCAATCCATTGTCCTCCAAGATTCTTCTCCACCTTTCCAGACTATTTTGCAGGTCTTCGTGTTTTTCACTTATTAATACGATATCGTCTGCAAATAGTAGGATCTTTAGGAGACTGTTATCGTCTGCAAATAGTAGGATCTTTAGAACCCTGGTTAGTTAAATAGTCCATGACTATTTGGTAATGTTTCTCCATCCATTTGCGTAAACCCTCGCTAGCTGAGCAAATTGTTTGTGGTGCATAACATTTTATTCTTTTAACTGGGTAATTGTTCAATTGCCTGTTCAATTGGCTCGTCACGTACTGTGTACACGTCAGGCGCTATTGCTGGGAAGACTTTGCGTGATCGTGTAAGGAACACCACAATCCGAGAGGTCTGTGAGTTCCAAAATGTGGTCAGATGGGGACGACAGCGTCGACGATACTGGTACCAACATGTACAGAGAATGAATTCCACAAGAATTCCATACATAGCTCTGCACGGGGTGCCGGATGGACGGCGTCCGCCAGGGAGACCCCCGAAACGATGGAGAGATAGCTGGAGCTCAGCATCACAGGAGGACAATCCTGCAGTAACAGACTCTTGAGAGTCTACAGAAAGTTTAAGAAGAAGAAGAACTGGGTAACTCTAGGTTACCCCGATATACGAGTATATATATATATATATATATATATATATATATATATATATATATATATATATATATCGTCGGTGTAAGCCGGCCTTAACGTGTTATAAATAATGTTGAAGTTTCGTTGAACTTCACTATTTCGACACTTGCTTGCTCGTGTACCACTACATTGGAGCGTACCACTAATGGTGCCATAGTTTACGAACTGTTGTATTAAAGCATGCTAATTGGACATAAACCAAATATGTTTGTTTTGTGGGAAGGATTTATTATTGAGATAATGTAATTTGAATTATATAAAAAAGTGATTTCTTTTAATTTTTCAAATGTTTTTAATACATTTAAAAATATAAAAATAATTAAGTCTATAGTTACTATGACATTCGATCAATTTTATAACCAAAGGAATTTTTTTTTAAAATAATCTATTAGTGATATAATGATCAATTGAAGTATACAATGGCCAAGTCCCACTATGCAGTGGTGACTGCGTTTGATACTGCGCTCATGAACTTCTTTAAGTCGGTTATTTTTCAAAAGAAAGCTCTTCTTTAGCTATCATTTTCACACTCCGAGGAGGGGCATTCCCCGGTGAGAAATTTTTCATGAAACTACAGTAGAATCTCAATTATCCGAGGTCACATTAACCGGGCTGCGACCTGGAAAAATTCAGAATTTTTATGTAACAATTCGGAATGTTATTTAAAATGAAAATAATATTTTTGTTATTTGATTTATATGTACCAGAAAGTTAAACTGGCGAAATTGGTAATATGTAACTGATAATAAAACTGGCGAAATTGCGAACAGAGTCATCGTTCGGTAATCCCAGTCGATGACGACGTCGCAAATTATCATTTAGGCATGTTTAAATTCAGTGTTTACTATTGATGCGAACAGGTAGACGCATCGTGTAAAATTATAAATCTGTATTACGTGATTTATTATTGTTAATATTTCATATCCTCAATTTTGTATTTTCGTGTCACATAACCGTGTGCTCTGGTTTTATGTGTATTTTTTTCCTCAACGACTATTTAATATTCTTTAGTGAATTTTTTCGAGTTGTGGTGTCAATTTTACACATCTCTTCATCTTAAGCCAGGGTTGCCAGATTTCCAAAATCACAGATCGGAACATTCCTTCATCTTAAGCCAGGGTTGCCAGATTTCCAAAATCACAGATCGGAACATTCCTTCATCTTAAGCCAGGGTTGCCAGATTTCCAAAATCACAGATCGGAACATTCGAACGTTAAAAAAAAAATTAAAAAAAGAAGTTAAAGAATTAGGGAAGAAATTAAGAAAATTGAGTAAATAAGTACATACTCGTATGTATACAGAAGAGAACATATAAAAATAGTCACATAATAATCTGCAGGAATCACAGTTATTATAGTTCGGAAATTCTAGGATGAGTCCTGTGACAGCTCACAAATTTGCCCCAATACAACCTTATTGAATGTATTTACCTAAATAACTTGCTATTTATTAGAATTGAGGCTTATATTAAAGTTGATAAAATAATTAAAATTACTGAACATCGTTACAAGGTTGTATCGGGGCAAATTTGTGAGCTGTCACAGGACTCATCCTAGAATTTCCGAACTATAAAATATATTGATTAGATACTATTACAGGAATTATGTTTTTTGATTTAAATGCAAACATTTATACAATCATAACAGTTTTATTAAAAGTGTTTTTCCGAGCTTTTAGCTAATTTCAAAATATGTTCATCTTTGCTCGATAAAATTTTTCTAAACTCGTTACAATTGTATTAAAAATTTAGTTTGATCGTTAATTCAGCTTCTACGGTTTTTAATAATAATCTGTTTCTGTCCTTTCTCCAGGCTGCACTCATTAGACCAAATATTATTTAGCAAATCGCGTTGGAATGTGGAATATTGTTAAGTCGGTATTTTCAGAGGCGATGCGGGATTTGTCTGTTGAACTCGGGACAGTCCCGCTCAAATAGGGACGTCTGGCAACTCTGTCTTAAGAGCTGATGTTACAAAATCTGCTTGCCACCACCGGCCTAAAAGTAAACGGAGGGGGGAAAAACAAAATTCGGTGGACTGGAATAATTGGGATAATTTTTTTTCTCTATCACCTCGAATAATCGAGAGTTTACTGTATATGACTGATCAAATTTTCTTCTCACGAGTTTAATAATCACGCTGTAAAGAGAACCTAATTAGTTCCTAAAGAAAGTGGGAATGTAACAGGGACAACTGCGTGTCGTCCCTGTTAAAAATAAAAATACATTTTGAGCGCACGTACAACCTGCTCGTGGGAACAGGCTGGATAATTTTAAAATAATGGCAAATTCTAATGTTCCTCTTTTTTACATTTTTGCATTTACGATGTATATTTTTTTTAAATTAAATTATTAACTAACTAAATTGTTAATATATCAATGAATTCCAATTTAAAAAAAAATTGTGTCTTGAAAATTTTTATATAATATTTAACTTGTATCGATTTATGTGTTTAATTAATTTCTACAATTTATCTTTTTTTGACTTAGTCATTTTAAAAAAAAAATAACATTAGGATGAAAAGTAGAGTGATCTCTCTGTTTATGCTGGTTGTTGGTTCTAATAAAATAACATTAGTATGAAAAGTAGAGTGATCTCTCTGTTTGTGCTGGTTGTTGGTTCTAATAAAATAACATTAGTATCAAAAGTAGAGTGATTTCTCTGTTTATGCTAGTTGTTGGTTCTAATAAAATAACATTAGTATGAAAAGTAGAGTGATCTCTCTGTTTATGCTGGTTGTTGGTTCTAATAAAATAACATTAGTATGAAAAGTAGAGTGATCTCTCTGTTTATGCTGGTTGTTGGTTCTAATAAAATAACATTAGTATGAAAAGTAGAGTGATCTCTCTGTTTGTTGGTTCTAATAAAATAACATTAGTATCAAAAGTAGAGTGATCTCTCTGTTTATGCTGGTTGTTGGTTCTAATAAAATAACATTAGTATGAAAAGTAGAGTGATCTCTCTGTTTATGCTGGTTGTTGGTTCTAATAAAATAACATTAGTATGAAAAGTAGAGTGATCTCTCTGTTTATGCTGGTTGTTGGTTCTAATAAAATAACATTAGTATGAAAAGTAGAGTGATCTCTCTGTTTATGCTGGTTGTTGGTTCTAATAAAATAATCATGTAAATAGAATCAATGAAAACGTATGTACCATCACACCGTGCCTTTTGTATGGCCACGGTTGCTGTATACACACTCTGTATATTGATTCTCATTTTACTTGTGTGGTATGGTCCAAACTGTCTGTCATATATGAAGAATCGTGACCTAGTCGGTTAGATGCTTGTCTCCAAACCCGTAGGTTGCGGCTTCGATTCCCATCGGAACCTTTGATTTTTTAAAAAGGATCCCAACTGGTTTTCACTTAACCTCTCCGTGAGTACCGCCCCAACCGTGGGGCCATGAAATACTGAGTCAGATAGCGTATGGCCCCGCGGTTGGGGCGCAGTGATTATTTCTCGAATATTCCCAGATTATGTCAGGATTTGGACTACCAATGACATCTATTGATTATACCACACAATTGAACCATTTATCGGCTAGTTACACGTTTTACCAACTGAACAAACAATGTTTTAAAATTTTCATTAATATCTTACTACTCGAGAGGTTAAGGCTTCTTGAACAACTTTCGGGATGGTTGGAAGTTATAACCACGTGGCAATAAGCCTGCCAGGTTTTACTGTATATAACAAAAGTGTAATACAATACAATGCAAGAGTTTCCAATATATTAATTCTTGGGAGATCTGTTGGACTACTCCTGAAGAGGGTGTATCGTGGATGAGAAAGTCGAACTTCTGACTGAGAAAGAGTAACTCTATGAGAAGAAACTCCTCTTTCAGTTGTATATATAAAAAAAATGTTACTTAACCCTTTTAATCCCACGGGACCGATTATAAGCCCCAACTGGTGTATGCGAAAAATCCCACGGGGCCGATTGTCGGCCTCAAAGTTTTCATACAAGTTTTTATGTTGAATGAAAAAATATTAAAATAATTTTTTATATGAAATATAAAAATTACTTATTATTTTACACTCTACAGGGAGGTCACCACAAAAAATTGAGGTTTTAAAACTGAATATTAACTGAGATAAAAAATAAAATATAAACTACTGTTTTTTTTTTTGCCGAAAAATGCTTGGGATTTTTCGCACATTTTATGCAAAATATGCTGGGATTAAAACGGTAAAAAAATCATCATTTTACATTTTAAAGTTAAAACAGAATAAACCTTGTGAAAGTCGATTCGCGTAAATTGAGGGATTACTGTATTTGAGTTGAAAATATATTTTTTTTTACCCATCGACAAATCGACGACATCATTATTCGTTGAATAATTTTTTTTTTGGATTATATAACTTTATCGTATACACTTGTTTATTAAAAAAATATATTTTAGAAATTATTGAATCTAAATTATTATTGTTTGTAAGTTTGGTTATATATATATATGTATTTGTTTGTAAGTTTGGTTATAGAAATTGTGTTTTACGAGGAAAAAAAAAAAGGTAATGTTGTTAATTTTTGGAATAGTTCATTTAAATATTTTAGGAGTTGATTTTCAAATTGTATCGAGTCTAATTGTTTATTTTTTTTATATCATGCATATAATTAAAACTAGTCATTTTTTTACAAAAATTTTCTTAAAATGAGGCGTGTATGAGAGGAAACCCACAAATTTACGAAATTTTTGAGATAACTGTTTATTATAGTGAAACTAACAGTTATCCCTTTTTAATCCCCTTATTTGAGTTGCTTATTTCTAGTTACATATCATGTTATATATTTTGTCACTATATCTGAAACTTTCAGTGACTATTCATAGATATTTTCTACGGTTGTGAATTTTTCTTTCTTTGAACCAGTTCTAATCAAAATTTAATGTTAAGTTATTTTTTTTAAAATTATTTTAAGTCATTTAGTTATTTTTATACTTTAAAATGCATTATTTTGTTCTATTTATTAGGTTATTTAAAATGGATTTATTAACTCAATTCTTCAAAATTATTTCTCTCCTCAGTTAGATACTTCATAATATATTATGACTGCATTCAGCACTCAGTTAATTAGGTACTTTTTAATGCATTCAGTACTGAATTAAGTAATACAAAATGTATTCAGTTCCCAGTTAATTAGGCACTTTAAAATGGATTTATTAATTAAATTCTTCAAAATTATTTCTCTCCTCAGTTAGATACTTCATAATGTATTATGACTGCATACAGCACTAAGTTAATTAGGTACTTTTTAATGCATTCAGTACTCAATTAAGTAATACAAAATGTATTCAGTTCTCAGTTATTAGGTACTGTAAAATTAATTATGTGCTCAATTAATTAGTTACTTTGAAATGCATTCAGTACTCATTTAATGAGATACTTCAATATATACAGATTCAGTCCTTTAAATGTATTCAGTACTCATTTAATCAAGTACTTCAAAATGCATTAAGTATTATGCTAATAAGGTACTAGGTACTTCCAAATGCATTTAGTACTAATTTAATAAGGTACTTTAAAACGCATTCAGTACTCTGTTAATAAAGTACTTCAAAATGCATTCAGTACTCATTTAATTAGGTACTTCACAATACATTTAGTACTCAAGTTAATTAGGTACTTCAAAATGCATTAAGTACTCATTTAATGAAGTACTTAAAATACTCATTTAATTAGGTATTTAAATTTTTTTCAGTTCTCAATCAATTAGATATTTTAAAATACATTAATTACTTCAAAATGCATTTAGTACGTAGTTAATTAGGTGCTTCAAAATACATTATTTTCTCAGTTTCTAGTTGAAAATGCACGATTTTCTCAATTAATCGCATATCCGAAAATGCATTCAGTACTCATTTAATTAGGTACTTCAAAATAGTTCAGTACTCGGTTAATTAGCTACTTAAAAACACAAAGAACTCATTTAATTTGGTAATTTAATTTTTTTCAGTTCTCAATTAATTAGATATTTCAAAATACATTCTTTATTCAGTTAATTAAGTACCTCAAAATGCATTTAGTACATAGTTAATTAGGTGCTTCAAAATACATTATTTTCTCAGTTTCTAGTTGAAAATACATGATTTTCTCAATTAATCGCATATCCGAAAATGCATTCAGTACTCAGTTAATTATGATATCTTCTTCTCAGTGTCATGTCAGGTCCCACTAATGTTGAATAACACTTGAGAGTAGACATCTTTGTCCCCGGCAGCCCGAAAAAGATCTCCAACGCCCCTTATGCCAGTCCAATCACGTATATTGCGGAGCCAGGAAATTTTCCTTCTGCCAACACCTCTTCGGCCTTCTATTTTGCCTTGGATGATCAGGTGCAGTAATTTGTACTTCGCTCCTCTAAGTACATGACCCAAGTAAGACACCTTTCGGATATTAGCCAGCAACTCTCTATCAACTTTGGCTCTTTGAAGAACCCTTGTGTTGCTGACCATATCCATCCAGGGTATCCGTAGCATTCTCCGGTACATCCACATTTCGAATGCTTCCAGTCGGTTCATACTACTTACTTTGAGGGTCCATGATTCCACTCCATGCAATAACGCTGACCAAACGTAGCATTTGACTAACCGTTGTCGAAGTTTCAAGTTTAGTTTATCATCGCAGAATACGCTTTTCATTTTATTAAAAGCCGCACGAGATGATTCAATTCTGCACTTGACTTCGGTTTCTGGTTCGAGGTCTTCCACTAGGATACTTCCGAGGTATTTAAATGTTTCCACTCTCTATATCAGCACCGTCACCAGCAATATAAGCCGTGATCCTGCTGGCCAAACACCATGAACTTAGTTTTACTCACGTTCATGTTCACCCCCAGCCTCACACCGGCTCCATTAATTCTATCTATAAGCGTTTGCAGGTCGTCAATACTATCTGCCAGTACAACTGTATCATCTGCGTACTTGATGTTATTGACGCATACACCGTTCACTTTGACCCCCAGATTCAACTTATATAGCGCTTCCTTGAAAACTATGTCATCATAGTATAAATAGGCCAAAACCCATACGACGGTTGTCGTCAAAGAAAGAATATGATAATTGAATTTTGAATACAAGAGAGGAATACTTGGATTCTCTTCGAAAGTAATTCGAAATTTGAATCTCGGTGGGTCCGTGATAACTGAACGAATATTAAATACCTAGCTAACAATTTTTGAACCGGTGTAAAAGGGGACGATGTATAAATGATATATACGAGTATAAACAAATTTTACATTTATTAATATACATTTTCATAAATGTAGAATTTGTTTTACTTCCGTGAATATTTCACGGGCTGCAACTAGTAACTATATTATTGTGGTATGTTGTATTATAATTTATTTTCCTATATAATCTATGATTTTATTTGAAAAATCTCAGACTTGATATAATTTGAAAATGAGACTTCTCTATTTGTTAATTTTTTAGACAAAATTTTGATCTACTTATGTAATTTCTTTCTAAATTTTGATCAACTTATGTAATTTATTTTTAAATTTTGATCAACTTATGTAATTTCTTTCTAAATTTTGATCTACTTATGTAATTCCTTTCTAAATTAACAAATATAAAAAAAATCTCATTAACTTTCCAATTAAAAATTGTGAAAATGTTTGTAATGCTATTTTTTTTAAATTTTTACTTCATGGAGTTTTATACTTTTTTTTTTATAAATATTATATAAACTCAAAAAATGATCACAGGCTTTTATAATTAGAAAAAAAAATAAAGTTTGTGTGTTCGACGTTTTTCACGGCTGTTTTCTGCTAGTTTAAAATGTTTTAACAGAGTTCGCGGCCTAGTTGGTAACACGCCTTCTTCTAGCACCGAGGTTGCGTGTTCGATTTCCATTGGGACTCGGATTTTATTTAAAAAAATATTTATATTCAATGCAATGTACGTATGTGGATCAATTGCATGATATTTTGAAAAGAGGTAATGTAAAAAAGTCAGAGAAATCGTAAATAGAGTTGTATGAGAAGGTGTATGGATTTAGAAGAGGTGGAAAATGTGTCGAGATAGGAAACTCTGACATTTGGTCCTTTCGACGTATCCCGACAGGGATATGGCATGATGGTATGCATGTGGGTGCTCGAGATTTTGTATCAATCGAGTCTTCACAATTTTACTGTGGGAACCACGATCGTCGCTGAATATTGTCAACACATACGGTCAACGACCGACGAAACAAACAAATTGTTTACCCACAAATACTATTTACGATACATTCCACAGTAGAAAGAGAACGCATCACGCTGTCTCGCCGTTTTCGCCAACAAATTGTCTACCCACAATACTTTTTGCGATGTCTGCAATATTTCAATCGACCATTTCTGCACGCACAGAAGCGAGATAAAAATATATTGCAGGCGCACTCCCGCGCCCATTCTGAAATGTATAAATACCCACTTACCGATAAATAAAGCATTATTATTCATTGATTCATTCACTATCTCTTTCTGCATTGCTAATTGACGTATTTTATTTATTTACCAACAACTACTATCATCATCTCGTCCTTCAAGGACATTCTGCTAAAGTGGATCGTATGTGTTGATAATATTCAGCGACGACCGTGGTTCCCACATTATATGTCAACCATCATTGAACCCAACTCAACTCCAAGAAACATTTTAAACCAGAAGAATCAAGTTGAAAACATTTGAAAATATATCAAGACAAAATGGTTATGTTTTCCATTTATATTGCTTTCTTATAACAGGAATCTGATATTTATTTAAAAAATATATTTTTTCCCTCTTGAAATTAAAAAACCGGCTTACGTAGATTTAAAAAAATATTTTCTTCAATATTTATTTTAATTGGTTTTTTAATTTTTTTTAATCAGCCAATTTGTTAAATAATTTTTAAAATCCGCAGATTTTTTCAAAAATACACTGTGATTTAGTGTATTTTTTCGAAATTTTTATTTGTCCGTAGGACAGTTTTTTTCTGAGAGGGTGACAAAAGTGAAATCGAATAAAAAATAAATATTTCTAACGTATTTTTATACTTTTGCGCATAAGTTTGCCTTGGTTCGACGACGTTATAATTTTTATGCACATTTTTTTTTTTTTTTTAAAATAATCGCATTTTTTTTTATATAATTACGTACTGCTTTGTACCAAAAATTTTATTTTAGTCTCGACAGCGGCCATTTATTTTTTATTATTATTATTATTATTATTGTAATAATTATTTTTATCGTTAATTAATATTTTACTACGCTTAAAAACATAATAACTTTAATTTCTATATATTTTTATTAGTTCAATAGGTGTAATCCATTTAAGTTACGTACATCTAACATAAAAAGACATCTGTGGTCTAATATCATAATAACTTGTCTCGGACATCTCAGGTTTTATTATTCCGGATAATATTGAAAAAAAATATAGTTTCAAACTAATCCAGTCTAGTTCAGTTTGTTGGATAGGTTATTATTGCCTCTTAATTTTGATCTACTTATGTAATTTCTTTTTAAATTTTGATCTACTTATGTAATTTCTTTCTAAATTTTGATCAACCTATGTAATTTCTTTCTAAATTTTGATCTACTTATGTAATTATTACCAAAACGTACTAATTGGTCTACTGTTAATTATTTTTATTATATATGTCATTTGAACATTGAAATACAAAAAATATCCCTGTTCAATGAGTATGCGTTAAAATTTCCATTCTGGTTTTGACTTGAGGTCTCTGAAACATTTCTGGTTGGTTGGAATAGTTAATTTTTACTGTATATAATTCAAGTAATAAAAAAAAGAGATTGCTTTAAGGTTTTACATACGTAAGACAGTTACGAAGAACCAGAAACGAATTGTGAAAATAGAATGCTAAACATACACACTAGATCACACGTGTGTCTTCAATATACTACTCTATTCAATTTCGGAAGTGCAGCTTTAAATGGAGAGCACCTGTTTATACTTGAGGTTAATTAAATTTACAAAAAAATTATGTAATTTTAATATTAAATAAATGTATGCGTTTATCGTACGAATGGTTTAACCAACAATGTTTAGTTTCGCACCATAAATGAGAGATTGTCACAAGTTGAAAAAACGTACTGTAGTTTTATTGTGATATAATTTTATTATCATTCAAGACAGGCAGCTTGTGCATGTACTGTAGTGGTTCATTGGATCGTTTACATTATTATCAATTAAGGACAACCTCCGTGGCCTTGTTGATACTGATCTGAGATCAGTATCAACAAGGCCAGTAACAACAATCAGTATCAACAATCCGGAGTTTTCGAATTGAATTACCGACGGTACCCAAAAACAAAAGTTTCCCGGTCCTCGATAAAGTTCCTCCGGTTATAATAATCAAATTGAGCGTTTTTTTTAATTCATATTTTTTAAATTCTTGTATAAAACACGCAATTTGCTTTGATTTCAAAAAACTTTTTATTGGTCATTGAAGTATAATGTATGACGTTTCAACACAAAAAACAATATCCGCCAAATGTCCACCTCTTGCACCTCCGCAGATGCCCACTCTTTTGTCAAAATTTTCGATGATATTTTGGCGTAATTGCGGTTCTAACTCGCCGATAACGCAAATAATTTCATCCTTCTGCTCGGGAATTGTTCGGAGGTCATTCTTATAGACCTGGCTTTTCACGTAACCCCAGAGAAAATAGTCCAACGGTGTCAGATCACATGATCTTGGTGGGCAATTAACATCACCGTTTCCGGAGATTACAACACATAAAATAATTCTCAATTTGAACACGTTGTATTGTATACGACTCCATTTTTATAAATGTCATACATTACACTTCTCAAATGTCACAAGACCCAGGCAAGTTCGCGACGCCATCTGTGTTTTATCCTAGAATTAAAAAAACTGCTCAATTTGAAAGACCCTTTACAAATGTTAATTACCTGTCCATGTCCGGTATACAACACGTGCATAACTGTGAGTTACTTACCTAAGAATTCAGTGGTTCTTAAGCCAAAGTCTAAATTACTGGACCTGATCACAATATCTCCTGGCCACGCTCTTTAATGTTTCTGCATCGTCAATTTGGATATATTGAGGGGTACCCATACAAATGGAAAAAAAAGTTATATACAGACAATTTTGAATGCTGTTAATATCTTTATCAAGTTTAACTGTCATACGTTCATGGAGAGAAAGCTGAAGGTGTAATCCAAACAAACATCTCTAATGTACTACAATATCTTGACAGTCCAAATAAAATTCGTTTTAATTTATTATAATATACTTTGAGTTCTTTACATATGTTTGTCTTAAATTCAATGAAAAATTCCGACTTGTGACAGTCTTCTGTTAAAGGTGCGATTCATGTTTTATTATAATTTTGCAATATTCAAGCTAAGTCATACTTTTAGCTCAAAAAAATCACTTATATATTTTTTTTCTCTATCGTTTGATTATTATAAATTTTGGTTATTAAATATTTCGAAGCAAATTTTATTATTCCTATATAATCGAATGATTTAAAATTGTTATTTTTGTGTTATTATAATATACATGTAATATGCATTGAAAAAATTATATTTGTAAGCAAATGTTTTGAACAAGTCAAATTTTACTCTAAAAATACAACCTTTATGGCCGCTCGTACGGAACCCGTCTTTCATCCGAGGGTTTCGTGATTGTTTCCTGATAATTCCCAAAAATATTATAGATGAAGTTTAGTCAACACATTTGACTCCTGAATAATTTATTTTAAAATCACGGTGGTCCAAAAAATTGTTTCGTAAATCTAGAAACTTTTGCTTCCCGATAGTTGCGCACATATTCAGCGTTGATTTTATATAGATTGATTCCTCTATATCGTGACCTCAATGCTGAGGTACATATTTGTGACGTTTTGTTTTTTGAAAAAAATAGGGCGGTTGTTTCACATTGCAGTAGATATTATAGACATTGTATACATGTTGTATATAAATTGTGAGCCCTGCTACCACAACATAGTATTTTCGGGTGTAGTACTAGGTCGCAGAGGAAATGTGCACTTGTGGATGTTAAATGGGAGTAAGAGTGTTATAGAAATGTTATACTAATGTGGATAGGAATTGGAAAGATTAGGAGAGAGAATAATAGAGAAAACCTTCCTATCCTTACACTCAACTTATATACTTCTTCTTCTTCTCAAACTTTCTGTAGACTCTCAAGAGTCTGTTACTGCAGGATTGTCCTCCTGTGGTGCTGAGCTCCAGCTATCTCTCCATCGTTTCGGGGGTCTCCCTGGCGGACGCCGTCCATCCGGCACCCCATGCAGAGCTATGTATGGAATTCTTGTGGAATTCATTCTCTGTACATGTTGGTACCATTATCGTCGACGCTGTCTTCCCCATCTGACCACATCTTGGACCTCACAGACCTCTCGGATTGTGGTGTTCCTTACACGATCACGCAAAGTCTTCCCATCAATAGCGCGTAGAGTTTTCATTTCCGTTGTCCTTAGCATACTTTTGGTCTTGACAGTGTCCGCCCTCGCTTCGATGCCATATGTGAGGATAGGTCGCACACAGGTCTTATAAATGCGTATCTCGCTATCCGTTCTCATATCTTTATTCCTCCATATGACATCTCTCAGGCAGCCCGCCACGACTGCAGCTTTATCTACCTGAGGCCTTACTTCTCTGGGGAGGTCATGAGAGCTGAGCAGTTCACTGCCAAGATATCTGAACTGGGCTGCTTGTTCAAGTTATATACAACTATACAAATTGCTAACGCGAAAAACAGATCATTTGTCGATTCACAGACTTTTGTTTAATGTGCCTGATAATTATTTACGCCATCTTGAATTGAGATTGTTTTCGCTGCCGTATTCACTAACTGAGTTGTTAAGTGCATCGTAACTGGCACACGGAATGACCTTGTTGAATGAATTTTCTGATATCTATCTATATCTTCCATATCTCAGTGGATAAATTGAGGATTAAACTCCTCAATAAACTCTGCAGGTATAACTGAGTCACTCGACAGAGAAGCATGTGTAACATTGTCCCTGTTGTCATTATGTTATATTTTAAATTTATAATATAATTTTTTTCTTGTTACTAGACACAATTGAACTTGTATCAAATGTAAAATAAAATAAATATATTTATTTTTTTAATATTTTTAATCTGTCAATAATAGTGGGTTTGCATCCCAAGTTAAAGCACCCTTGAGGAGAGTTTTCTCTCTAAATGGCACTATATAAGTTGTCTTTTCCTTACTATTATCATCATCATTGTGAGTGTACATCAGCAAATTGATTTAAAATTATGTATTTCTGTGTCCAGATAATCAATTGTAAATTATGTCACGCGTTTCAAATAGGAAGCAACGGCGATCTCAACACCCTCTCACCCGAAACAATCAGGTTTTGCCCCATATACTAAAGAAAATGTAGCATGGTCCCTGTGACGTTTCACAAATTTGCCCCTTGTAAAGACGTTCAGTAATTTAAATTATTTTATCAACTTTAATATAAGCCTCGATTCTAATAAATAGCAAGTTATTTAGGTAAATACATAACATAAAACTAACAATAATGACACATTAATACATCTTGTTACAAATTAGCAAAAATGTTGGCAGTTTGTTAAAATCAAATAATATTTGGTGACGTTCGTCAAAAGTCACTACGTTAGTCCGCATTGGCTAGGGATGGGGTATACGATAATTGGATTTTCGATTCTTTTATACATGAAATTAAATGTTCGTAATTAGTATTAATTCATAGTGGATCTTGGCCTATTTAAAGATAGATACAAATCGTACAATACATTAGAAAGTCAGTATAATGAAAATTAGGAATTAAAACGTCATTTTAGAGAAAAACGATTTTTCGATTTATGAAAAAAACCATTCGATTTGTCAAAAAAAAAAACGATTTTACCCCATCCCTTTGAGACATGGCATTTAAAACGTCACAGGGACCATGCCGCTACATTTTCTTGAGTATAGCATGTTTGAACAAGTGAACGTGTTGGGAGCCCTGTATATCCCCACAGTCACATTAAATGTTACTTTCATTCCTTTCTCGTCACGTTCACCTTTCATCTAGTCGGCCTAACTTGGAGTCTAAGTAGGTCAAGACAGCTGGTCTCCTTGTGCCTTCTTTTTCAATAGCTCTATTGAGTCGAGTTTTTTTTTAATTTTTACTTCAGAGAATGCATTTTATTTGGAAAAATTATCATCAGTTGAAAATTTTAATAATCAGGTTTCCTGGGATTATTAAAATTTTAATAATCAGGTTACCTGGGATTATTAAAATTCTAATAATCAGGTTTTCTGGGATTATTAAAATTTTAATAATCAATCAGGTTTCCTGGGATTATTAAAATTTTCAACTATTCCGTGGCTTCCCTGGGAATTAATTCTGGCACCCCAGGGTGCCAGATGCTCATTGCAAAACTGTGGTATATGATGAAAGTGTAACGGAGAGAACCCCATGATTAAAAACATTTTTTTGGCATCCCCATATTTGCGAACATTGTTAGGTTGTGTTGTAAAAATTGACTTGTAATCTTGTGATTTTCTAGATAATATTTTGCATGTGAGCTTGTTTTAATATTTTCTATATAATTTTTTTTATACGGTCTGTTATTTTTTTAATTGTATAAAAACAGAACCAATTTTAATGTAACTCGAGGGTTTTTTTTATAGTGTCTCAAAAAAATGTATACACGATTTGAATTATTATTCAGTATTTATCAAGATATATCTAAGATTAAAACTTCAAATTAAAGAAGGCAGACAGACGTTGATGTTTTTTAGATCTCGCAAGTGCTCAAATTGATGACTGTTTAAGTCCGTGCACTGATGTTGCGCAGTTTTGGTATTTCGGCGCATTCTCTTTCAATGGCTGCTCTCAATTCGTAAACTGTTGACAATTTCGTGCCATAAACTTTATCTTTGACAAGAGAGTCCGACGTGAGGTTTGGAGAGTGCAGGGTGCAACACTACCTCTATGCTCAATCAATCTGTTCGGCAAATATCCATCATGATAGACCCTCGCATCACGATGGCAGTGGGAAGATGCACCATCTTGCTGGCAATAAAAGTCCTCCTTCATACACCACTCCTCACGAATGCATGGTATGACAAATACCTGCAGCAAGTGAATTGCGTAGTGTAAAAGTTTGTATACATTTATTTGAGACATCTATATTTTAGAAATGTTAGATAAATAATCTTCACAACAATATTTCAGAATTTGTAAACCATATTATAGAAACAAATCGTAATTTAAAAAGATAGGAAATTTAAAGTTTTGCTTACATCACAAATATGATTTTCAATCACAAATATGATTCATGAACAAAAACAAAAAATAATTAAAACCCGTCTAAAATATTTTTCTTTTGAATTAATGTTGTCAGATTCATTTTGAATTAATGTTGTCAGATTCTTCTTCTTCCTGGCACTGTCCCAACTCATTGCCTAGGTAGGCTGTTGGGGTCGGCTCTTTTCGTTCTCAGGCTGTATGTTCTTCGGTTCTGGGTGTCGCTTTCATCTAGGCCGTTTCTCTGCAGGATTTTGGAGCATTGAGTCATCCAGGAGTTCTTTGGTCTTCCTATGGACGGCTGCCGAGGAAGATGTTGTCAGATTCATTTTGAATTAATGTTGTCAGATTCGTTTTGAATTAATGTTGTCAGATTAATTTTGAATCAATGTTGTCAGATTAATTTTGAATTAATGTTGTCGACCCTTGTGTAAAAGAAAAGAAATCCGACTGGGCTAAACAGTTGTTTTTTCAATCTATACCTGATTTATTTAACACTTCGTTATAAAAAGGTCTTCCGGGCTTATTGCCAGGCGGCAATCTCTTCCAACCGACGAGAAAAACTATTAAAATCATAATTCACCTGTACACAATTCATGAACAATACACGAGAATATATATGAAAAATAAAAGTGAGATATCATCGATCAAAAGAAAAAAGGATGGAATCGTGCAGAGGAAAAGAAAATTGGGAATAAAATACGTTACATTACTGACGTGAAATTCGAGTTTATTCAATTGTTTTTTTTTTAAACATGCCAGTGATGGAGCGAGTCTAATATTAGTTTGTAACTGGTTTCAGAGTCTCACTGCTTGGACAGTAAAGGATAACATAAAAAAAGGAAGAGCGGTGAATTCTGGCCCTTTTGCTATTCATACTTCCCGCCAGAATTAACCGCACGGTGCTATGTGTCCAAAATATCGTAAGATCCTTTTCACACACAGCATAAAGAGATGTGTCCTAAAGTCAAGCTCTTTAATAAAAGGCCAGTGTTAGCTAATTATATTTCGTATATCTATATTAATTGATTAAGAACGTAAGTGGTACGAATTCTATATACATATATTTTTCTGTTTTTATACCTGTCGGATGCATTCAGATTGGTTCTGTGATATTCGCAATAAGAATTATAGTCATTTTTGCATAGTTTTATACGTAAAATGAGGCTTTGTGGCCTCGTGCAACTCACGGCGAAGAGTCAAGCGACGCAGGTCGGGATAGAGAATGCTTTTGAGAGAGAGAAAGAGAGTTAGGTTCTGTAGAGTGCAGTGTAAGTGAGAGTCGAGGGAGAGAAGTACGAGATAGTGACACTGTGAATACTTTAGACTTAAGGATGATGTATAAAAATAATACACCCATCTATTATTAATAAAATTATTAGAAAAATTTTATACTTTTGTTTTGTTTATTTATTTTGTCCTTGTTTTTAATGAACTTACATATATTTTATTTATTT
The DNA here is from genome assembly GCA_949825065.1 of Odontocerum albicorne. Taxonomy (NCBI): domain Eukaryota; kingdom Metazoa; phylum Arthropoda; class Insecta; order Trichoptera; family Odontoceridae; genus Odontocerum; species Odontocerum albicorne. The sequence continues at coordinate 3,815,063 of OX463867.1, forward strand.
TATCCTTGTTTTTAATGAACTAACATATATTTTATTTATTTTGTCCTTGTTTTTAATGAACTAACATATATTTTTATTTTATTTTAATGTTCGCTCTTTTATTGACCATTAAAAAAGGTTACTCAAATTAGAATTTTGAGTGCACATGAATTTAATTGTCACAAATGAATACAATTTGTCACAAAAATTATAAATATTTACATGAATCATGTACAAATAAATATCTAAATCAGTATGTACATGCATTCCATTCGCTACACATAAAATACAAACCTGAGACAGGTCAAGGCTCAGGCAATCAAAGTCCCTAACATACATAAAGAAAATTATAAAAATTACGTATAATCAATCGACTCGAATACAAAAAAATACATCGAAACTTCGAACATATCTACACAGATATCTCAAAAATTTGAGAGAAAAAATCAACGAGAGTCACACGCCGTGGTATCGGATTTATGGTTCAGACAACCAAAAACTCTCTAAGTACACTTTTAAAGGCATTAAGACTGTCACCAAATATGCTCGTGACTGCAGCATAACCATTACCGAATCGATGCAATCTGGGTACAGGAGAATTCGAGAAATATTACTATAACTCTCGCACTAGAATTAATCCTGCAGTTTGTTGCAAATTTAGGAAAGTTGCTAATCTAATGACCAAAGCCGCCGCCTTCCTACCCTTAACTCAACTTGTAATATATTTTTAATCTCAATAATAGTGGATTCTGAGTTTGAGTATCTTTAAAGAGAGTTTGCTTTCTAAACAGTGCTACAAGTATATCATTGTTCTTTTTTTATCATAGTTAATATCCTTTTTCTTTGAGATGTAGTGTTGCCATTAGATGCTGAGGATCCTGTGGGCCATCAGAAGAATGAACATCTCCATACTCCAGGAGTTAAATGTATTGGTAAGACTGTCCTCAAAATGCTTCCAGCCGTGACCTGTCAAAATTGCTCAAGATAAAAGATTCTTAAAACAAAGTAGTTTACATACACAATAGTACTAGACAAAACAACCTCGACAAAGCAGCCTGCATACACAATAGTACTAGACAAAACAACCTCGACAAAGCAGCCTGCATACACAATAGTACTAGACAAAACCTCGACAAAGCAGCTTGCATACACAATAGTACTAGACAAAACCTCGACAAAGCAGCCTGCATACACAATAGTACTAGACAAAACAATCTCGACAAAGCAGCCTGTATATACAATAGTACGAGTCAAAACAACCTCGACAAAGCAGCCTGCATACACATTAGTACCAGTCAAAACAACCTCGACAAAGTAGCCTGCATACACAATAGTACCAGTCAAAACAACCTCGACAAAGCAGCCTGCATACACAATAGTACCAGTTAAAACAACCTCAACAAAGCAGCCTGCATACACATTAGTATCAGTCAAAACAACATTGACAAGGCAGCCTGCATACACAATAGTACCAGTCAAATCAACCTCGACAAGGCAGCCTGCATACACAATAGTACCAGTCAAAACAACCTCGACAAGGCAGCCTGCATACACAATAGTACCAGTCAAATCAACCTCGACAAGGCAGCCTGCATACACAATAGTACCAGTCAAATCAACCTCGACAAGGCAGCCTGCATACACAATAGTACCAGTCAAATCAACCTCGACAAGGCAGCCTGCATACACAATAGTACCAGTCAAATCAACCTCGACAAGGCAGCCTGCATACACAATAGTACCAGTCAAATCAACCTCGACAAGGCAGCCTGCATACACATTAGTACCAGTCAAAACAACCTCGACAAAGTAGCCTGCATACACAATAGTACCAGTCAAAACAACCTCGACAAAGCAGCCTGCATACACAATAGTACCAGTTAAAACAACCTCAACAAAGCAGTCTGCATACACATTAGTATCAGTCAAAACAACATTGACAAGGCAGCCTGCATACACAATAGTACCAGTCAAATCAACCTCGACAAGGCAGCCTGCATACACAATAGTACCAGTCAAAACAACCTCGACAAAGCAGTCTGCATAATCAATAGTACTAGACAAAACAACCTCGACAAAGCAGCCTGCATACACAATAGTACGAGTCAAAACAACCTCGACAAAGCAGCCTGCATACACAATAGTACGAGTCAAAACAATCTCAACAAAGCAGTCTGCACAACATTGACAAGGCAGCCTGCATACACATTAGTAACAGTTAAAACAACCCCGACAAAGCAGCCTGCATATGCAATATTACTAGTCAACACAGCCTCAACAAAACGGCTCACACCAATATTATAATAGGTTAGTCAAAAAGTTTTGAAAGCGACATCTATGGAGCAGTAGAAAAACCAAAATTTCTACGCCATTTTAATATTTCATCTTTCATAAGACCGTACTCAAAATTTCATTTCGATCTGTCAATTCATTCTTTTTTTACAAGTCATTTGAAGTTGACGTGTCAGTGTATTTTTTAACAATGGAAAAATCCGAATATCGTGCAGTGATTAAATTCTTTGTTTTGGAAGGTTTATCGGCTACTGAGATCCATGCAAAGATGATGAAAGTATAAAAGGAGTCTTCTCCTTCATTTCCAACCGTTCACCGATGGGTTTTGGAGTTTAAGCGTGGCCGTACATGCGTTGAAGACGATCCACGCTCAGGACGTCCAAAAAGTGCATCAACACCAGAAATCATAGCGAAAATACAGGATATGGTTTTGGAAGATCATCGATCGACTGTGGATGTGATAGCTGACACCATAGGCATCTCACATGGAACAACATGGCATATTTTGGCTGAAGTTTTGGGTTTCAAAAAACTGTGTGCACAATGGGTGCCGCATTTGCTAACAATGCAACAAAAATACGTTCGAATGCGACTTTCTGAGCAACATTTGGAGCAATTTCGAAAGGATAAAAAGGATTTTCTGCATCGATTCATCACTATGGATAAGACTCGGGTCTACCACCATGATCCTGAATCAAAACATGAGGCTAAGGAGTGGTGTGAACCAGGCACTTTGGCTCCGAAGCGAGTTCGTGTCCAGAAATCGGCCAAGAAGGTGTTAGCGTCAGTTTTTTGGGATGCAAAAGGAATTTTATTGATAGATTATCTCCAAACTGGTAAGACAATCAACTCTGATTATTATTGTGACCTTTTGGACCAGTTGGATGAAAAAATTTGTGAAAAAAGACCCGGTTTGCAGAAGAAAAAAATAATTTTTCATCAAGACAATGCACCTGCTCACACAGCTCAAAAAACCATCGCGAAAATCAGTGAATTGGGGTACGAATTGTTGCAGCATCCACCCTATTCGCCAGATTTAGCTCCTTCTGACTTCTGGCTGTTCTTACACCTCAAAAAATTCCTTCATGGAAAGCATTTTTCATCAAACGAAGAGGTTATAGCCGTCGTAGAGGAGTATTTTGCAGGCCTTCCAGAAAGTCACTTCCGTGATGGGACAACAAAGTTGGAAGATCGTTGGACCAAGTGTATTGATCTTATGTGAGACTATACTGATCAATAAAAGTGATTTCCCCCCAAAAAAAATGTATTTTTATTTCCGCTTTCAAAACTTTTTGACTAACGTAGTATATACATAACCAATAATTGCCCCTCAATAATGACGTAAGTAAATCAATTGTTTTGATTATGACACTCTGTTTGTCCTTATGCTTCTTCATGTTGTCATCGCATTGTTGCTACTCTAGTCTCGCTTGCTCGTTGCAATTGACGCGATCATATTTTCCTTTTAGCATCTGCAGCTGTTTGCAGCAGCCATCTTCAAGTTTACAATGCTTTAACTCTTTATAGATCATATACTAATATATACACAGTTATAGTAAATTTTTTAATTACCAAATATACGGACACTAATCCCTGGCAATATTTAAAACATATTTTTAGTTATTTTTTAATCATAATTATGTATACCTCAACTACTCTGCATGATTTTTGTCGTAATATTTGACACATGCGACATTTGAGCACTGACTTTCATGACTGGTGACTAAATATTTAGGCCACCAACCTATAAAGCAGGGGTAGCTAACTTGTTTGTTGTCGCGATCGACTTTTTACGCATAAAAATAATCACGATCTACGAGGCATATCCAGAAACTAAGTGTACTGAATTTTTGTAGGTTACAATTTTTTTTATTTAAACAAAAAAATTACGTGGTTACCGTAGTACATATGTAAGCTATTTTTTGACCTAGTCGCCATTCCTCTCAATGCAGGTGGTGAAGCGGGGTATCAACTTTTTGATGCCTTCCTCGAAGTAGTTTCCCGCCAACCCCTCCGTCCACTTATCCACCTCCTCCTTTACCTCCTCGTCAGTTGAAAATCTTTTTCCACCCATGTGCAGCTTCAGGGAGGTAAAGAGATAGTAATCTGAAGGTGCTAGGTCAGGGGAATGCGCGGGATGGTTCAGGACATCCCATTTAAACGAGGCGAGCAGTTCCTTCGTGGCGTTGGCCGTGTGTGGTCTGGTATTGTCGTGCAGCATGCAGACTCCCTTTGTCAGCATGCCTCTCCTCTTGTTCTGAATCGTCCTCCGCAATTTTTGTTCCTCAGTATCTTGCAGAGTTGATGGTCTCCCTTTGAGGCATATATTCAATTAAAATTATGCCTTGACAGTCCCAAAACACGGATGCCATAATTTTCTTGGCTGAAATTGTAGTTTTGAACTTTTCTGATCATCATGCACAGACATACGACCGTTTTTAAACTCGCGACACCCCTTGTACACACTCGTACGATTCATAGCTTTATCACCATATGCAGTTTTTACCTCACTATAAACCTCAATCGGAGGTTTTCCCTTCCAAACGAGATAACGCCGCGTATGTCGCACTTGGCGGGAGATTCGATTGACATTTTTCACGAAACGTGTTGTCGCGTCGACACTTCTCAACGTACTGACCTCGAATCGGTCTCGTTGCGGAGGGGAAGGGTCAGGCTACACGGAAGTGTAGCCAACATGTCGAAAATGAAATCCATCTGGTCGTGAGAGCCTCAGTACACTTACTTTCTGGATACGCCTCGTACTTATCAAATTCACGAGAATGAACACATAACACAGTGTTATTTCCAAGAAAGCTTCCGTTACAAATTCTTCATCAGAAAATTACTTAATTTTTTTTGCTAAAAGATAGCTGGCTTTGAATTATGTGGTAGTCACTGCAAGTGATTTTATACGAAGTATTTTAAACACATTTTGTTGTGTTAACCCTTCCTTCCCTGCAATGTGTAACCATTACACATTGCTTCTAAAAACTTTATATCTCTATAAATGTAATAAATACTGGGTTCAGATTTTAGGTATTCCTCCGTAATACATTTACGCATTGAATGAAAAAAATAATATTAATAATAATTGGCACTTATCGGCCACATCAGAGATATTTTGTCAAAATCGGGAAAAAATTCACCAATACAATCAAACATGTACCAGTGTGTGACGTAGGTATATTCATTCATTCTAAAAAACCGCTATGGGTGAGGAAGCAACACTATTCACGTCTCACTCTCACTCTACTTCGGTATATAGGAACGCAAGAAATAGAATCTCAGTTTACTCGCTTCTCTCGCTTAGTAGCCAGCGAGCTTAGAAGGCTTTCGTTTGAGGTGGTCGCTTTGCCCATTTTGTGAATGTTTTTTTTCATGTTTTCAGCAATTAAATTAAAATTATTATCACTTTTGACTTCAAATTTAATTAATTTAAGCGATTGGCTATGAATATTCTTATTTTTCCGATTTTAAATAGCTCATTTTTACAAGTGTATTGAATACACAGCACCGGAACGGACGTATTTTTTTAGCACAGGAAGGGAAAGGTTAATAACACAGACTTGAACTCTCTAATTTTACTTCTTAAATCACTGTGTAACGGATATTCTGACTGATATTTACTATGGAAAGTTACAAAATGTCTTACCAAATAACCTTTCTTAGTTATGGCTACAGATGAATGACATATTAAGTAACAACGTTTTTCTTTTACCATTGTAAAAAAGTAAGCGTCCTCCTATTCTTCGTGTAAATGGAAAGTCTTGGATATTTTCAAATTCATAATTTAAATTAGAAAGATCTCGAAATTCCCAAAAGAAAGGAATGTACACTTTTTTCACGACAGCTTAGAAATTGATTAGGAACATCATTTAATAGAGTTTATTCCTTTTGATTGTGTGACATGCTGGGTGATAGACTCAAATATTGATTGTGTGACATGCTGGGTGATAGATTCAAATATTGATTGTGTGACATGCTGGGTGATAGATTCAAATATAGATTGTGTGACATGCTGGGTGATAGACTCAAATAAAAAGTTGTATGCTCACCGGGAGAAAGACACGTGAACACACTTTGAGAGCATAGAGGTGCCAACAGCATTGACAAGTATATGTGCGTAATGAGATTTGGCAATATTACACGCTATATTGTAAGTTAAGAAGACGGTTGCAATAGATCGAAAATTACTTCACATTCAACCTGTTGGCTATTCCTGCTATAAAGGGTTTAATTAAAATTTGTTTAAAGGCTATTTTTTAACAAAAAGAGTGAAACCAGTCTCTGAAAATCTTGAATAATAAAGAATTTTAATCAAACAAAACTCAGACCAGAGTATATATTATATCTTACTGACAGAAACCTTTATATAAACTTTTATCAACCCAATTAATTTATTTCCATGGCAACAGTATAAAGTGAGTGACAGTGATATTTCCATAGCAACAGTATAAAGTGAGTGAGAATGATATGTGAATCTAATAATTGAGTGTTGATATTATAAATGTTAGAAGAATGGAGCGGAGCATTCTGAAAACAATGATGCGTTTGTTTGTGCTCCCCTGAAGATGAGGTGAAAGCCGGTAGGGTTATACCGTTACAAAAAAAGTGGAATAAACAGTGTTTGATAAAACAAATTACAATCCATTTTATTCATTTCTGACATCTTCATTCCCCCTTCTTTCAAACATTGACACTCCACAAAATTACCTTAGTACACGCATCTCCACAGCATTAACCTTACTCTTACCCTTCTGTCAAATGCAAGTTTCACTTTCATACAACAAGGCGGCCACCAGCACACTATTATGTATTGTCATTTTTGTTATTGTTAATATTGCACGGTGGTTGTATATACAATTGAGTGTTCCATTTACCTTGTTCCCTGACGCTACCCTTCTCCCAATGTCCCTTTCAACTCCCCCATCACACGGAAACATACTGCCCAGATAACAGAACACATCAACCTGCTCCAGTTTCTCTGAGTTAACCCATAAATTGCACACATTTTTTACCGCATTTCTTTCTATAACCATAATCTTTGATTTCGTAAAGTGTGTAAATAAATAACATACGGTGAAATAAAAGATATAAATTTGATTTTAAATTTTTTAATAATTTTTTTGTTGGGTAAGAGGAATTAAATAATACATTTTATACAAATTTCCTTAAAAAAAAAAACACTAGCATCACTAAACAAAATAGTCACCTTGGTTGACTTGTCTATACGAGCTTTGACTCTGTCTGAATCCGGAATTCATATCGTTGGCTGAAAAGCTCGAAGAATACCTCGGCTGTTGGATGTAATAGCTTTGAGGAGTTCTCACACTAACTCCTCGAACGACAGGCTCTGACGCCGCTACAGTACTATCAATAGGCTGTTGACTTTTAACGTAACTTCCGCTTAATCTTTGAGGAGCTACATACTTGGCACTATTCGAAGATTGTTGATTTCTTAATTGTTGCAAAGTATTATACTGCGACGATGGAACTGCAGGATTTTGATATCCACCTTGGAATCGGGAGAATGTATAATCACGATCTTTCGAATTTATAAAAGGACTGGGAAAATTTCTCACGGGTGTTAAATTTGGTAATGTCGGATTTAGAGCATCGTTCAATGTAACATCATAATCATTCTCTATTGAATCTGCTAAATTCTGTTTGATCGAAATGTTTTCTGGTATCTTTGGATTAAACGGTCTGTTTGTCGGTTTGTACGGGTCGGATATCTGCGGTGAAGGAATGAACACCGGTTCTTTGTTTCTAACTTCTTCTGTAGGTGTTTTTATTTGAGTTTGCAGATTTCTATGTTCTGGTCTTGGAACTGTATCGTATTGCTGTATGTCTCCGCTTTCGTCTTTTTCAGAATACTTCTCCCTACTATTACTCTCTTTTTGTGGCTTATAATCAATATTGGCACCACTGTGCACATTTTGCCCACTGACTTGCGGTGTACTCTGAGAATAGTCATATTTCTTTTCTTCGCTCGTGTATTTCGAACCTTTTAGTCTATCTGGCAAATCAAATTTTCCACTATCCACCTCATCTGAATAGTTTTCTACTGGATCTCTTTCGTTAATTCTATCGTCTTTGATGTCATAATCAGTTTCGTAACTGTAGTCCAACTGTGACGGTTTCTGAGTTGTTGTCGTTGTCGTCGTTGTAGTCGAACTAGTTGTTAACGTTGGTTTACTTAAGTTCTTTCCTCCTAAAGGTTGCAGACCTCTCGGAAGATACGGGCTTCCTCCCCGCGATGGCAAGAAAGGCCGTTTAACAACTCTTACAAACCCTTGCCCTTTATTGACTTTTTCATTTAAACTTGATTCTGTGGTAGTTGTGGTCGTTGTTTCCTTGGTTCTAGATAAAAAAGGTTTTTGCGTTGAGATCTCTTCATGTTCTTTGTTTATAGTATCTTTCTCATATTCTCTCGATCTCAAAGGTTTATCTTTATCTCTTCGATCAACAGTTTTTGATCTTGGTGCTTCATCTTCGTAATAATAATCATCTTCTATCGTTGCTGGTCTCTTTCTTAATGAATACCTTCCATCATCTCTTCCTCTATTATTTAGTGCTAGCTTTTTTCTCATATCTTCGATTTCTTCATAACTGTCTTCATGGACCTCTGGTTTTCTTTGTCTGTAGTTTATAGACACACCTGGTAGAGGTCGTTTTGGTGTGTCCTGATCAAAATTTGACCTTGTCCTATCCACATTTGGTTTAAACCTATCTCTTTCGGACTGTTCATTCCTATTCTTTGAATAAGAGGAACTCTTAATTGATTGCGACGTTGACTTCGGATCATCTTCATAGTCATCGTAATACTCCTCGTCAATGGGTTCAGGAGCATGAGTTGAGGAAACAGTCACATACTTGAATTTGTCTTTCTCGTTGCTTGGAACTGGTCTCGCAATTTTTGGAGCTACCCTGGGCTTGCTATAGATCGATGCACCGTTTGGTTTGACCAAAGCTCCACCAGCTGTCGGTTCTATACCAGCCCCTCTTTTCTTTTCCTCTCCGTATGATCTACTTTCTTCACTTCTGTCTGCGTCCTCTCTGATTCTCCTATCATCATTTCTTGTTCGATCATCTTTATAAGGTCTCTTATTTTCTTCTCTGAATGGTCTCTCTCTTAAAATAGGTCGCTCATCACCCCTGTGAGGTCTTTCATCACCTCTGTTAGGTCTTTCATCACCTCTGCTAGGTCTTTCATCACCTCTGTTAGGTCTTTCATCACCTCTGTGAGGTCTTTCATCTCTGTAGTTTTTTAAATCTTTTTCCATGCTGTCATTACTAACTTTATCATCCCTGAATGGTCTTTCTTCTCTTCTATCATCGTCTCTCAAAGAAGGTCTTCTGGGTCTTTCGTATGGTCTTCTATCCGAGTCTGCTGATTTCCTCTTATCGTCTGATGGTCTGGACGGTTTCCTTGGTCTGTCATAAGATCTGACATCTTCATCATCGTAAGTTTTCCTGCTATCAGGTCTCTCTCTATCTTCTACTGGCCTTCTACCCCCATTGCGTGGTCTGTCGTAGGTTCTTCTGTCATCGTATTCATCATCCTTGATTCTTCCAGTATCTGGTCTACGGCTATACCTGAAAGTCATAATTTAAATATAAATTTTACTTAGAAGCAGTCACACGAATAACATATACACTACACTCTGCCTAAAGCTAAATGTGTTACTATCATATATTGAAAGATCTACAGTTCAGTTCAACAACTACCACCCACGCTGTTGTGAGGACAAAATAAGCCCGCATATTCTGCTCCATCGACACTAGAAGATTGAAATCTTCTTTATTTTTTTTCATGAGTGCGACGTCAGGTAGAAACGAAGAAGGAACTGCCCAAAAGAACTTCGTCTCCAGTGGCGACACACCTGAGTGTAAAAACAATAGTAGTGACGACAGATTTAAGGTCTGACATCACGGGGGAAAAGGAAAACTACTCGCAGAGACGTAAATACACTTATGAAGTGACTTAAGGCCTGGAGTTCAAACAGTCCAGTAAGTTGTCAGTACTTTTACAGAAAATTTCAAATGCAGCAAAATTATCATTTGACGCCTCTAGACCGGAGTAGCCAATCGGTCCGGATATGAACCCATGTAAGGGTGAGTGGAGTTCCCTTCAGAAATTATTGACTCTTTTATCATTGCAGTAGTACAGAATGTGCTCTGCGCATTGATTCAGATGTTGGCAAAAATTGCAACAGGGCGAAGAGATAAGATTGAAGCTACAGAGTTTGCCATTAAGACTCTCATGGGCAGAGAGAAATTGGGTAGTCCAATAGTTTGGTAGTACCCACGAGGAGCCGAGGTGCGTCCTGATGTAAGGTAACATTTGAATATTTGTCTTCCCACGGAGGAAGACGACCAACGATGTTGACAAATGGGTCTATAGGCCGGCTTTAATAATCGCGTGAAGGGGGATTCCTGATAAGGGGTGAAGGCGGACGTTACATGTACAAAGGTCACTCTTACCCCATATATTCTTTTCAATGCATGCATGTCTACATTATTATTTCGGATCCTTTCAGTCATTTTCCACGTCATTCACTACCGACTTTTATTCTGTCCTTAATATGTTGAACATTCACTACTGACTTTTATTATGTCCTTAATATGTTGAACATTCACTACTGATTTTTATTCTGTCCTTAATATATTGAACATTCACTACTGACTTTCATTCTGTCCTTAATATGTTGAACATTCACTACTGACTTTTATTTTTGGATATTTTTATTATAAGGCACATTGTATTGTTCATTTATATAAATAAAATAAAATAAAATCTAGCTTTTACCTGTCATCTTCATATTCGTCATCGTAGACCGGCCTCCGCGCCAATGGCCTCGGTCTCTTCCTCCTCCTGAAGCCTCTTTGACCTTCTCCATAGGGCCTTCTGAAAATAAACAATAAATACAACGCTAATTTATTTAAATTGTCAAACGACCTTTTTAATAAATAAAAAAAATAACAACGAATAATCAATATTGAATTATCCATGTACATATTTTTTTGTTTATTAGAGTGGATTAATTGCGCGTATACATATTTATGCTAATACTTTCTTTGTTTTTTACATATCAGGATCTTTGATTACCTGAGCCTTGACCTGTCTTAAGTGTGTATTTTATATGTTTAACGACAGGATATATTCCAGTACGAAAGTTGCAGAACCAACTATTACTCAAATTCTCCCGTACCCAGATTGCATCGATTGGGTAATGGTTATGCTGCAGTCTCGGACATATTTAATGATAGTCTTAATGCTTTTAAAAGTTGTCTCAGAGAGTGTTTTTGTTTGATTATTTTCTCTCTTTCTATTCGTTAACTTTGTTTCTCTCTGCTAGTTCCATAACTTTCGAATCGAAATATATCCTGCAGTCTCTTACTTCCTCAGAGGAATTCAGAAGTCATTGAATTTCAATAACTTGGAACGTCAATTCTCCCATTCACTATTTTGGAAAGATGATTAAATTAAACACCACTCTATGATCGACAAGTGTCATCAAGTTCAGACGCGATAACAACATATTTACGCGATAACAACAGTTTACACCATCCTTTCTAAGACCGAGTTTAAACCTGATGTGACGCAAAAATCTGTACTATACGCGTGCGTATAATAGGTTAGTCAATAAGTTTTGAAAGCGATATCTATGGAGCAGTAGAAAAACCAAAATTTCTACGCCATTTTAATATTTCATCTTTCATAAGAACGTACTCAAAATTTCATTTCGATCTGTCAATTCATTCTTTGTTTACAAGCCATTTGAAGTTGACGTGTCAGTGTATTTTTTAACAATGTAAAAATCCGAATATCGTGCAGTGATTAAATTCTTTGTTTTGGAAGGTTTATCGGCTACTGAGATCCATGCAAAGATGGTGAAAGTATTAAAGGAGTCTTCTCCTTCATTTCCGACCGTTCACCGATGGGTTTTGGAGTTTAAGCGTGGCCGTACAAGCGTTGAAGACGATCCACGCTCAGGACGTCCAAAAAGTGCATCAACACCAGAAATCATAGCGAAAATACAGGATATGGTTTTGGAAGATCATCGATCGACTGTGGATGTGATAGCTGACACCATAGGCATCTCACATGGAACAACATGGCATATTTTGGCTGAAGTTTTGGGTTTCAAAAAACTGTGTGCACAATGGGTGCCGCATTTGCTAACAATGCAACAAAAACACGTTCGAATGCGACTTTCTGAGCAACATTTGGAGCAATTTCGAAAGGATAAAAAGGATTTTCTGCGTAGATTCATCACTATGGATGAGACTCGGGTCTACCACTATGATCCTGAATCAAAACAAGAGGCTAAGGTGTGGTGTGAACCGGGCACTTTGGCTCCGAAGCGAGTTCGTGTCCAGAAATCGGCCAAGAAGGTGTTAGCGTCAGTTTTTTGGGATGCAAAAGGAATTTTATTGATAGATTATCTCCAAATTGGTAAGACAATCAACTCTGATTATTATTGTGACCTTTTGGACCAGTTGGATGAAAAAATTTGTGAAAAAAGACCCGGTTTGCAGAAGAAAAAAATCATTTTTCATCAAGACAATGCACCTGCTCACACAGCTCAAAAAACCATCGCGAAAATCAGTGAATTGGGGTACGAATTGTTGCAGCATCCACCCTATTCGCCAGATTTAGCTCCCTCTGACTTCTGGCTGTTCTCACACCTCAAAAAATTCCTTCGTGGAAAGCATTTTTCATCAAACGAAGAGGTTATAGCCGTCGTAGAGGAGTATTTTGCAGGCCTTCCAGAAAGTCACTTCCGTGATGGGACAACAAAGTTGGAAGATCGTTGGACCAAGTGTATTGATCTTATGGGAGACTATACTGATCAATAAAAGTGATTTCCCCCCAAAAAAAATGTATTTTCATTTCCGCTTTCAAAACTTTTTGACTAACCTATACCCTATCCAGAGTGTTCGAATCAACTGCGTAATAAGTAGTCCAGATACTGGAGTTGTACTCCGGTCTTTTTCCTTACCAGAGTGCAATAGACAATCCTGATTCTGTCCTTTGAGTTACGTCGAATGTCTCATTATGAAATCCAAAATAGAATCTCAAACAATTAGCGGTAATATTTTCAACAAAGATTGAAAATGACAGTTCTAACTATTTTTCATGATCGATAAAAGACTGAATGTTGTAATAAACAGTTGTATATCTCACCTGTCGTCTTCATAATAATCTTCATCCCTCGAACTGGGATAGTATTCATCGTCATAATAGTCGAACTGTGGCCGCCGTCTCTGATTAAGGCGCCTCCTGACCGGGCGGTTCCTGACTGGAGCGGGGGTCGTGGTAGTTGTGGTCGTGGGGGGAGGAGCTGCTGTTGATGTTGTAGTAGCTTGGTACAACGCATCATTCCTGAAAAATATACATATTACAACATCCGTCTGTAAAAACAGTTATCCCTTATCAGATCAGTTTTTACTGTATCATACGAGGCGTATCCAGAAAGTAAGTGTACTGAGGCTCTCACGACCGGATGGATTTTATTTTCGACATGTTGGCTACACTTCCGTGTAGCCTGACCTTTCATCTCCGCAACGAGACCGGTTCGAGGTCAGTACGTTGAGAAGTGTCAACGCGACAACACGTTTCGTGAAAAATGTCAATCAATCTCCCGCCAAGTGCGTAATACGCGGCGTCATCCGTTATCTAATTTGGAAGGGAAAACCTCCGGTTGAGGTTTATAATGAGGTGAAAACTGCATATGGTGATAAAACTATGAATCGTACGAGTGTGTACAAGTGGTGTCGCGAGTTTAAAAACGGTCGTACGTCTGTGCATGATGATCAGAGGAGCGGAAGACCTTCAATTGTGACTGACGAAATTGTGGAAAAAATCGAAAATGCGCTCCGTGACGATCGCAGATTGACTGTGGATGAACTTTCTGCGATGTTTCCGCAAATCTCCAGATCTCTACTACACCAAACCATCACAGAAACCCTCGGATATCGGAAACTGTCCGCGAGGTGGGTCCCAAAACAGCTGACAGACCAACACAAGTTGAATCGAGTGGAGCCCGGGCAAGAGTTTTTGAGGCGCTGCAAACTCCATAGAGATGAATTTCTCCGCTCCATCGTTACTGGAGATGAAACTTGGGTTACACACTACACGCCTGAAACCAAAAGGCAGTCTCAACAGTGGCATCACACCTCTTCACCCTCCGCCAAAAAGTTCAAAACCACAATTTCAGCCAAGAAAATCCGGGCATCCGTGTTTTGGGACTGTCAAGGCATAATTTTAATTGAATATGTGCCTCAAGGGGAGACCATCAACTCTGCAAGATACTGTGAGACCCTAAAAAAATTGCGGAGGGCGATTCAGAACAAGAGGAGAGGCATGCTGACAAAGGGAGTCTGCCTGCTACACGACAATGCCAGACCACACACGGCCAACGCCACGAAGGAACTGCTCGCCTCGTTTAAATGGGATGTCCTGAACCATCCTGCGCATTCCCCTGACCTAGCACCTTCAGATTACCATCTCTTTACCTCCCTGAAGCTGCACTTGGGTGGAAAAAGGTTTTCAACCGACGAGGAGGTAAAGGAGGAGGTGGAGAAGTGGACGGAGGGGTTGGCAGGAAACTACTTCGAGGAAGGCATCAAAAAGTTGATACCCCGCTTCACCACCTGCATTGAGAGGAATGGCGACTATGTCGAAAAATAGCTTACATATGTACTACGGTAACCACGTAATTTTTTTGTTTAAATAAAAAAAATTGTAACCTACAAAAATTCAGTACACTTACTTTCTGGATATGCCTCGTATATTAGTATCAACTTTGATGCATGGAGTGACGTGAACATAGAACAAGATTGTAAAGAGTCGAATGAATGCTGTTGAAATGTGTTCAATTTGAAGAATACATGGAGTGACAGTGTATGACAGAATACGGAATGAAATAATTAGGATCAATGTAAACTTAAGACTTATGTGTTGAGTTAAATGAAGAAGAGTTTGTTTCGAGTGAGTCGTTGCTCACCAGCAAACTCACCGGCAACACCGCTGTACCGGATCCGATGGCACACCAAAGTGAGACGATCGGAACATACCGGCACGTTTTTTTTTTAAAGACTAAATAGACCGAAGTCACAAGTATTCTTATACCCTCGAAAAAAATCCTGTGTCATTCGAGGGGAGTAGCACAGCTCGAGGTTCGAATCGGCAACCTTACGCATGGAAGTCCAGTACGTTACCACGCAGCCATGCACCTCTATAAATGTATAACCACAGCATATGTGATAAAGGAGCAATGGTAATGTTACCTGTGGAAGTATTTGGCAGAGTTGACGCAGTCCACCTCGGAGACGAAGTGGCAGATGAAGGTCTTCTGGTCAAAGGCCGTAAAGTTGGCGCAGAGGAAGTCGTACCTGGTGCCATAGAGGCAGTGGTGATATACCTGGAAGGAGAAATATAAGTCATTTGAAATAACAATTAACTCATAAAAACCACTCAAGGGCCAAAAAATACGTCAAGAGTTATAAGAAAAAAACTGTGCGGTATTTGAGTAAACTGCTTGTGGATATATGCCCAGTGACATCTTTGGTTGTAAAACAGAATCACTTTTAGTTTGAATTCACATATTCACACATATTCTTTCTTTTCTCTCTTTTCGCTGGTGGTAAATCGGGGATTGTGCGTACGTGTTTGTACGTTATCTCCTCATTCATTCTTTTAAAACTGCTTATCTATTTCAACGTATTACTGCCTAACTATTTCAATGTTGTTTCAACTATTTCATTTCCCATTTGTCATTTTGTTAAATTTGGACTCCTTTGAGGCTTTTCTTTTTTCTGTTCTTGCTGACAGTTAGTAGTAACCTGAGGTAGTATATGTGGGTTTACTTTTTATTTTGTTTTCTGCCATACGTTTTTTGTTTTTTTATTTATTCTTTAATCTAGATATGTGGAGGTGTGAGCTGGAAGCCCCCCGATGCCCTTGCGGTAAGGCTCGCCCTACATTGGTGGGGTGTATCTTCGGCCGGGGGAATGTTTGTGGGATGAGCCTGGACCTTTTAATGTCTTCTCTCTTGAATGTATTTTTTTTGTCATCTATTTATTTTCTGTGTTTTTTTTTATCTTCTTGTTCTACGTGTTCAAGGGTGGGGGCTGAAAAACATATGGTGTCCCCGTGGCTGGGCTCGCCCTATATTGGTGGAGTGGGATGACGCTCAAACGCAACAACAACTCGCGGATCAGTTAAATGTGACACGAGAAGCCGTCTCCATACGTTTGAAAGCCATGGGAAAGATCCAGAAGGTGGAAAAATGGGTTCCACATGAACTGAATGAAAGACAGCAGGAAAACTGAAAAACCACTTGCGAAATGTGTACATACATACATTAAAATTTAAATATAACATACCTGGCACTTATGAGCGACGCTAGCGTAGAAACCGTCGTGCAGTCCATCACACTTGAAATCCATCTCTTCAGGCGGTGGCACGGTCTCGTAGAAGGGGTACGAGGAGAGGTTGTAGCCATTGAGCTCACGGGGTAGGTTAGGGTCCAGGACGTAGTCTATCTGGGGAATCCCCGTGTAGTTTGAAGGTGGGGCTGTGGCTGCCGCTCGAGGCGCATCTGGGTCGGTGCTCTGAAAGTGAACCATAAAGTTAAGTTAAAATCAGGGCTGTGGAGTCGGAGTCGGAGTTGGAGTCGGAGTCGCGGAGTCGCGGTGTTTGGGCCGGAGTTGGAGTCGGAGTAGGAGTCGTAAAAAACGAGTGACTCCGACTACTTTTTCGTTAAAATTTAAAATACATTTTTTTTAAATTATTATAATGAATGTGTATTGTGCACGAATATTAAACTTGCAGGCGCAAGTCACGCCGATATGGTGAATCACCGAGATCCATTTAATGCATCAAGTCTACGAAAATGTGTTTGTCTCCTTCTTTCTCACGTCGAAAGAAAATTCTGTTGGCTGGGATCTATGTTAACCCCATGGTTCGATCCATATTGACGGAAGAACAAATAAATAGAGCTAAAAACGCTCTGTTTGAATTAACCGTTCGTATGAAAGGCCTTCGACTAGAAAAAGAGACGACAGCAGGCAGCGTACACCAAGTATCATCATCTTCATCCGACACCGCTGAATCTGAAGACGATTTAGAAAAATATCTCAATGAACAAGATAAACTAAAACGTCCTCGTTTGAATCACAGTCCCAATATAGATGAAGGAGACTCTATTTCAAAATTTAAAATTGAGTTTTATGATGCATTGAAAATAATGGAAAAAATTGACCTAACTTATAAGTTAAATGTTGAAATGGCAATACAGCGGTATCTAGAAATCGTAAAAGATTCAGCATTGATCGTTACAGCATTACCCCCAACCCAAGTATCCGTAGAGCGGTTATTTTTCGCTCTTAAAATTCTCAATTGTGATTTGAGAGCCTCTACGAATACAGATTTAATAGAAGCAATGTTGTTTTTAAGAATAAATTCTAATAAATAATTATTAAAGTTTGATCTTGTTTTACTTTTATCCCTATAACATGAAAAAAATGGCTATATGCAAAGGTAGGAAACAACCTGATAAAATTGAGCTTTTTTGAGTCGGAGTTGTGGAGTCGGAGTTGTGGAGTCGGAGTTGTGGAGTCGGAGTTGTGGAGTCGGAGTTGTGGAGTTGGAGTCGTGGAGTCGGAGTTGTGGAGTCGGAGTCGTGTTGTTGGTAAATATAGGAATCGGAGTCGGAGTCGTGTTTTTTTTTTTCGACTCCACAGCCCTGGTTAAAATAGACCTTCCAGGAGTACATAGCATACTTTGTTATATCCCAGTTAAACGACTGTTTTCACTTAACATTGTTAACATTTTGTAGACCCAAGTTTCGACGGATAGATATGGGGTCATCTTTCACTCAGCTTTGCTGCTTGATGAAGAAAAGCACCCCGGATCATCTCGTTAATGACACATGTTATCCTCTCTCAAACTCGGCGTTTCATGCCTCGTCGGAAGCATTATTACAATAATACATTCGTTCTGTGAACATTTCAGATGCGCTGCAGTAACGTGAATAACCAAATATGATTCGGTACGCTTCATTGTTAACATTTTGTAGACCCAAGTTTCGACGGATAGTGTTTACTCCCCCCCCCCCCCCCCAGTGGGCCGCGGTAAAATTATGAAACGTTGACCGGTCCGCGGCGACAAAAAGGTTGGGGACCACTGCCCTAGAGAAGAGGGCGTGATTTTGCACATGAGTGCCCCAGGCGCAAAAATCTCTCGATCCGATTCTGACAATTATAAATGATCCATTGAAAAATCCGTTCTTTTCCATTGATGTGATATACTATTGTAGATTAATAACTTTGTCCATGGCGTGTGATGTGAGTTGATTCGTGAAATAATTTTTCTATTATGGTAATCGAACCAACGGAAAGCGAGAATACGTTAAGTGGTTACGCTCGTTGCTAATGGTGGTCCGCTTCACGTTTGTTCCGATAGAATTCTCCAATTTTAATGGCATTTATCAATGTATCGTCCACGTCAGAGGTTCTGAACCTTTGGTATATTTATTTACTGTCAGCGGCCGTTGTCTAACGATTAGTATTAATGCTAAGCAAGAGGACACTCCATATTCGATTCCTGGCGGATAAAATTCTAGATTGTTTTTACTCTTAGAGACCATTTTACAGTTTTTATTTAGTCTTATAAATACAGTATTATCAACAAAAACGGAATTTCTCTGGGTGTCTTCACACGTAGACAACACTTTCTTGATGAAGATGCTTTATCAGTTATGGGTGTTAGTATCTTTCCAAAATATGTCATCAAATATTTTAGTGTCTGTCTTGACAATAAGCTCTCCTTTGATTGACAAATTGGTTATAGTTTCTTCTGGTTTCTATAGTCTTAGAGTGTTAGATAATTTGTACGTCGATGTATTTCAAAGAAATAAAAAGTCTTGTTAAATCATATATTGTGTCGTGTCTAGATTATTGCCTTTTTCACAAATCTCTAGACTCCAGTCTGTTTTTATTGCAGCTACAAAACTGATATACGAGTATGATAGTCATTTTTAAAAAGCGACTGAAAAAACTCTTAATTTCTAGTCAGTATGTTAATATAACATGTTTCATTCCTGATTTATTCCTTTCCTCTCCATCATCCCTTCCTTTTCCTTTGATTGATGGTATCCCACTTTTATATTTACTATGTTATTTATTGTTCATAACTTTTATAAAGATGAATAATTATTTAAATATTTTATTGCGACCTTGTTAGTTTTATCTGGTTGGTTGAAATATACAATATTATTTTACAATAACTTGACAAATTCTCTTAATTTGTTTCGTGAGCTATCTGTTTTTAAATAGGACATCATATATTGACATATTTATTTCATAATACTTTTAATCTGTTAACAATAGTGGGTTCGAATCCCAAGTTAGAGCGCCCCTGAGGAGAGTCTGCCCCCGAAAGGGTGACAAATGCATGGCCCTTTAATTATCATTTATTTTATTTGTATATATTTCTGATCCATTTTATCACCATGTACGAGTATGTTACGTCAATGATCACCCTTAATAAAGAAACAGTTTTTATACTGTATTTTTACTTTAGACTATAAATAAAATGCTGTCGACCACTGGAATAGTTGGCACACACGATAGGGTGGTTATTGGAGTGGAAAAATACCGATTGAAATTGACTTGTGTAGCTGTAAAGTGAAGATCGTTTAGCTTTTACCCAGACAACGTCGTGACCGCTGGACCGTCCCCTGATGGATGTGAGAAATCACCAATGCAAAATGAGCATTCTAGATATATAGATAGTCAAGAAACCGAAGTTATTATTTTTTCATTATATCTTCATATATTTGTTATCAAATACACCGATACTGTCAGAACCAAAATTCTCCTTCGAACCATCGAAATGAAGGTACTCAGGAGTATCGCTGGCAAAACCTTTCGTGATAGAGTACGTAACACAGAAATCCGAAGGATGTGCGAAGTTGAAGATATTGTCAGATGGGGACGCCAGAGAAGAAGGTTCTGGAACGAACACGTATCCAGAATGGCGGAACCAAGAGTCGTTAGAATGGCCAGGGAGTGAATCCCCCAAGCAAGCAGACCTCCAGGACGATCTGCCAAAAGATGGAAAGACAGCTGGTAGTCGACGTCGCAAGAGGCAAACAATGATGCAGGATCATAACAGGCCAACAGGGCTAAAATAAGATGAAGAAGAAGAAATACACTAAATTAATTCCATCCAGAATTCTACCATCTGGACAGCATTGTACGTTCCACGAATCAAGTAGTCTTCGGTGTAAGACATCGGATTCTTCGGCCAACTACAGCAAGTGTCGCGAGGACTGTTCCTCACTGCAGGTAAATAGAGTCGACCCATTATGCAACACACCCACATTTTTTTAACACTTAAAGACCAAATTGAAATCGATACAACCTTTCTCAGTGTCCGCTTTGTTTTTAGGGATTCTGATCTATATGAAGTGTTTACTAAAATTGACATATGTAGGTCTAAGAATATTTTGAAGAACCTCCGACCTGTCAGTTCCTTGACCGACGGTTATTAATTAAATCGACTACTTTTCATTCTTTTTATACATTAGTAGTTCCAGTTATATGTCCCTTCTTGGGTTGCGGCCAGCGCGGTTGCCCCGGTCGCCCCCGTCTAGTTACGCCACTGAATGTGCGTTTTACCTCTTCAGGAGCTTCTGTGGTGGTTGTTGTTGTAGTTGTCCTGAAGAGAGAGGTGGCCTTCACTGCCGCAACGTGTGGTACCACCAGACAGGACAGGAACAGAATACCTGTAAATAATAAAAAAAAATTATGAAATAAATACTAGATGATTGGAAACGATTGCTTCAAAGCTATATGTATTTATTTAATTCTTAATTTTTAAAAGCCTCAGGTTTAGGCAAAAATAAATTTTAATTAAACAATTTAAATATTGTACGAGTATATTAATTTAACTTATTTTGACTCAGTTTTATTTTGATAGCAAAGCTACTTTCTGATACGTAAAATAAAAACAAGCAATGAAAAATAAAATTCATCATGACACTAAGGCAATATGCTTATTTGGCTCCCTTGACATACAATGGCGTGCCGAATTCAATAAAGGTAAAGGTAGGAAAACCATTTAGACAGTCGATCGGAGCGTGGTTGTTATTGCGACAGGATTTTGAGTACTTGGGCTTTCAGGATGAATGACGTGTGGAAAAGATTTGTGTGGGCTCGTGAGTGTGGGTTTCTTCTTGTTGTTTTAATTTTTGTCGTTTTTGTATTTGTGTTTCTGTGTATTTTTGTTTTTTTTTAATTTTTATTCTTATGATTGTGTGCGGTATATTGTGGGATGAATATTTTTGGTCTTTCTAGAGGGATGATTTGTGAGGAGTTTAATTTCGCATGATGTTTCCAGTTGTAATTGAGTGTCACTGTTTGTCAGGTTGATGAGAACGTGTAACGGGGTTTTGTTTTTGTGTAATCAAAAATCGGAAAGAAGTATCGATTTATTTTTTCATGCTAAATATCCTCAGTGAGATACAGGCAAAAACCTAGTTTACTGGGGATACGACAAATGAAAGGCAACAAACCCAGATCCATTAAAATTGTATGTCCAAATTAAATGACCTATTGTTTTTTCGCAAATTATGTGTATTTCTTGTCATGTGTAATAATAAATAAATAAAAAAAAACGTATACAGAGTGTAACACCTGGTGACGATCATCGGAAGCAGGGTGATGGGGGACCTTAATACCTATCGATTTAACCCCCATAATTACTTGAGAACCACTGAATAGCGCGGAACATATCAAATATGGGGGTTAAATCGATAGGTATCAAGGACCCCCATCACCCTGCTTCCGATGACCGTCACCGGGTGTTACACCCTGTATATCATATATGCAGTGTTATCAATGTAAAATACAATCGAAAAAAAATGTACAAGACGAACTTAACACAATAACAAAGCAAACCCGTACAATTTGTTCAATTGATCCTGGCAACAATACCTTCACTATTTTTTTTAAATTGGCAATCCACCCAACTAGGGTAATACTATTGTATATATGCCACTAAATTAAAGTCATTATGCAATTATACGAGTCAATATAATTAAACTAATTTGAAAAAATGGCAATTCTAGATACTTCAAAGTTTCAACTGATTAAGCTTCAAAAATGTAACAATCGATCTATAAGTGGAAAAGTTCCACGAAGATAGAAGAAACGCAACATTCATTGGACGCGGCAAAGATATGCCTAAGTGAACCAAATCTGTCTCGTAAAGAATGACCGAAAAATACGTGGTCTATAGTTTCATCATCCAGATCACACTCGCAGCCGGGATTCTTCACAATACTCATTATGTAAAATTGACTAGCCACCGTAAAATTGACTAACGACACATGACAGACACTTCCATCTTGTTCATTCTTATTATATTAAACCATGGTTACGAAGGAGTAGACTGTTCGATTAATTTATATCTAGAGCCCTTATTTACAATAGTTATATCCCAATCTAACGCCCATCGGTTACTACTATAATTAGTGCAAGTCCATACAATACCCATATTGATTGCCCAATCTGTTCACTCTTGTTACGTAAGAGTTGTACAAATAATTAGTTGCAACCGCTTCACTATGGAACAAAATATTTTGCCGGGTGGGCCTACAAAGAACGTCTAACATGACAAGCTGAGTTAGTTACGAACTATTTAAATAAGAGCTGATATCTTAAATAATATTATGATAATTGAATGTTGTTATTTATAAATTTCACTAGCTTTATTAAAATTGATAATCTGTCTTGTGTGTGCTCTCCTGATGATGAGGTGAAATCCTTGAAACCGGTAGGGTTATACCGTTATAAAAAGTGGAATAAACAGTGTTTGATAAAAACAAATTACAATGTATTTAAACCTCCACAATGTTAATGCCTTAACTATAAATAATATAATTTGAATTTTTTTAGACACCACGTAAGTACCCGGTGGTAAGTAATACACATCGAGCTTAAGAAAGAGAATGTAGCTTTGTAGAGCGTCGTCTCTGTCGCACGATGCGTGAACTGTCCGTGCGACAGAGACGACGCTCTACAAAGCGACAATCTCTTTCTTAAGCCCGATGTGTATAACTTACCGCCGGGTACTGTAACTTCCATTTTTTATGATTGGCTGAAAAAGATTAATATCTGACAATAAGCCCACAAGAATATTATAATAATAAAATAACAATTTCTATAGCACCGTTTAGAAAGCAAACTCTGCTCAAGGGCGCTCCAACTTAGAATTCGTACCCTCTCATTAGTTTGAAGAAAACCTCCCAAAATGGTTTATGCTTTCTGGGGGGCTTCCTAAAGCTGCACACGCCACCCATATCTCTAACACTAGGAGATAGACCATTCTACACAACAGGAGCTCTTTCATAATATCCCACTCTATTGTATTGATTTGGAACTACCAATTTCTTAAATGAAGAAGAAATCGACCTCAAAGTTCTTCTCCTCTCCAATGGGGCCAATCTCTCAGACATGATTGGAAAGATACGATGAAGACATCCCATTAAGGGACTTGAAAACAAAGAGACAAAGTTTGAAATCAATCCGTTAGCGAAACTTAAACCAGTGTAGACTTTTTAGAATCGGATCAAATGGCAATATTTATGACTAGTATATATAAGCCTGGCAGCTGCATTGAAAACAGACTGGAGTCTAGAAATGTGTGAATCAGGCAAACCAGAATAAATAGAGTTACAATAATTTAAATGCGACCCAACAAATGAACAAACAAATTTTATAATATTTCGTGACAAGTTATAAATATTGTTTTATAATATTTCGTGACAAGTTATAAATATTGTTTTATATTGTAATATTTTGTGACAAGTTATAAATATTGTTTTATAATATTTCGTGACAAGTTATAAATATTGTTTTATAATATTTCGTGACAAGTTATAAATATTGTTTTATACAATAATATTTCGTGACAAGTTATAAATATTGTTTTATAATATTTCGTGACAAGTTATAAATATTGTTTTATACAATAATATTTCGTGACAAGTTATAAATATTGTTTTATAATATTTCGTGACAAGTTATAAATATTGTTTTATAATATTTCGTGACAAGTTATAAATATTGTAATATTTCGTGACAAGTTATAAATATTGTTTTATACAATAATATTTCGTGACAAGTTATAAATATTGTTTTAATAATATTTCGTGACAAGTTATAATTATTGTTTTATAATATTTAGTTTTATTTTAAATTAATAATAAAATTATTATTCAAGAAATTCAAGGTATTCGATGCATTTCGAGGTTACACCGAATAACCGCAGCAAACCAAACAGGTTGCCAATGCAAATCGGAGAGCTGCATATTAAATTAACGGTTCAGTGTCCTCTGCAAGGACTCGAACCAGAGGCGTACACTAGCTAAGTTTTGTTTTCTTTTCCAGATGAAACCTTTTCGTTATTATTAATTTCTTTAATAATCAATCTACCCACACTGATTTGTGCTATCACAAAAAATAAAACGCAATTATAAGAATAAATTTAATCAATGAAATTTCGAAAAAAAAAAACAATATTAGACAATTTCAATTGATTTAATTATAAAATTTAATAATCGATCTATAAGTCGAATAGTTATTTGAAGAAATGCAACTTTTTTGGACGTCATTCTTTATTTTATTTCAAATTTGATATACGTGGCATAAAGGCATTGGTAAAATCCGTATTCTTTGCATTTATAAATAGGTACTTAGATATCTTCTAACGCTTAAGAAGTACTTTTCAACAATGCCCATTAAAATGTGGCATAAAGCCATGGGTAAAATCTATATTCTTTGAAATGAAGGTGTCGCAGAAATCTCTTTTGGCATAAAGGCATGGGTTAAATCCATATTCTTTGCATTTATAAACAGGTACTTAGATATCTTCTAACGCTTAAGAAGTACTTTTCAACAATGCCCATTAAAATGTCCTCAAGGCAAACTATCCTCAAGGCAAACTGTCCTCAAGGCAAACTGTCCTCAAGGTAAACTGTCCTCAAGGCAAACTGTTCTCAAGGCACCTAACTCGAGACTCGAACTCATGAATATTAAACAAATCACGTCTGGCAGCTATATCAGCGCCCGAAAGAATAATATATAACACTTTCTTTGTACAATATAACCTTGCCATGTGACAATCTCTTCCAGCCTAACACGAAGATTTCTAACCTACCACAAAAGCCTAAAGTGAAAACTTTTTTTGGGAAGTCTTAGCAAAATTTATGATTGAATGTGAACACTACACCTAAATCCGAATGTGTTACTATCATATATCGGAAGATCTACAAAGGTTTCTTTGAAAATTCGTCTTCCCTTTGTAAGTTTTCTGCGGTTTTCTTACCAAATATGTGTTTACTTAACATATCCAGATGCAATAAAGTACCTTATCTCATGACCACAGCCACCACCTTCCTATCCTTACACTCAACTCATCGTATTTTTTTTAATGTTTATTAATCTTTCAATTACAGAGCTTTTCAGATTTATAGTTTCCTTCAGGAAAGTTTGCTCTGTAATCGGAGATTTGTGTATAGTATATAAAATGCCCCTTGTATTATTACTATAATTGAATTATCTAAGATATAAATCCGTGTAAATTTATTGTGTACATGCTGTTGTACTTCAGTAAGAACATATGACTTGACAGATCAAATCCAAAGTTCCGATGGCAAGGAGATCTAACTTCCAAGACGATCGGTATATGTATGTTATATTTAATCCACTGCATCCATTTGCTAGGCCGCATTTTATATAGCGCTATGCTTAGTGCTCGGTAAGATGCTTGTGCGTGCATTGGTTTATTGTATGTACGCCGTTGCACTTCAGCAAGAATACATTTTACAGTTTGAACCTAAATTTCTGATGGCAAGGAAACTAGTTCCTTGCTTGCCCTTTAACCGACTACGTGCTTCGTAATGACTCTGTCCAGAACAATCAGCTGGCGTTTGAGGTATTACGAGGGTCATCCAGAAAGTAAGGTTACAAAATTTATGTAGGATCGAAAAATGCTTGTATTTAATTGAAATTCACAGGATACTTCACAAATATATTAAACTATTTTTAAACGTAATCGCCGTCGAGATCGTGACATTTCTGTAGATCGAGATCGAGACATTCACCAAAAAAACTGACCGTTAGGATCCCCCCCCACACGCCAGTTGCACCAACTTTGAAACAAAAAATTTTCCCCGGCCTCAGGAGCCCTTGTAACCTTAGTTTCTAGATGACTCTCGTATATATAAAATTAAATCAACCAATGGGATTATTAGATGTTACAACACTGGTGGTGTTTGGTTCAAGACCTTGGAGAGGCGAAGTAATGCTGAGAGGATGTTGGCGGCAGGAAACAACAAGCCTTGAATGCAATTCCTTCAAACCGAATCGGACTGTAGTGAATTTATGTGTGTTTGGAAGGCCAGGCTGTTATAATATAACTGCGTGGATTCCATCTTTTAATGTGGGCAGATCATGACGTTATGTATTTTCATTAATTATACTAGCCGCTAGACATGATACTATACTCGTAATATATTCCATACAATATATATTCATAACAGCTTCAATATAATTGGTTGATTGCATAAAATATTGATTATTATTTTGATTTATGTAGTATTTTCACAAATGATGGAAGAGTCGTAATGAAAGATATCGAAGGACGTTAGTGACAAGAAACAAAGTTAATGGGGCACTAAAACATATATACTCAAATCTGACAGTATCAAAACAGTATTTTAATACATAACCTTTCCCTTCCTATGCTAAAAAAATCCGCGCGTTTCGGTGCTGTGTATTCAATACACATGTAAAAATGAGCGATTTAAAATCGGAAAAATAAGAATATTCATAGCCAATCGATTAAAATAATAAAATTTGAAGTCAACAGTGATAATACGAGATTGTACTCGTAATTGATATTTAATCGCTGAAAACATGAAAAAACATCGGCCGACGTTCACAAAACGGACGAAACGACCACCTCAAACGAAAGCCCGCGAGCTACTGAAGCGAGCGAACTGAGATTCTATTTCTTGCGTTCCCATATACCGAAGTACAGTGAGAGTGAGACGTGAATAGCGTCGATTCCTCACCCATAGCGGTTTTTTATAATAAATAAACCTACGTCACACGTTTGATTGTATCGGTGAATTTATTCTCGATTTTCACAAAATATCTCTGATGTGGCCGATAAGTGCTGATTATTATTATTATTTTTTCCATTCAATGCGTAAATGTATTACGGAGGAATACCTAAAATCTGAACCCAGTATTTATTATATTTATAGAGATATTAAAGTTTTTAGAAGCAATGTGTACTGGTTACACATCACAGGACAGGAAGGGAGTTTGATGTACTATGGAGAGAAAGTATTTGTTAGAATTTGTTATAAGCATGATGTAAGTTGTAGAAAAACATAAATTCTAATGTTATTTGGTTATTAGAATTTGCAATAAGCATCATGTAAGTTGTAGAAAAACATAAATTCTAATGTAAAACGAAAAAGTAAAATCAGTCCGGATGCGAATTCACCAGGAAACGAACCTAGGCCTTCGTTTCCTTAGCGTGAATGCTAACCATTAAACTAAGGCCGCCGACACCAATGATAAAATAAATTAGTAAAAGCGCGTGCGCTAAAAACATTTTCTAGCACTTTCGTTATATACCATAAAGTCTGACGGATTCATTCCCATGTGGCAATCTCTTCCAGCCAACTAGAAAATTGTTAAGTGAAATTGAGAATGAAATCTTAAAAAAAAAAGGTTACCAATGAGAATCGAATCGGGCTGGAAGAGAAGCGTTTTACCAATTAGTACACGGGGTCGTTATAAAATTTGTACGATTCTAATGTCCACTAGACATGATACTAAAATATATATTTTTGACAGATTATATTTCATAATTTCTGGTGACATGATAATTCATGATACTAAAATACATAGCGGAATGGTCTGCCTTTAAATATAAAAAATATGGGTGATGTGTGGAGCTTTAGAAAGCACTTAAAGACTACTCGGTGTAAATAAGGCTCTAGATATAAACCAATACTACAATGATACCTTTTAAACCATGGTTTAATACCTATATAATGAGAATTAATAATATGGAATTGTCTGTCATGTGTCGTTTGCGGAAGGGCCACTGCGTGATGGTTAGTCACCTTTACAGTATGGCTATTGTGGAAAATCCCGACTGCTAGTGTGGTTTGGATGATGAAACTATAGACCATGTACTTTTCGGTTGTCCTTTGCAAGACGAGTTTGATATACAATAAAAATGAACAAGATATACGAGTAAATGTTTCATGTGTTGTTTGCAAACGGGCCACTGCGTGGTGGCTAGTCATCTTTACTGAATGGGTATTGTGGAGAATCTCGGTTGCGAGTGTGGTTTGGATGATGAAACTATAGACCATGTACTTTTCGGTTGTCCTTTGCAATACGAGTTTGATTTACTAAAAGCCATATCTTTATCGCGTCCAATGAATGTTGCGTTTATTCTTTATCTTAGAACTTTTCCACTTACAGATCGATTGTTAAATTTTTTAAGTTTAGTTAATTGTAACTTTAAATAATCTAGTATTTACATTTTTTTTAAATTATTTTTATTTTGTGGCACAAATCATCCTAGTTTGAGTGGATAACTTAAAAAAAAAAAAGGATGTTCGACCCTCTTTCATTTATGAAATTATTGAAAATGTTCATATCCGAGGTCCCATTCAAAAGGGACATCTCAACGAAACAACGAAAGAGCATTTAGCAAGTTTGTTTAATAAATTACTGGTCTAAACATAACAGTATCAAGTAGCAAAAATCTTCTTCAACCAAATAAATACTTCAATAATAAATATTTTGAACTCACCAATTGCCAGATAGCCACTACTCCATCGATCCTTTGCTCGCTTCATTGTGTGATCTTGTATCTGCAACGAGATGAAAATAACTTCATTAGACAAACATACGTTATACTATATAGTACAAAATAATCTATTATCTATCAACAAGAAAAACATTTAGCATAAACTCAGCAAAGACACATAAATGATCAAAATTTAGCATCTCTAGAGTTATAACATATTTTGTTCAAAAGCAATATGCCTATTTCTCTCTCATGAGATACCAAATTCAATAAAGGTAAAAGGGTACGAAAAAATCAGGCAGTGGATCTGAGCTCGGTTGTTATTGCAACAGGAGTTTGAGTGCTTTAGCTTGTAGGAAGGCGTAAGTTGTAGTAACATTTTGTGTGAACTCTTAAATGAGAATGAACCAAATTCAATAAAAGTAAAAGGGTACGAAAACATCAGGCAGTGGATCAGAGCTCGGTTGTTATTGCAACCGGAGTTTAAGTGATTTAGCTTGTAGGAAGGCGTAAGTTGTAGTAACATTTTGTGTGAATTCTTAAATGAGAATGAACCAAATTCAATAAAGGTAAAAGGGTACGAAAAAATCAGGCAGTGGATCTGAGCTCGGATGTTATTGCAACATGAGTTTGAGTGCTTTAGCTTGTAGGAAGGCGTAAGTTGTAGTAACATTTTGTGTGAACTCTTAAATGAGAATGAACCAAATTCAATAAAGGTAAAAGGTTACGAAAAAATCAGGCAGTGGATCTGAGCTCGGATGTTATTGCAACATGAGTTTGAGTGATTTAGCTTGTAGGAAGGCGTACGTTGTAGTAACATTTTATGTGAACTCTTAAATGAGAATGAACCAAATTCAATAAAGGTAAAAGGGTACGAAAAAATCAGGCAGTGGACCTGAACTCGGTTGCTATTGCAACATGAGTTTGAGTGCTTTAGCTTGTAGGAAGGCGTAAGTTGTAGTAACATTTTGTGTGAACTCTTAAATGAGAATGAACCAAATTAACCAAGGTAAAAGGGTAAGAAAAATTAGTCAGTGAATCAAAGCTCGATTGTTATTGCAACATTAGTTTGTTTGCTTTAGCTTGTAGAAGGGCGTAAGTTGTAGTAACATTTTGTGTGAACTCTTAAATGAGAATGAACCAAATTCAATAAAGGTAAAAGGGTACGAAAAAATCAGGCAGTGGATCTGAGCTCGGTTGTTATTGCAACATGAGTTTGAGTGATTTAGCTTGTAGGAAGGCGTAAGTTGTAGTAACATTTTGTGTGAACTCTTAAATGAGAATGAACCAAATTCAATAAAGGTAAAAGGGTACGAAAAAATCAGGCAGTGGATCTGAGCTCAGTTGTTATTGCAACAGGAGTTTGAGTGCTTTAGCTTGTAGGAAGGCGTAAGTTGTAGTAACATTTTGTGTGAACTCTTAAATGAGAATGAACCAAATTCAATAAAGGTAAAAGGGTACGAAAAAATCAGGCAGTGGATCTGAGCTCGGTTGTTATTGCAACAGGAGTTTGAGTGCTTTAGCTTGTAGGAAGGCGTAAGTTGTAGTAACATTTTGTGTGAACTCTTAAATGAGAATGAACCAAATTAACCAAGGTAAAAGGGCAAGAAAAATTAGTCAGTGAATTAGTTTGTTTGCTTTAGCTTGTAGAAGGGCGTAAGTTGTAGTAACATTTTGTGTGAACTCTTAAATGAGAATGAACCAAATTCAATAAAGGTAAAAGGGTACGAAAAAATCAGGCAGTGGATCTGAGCTCGGATGTTATTGCAACATGAGTTTGAGTGATTTAGCTTGTAGGAAGGCGTAAGTTGTAGTAACATTTTGTGTGAATTCTTAAATGAGAATGAACCAAATTCAATAAAAGTAAAAGGGTACGAAAACATCAGGCAGTGGATCAGAGCTCGGTTGTTATTGCAACCGGAGTTTAAGTGATTTAGCTTGTGAGAGGACGTAAGTTGTAGTAACATTTTGTGTAAACTCTTAAATGAGAATGAACCAAATTCAATAAAGGTAAAAGGGTACGAAAAAATCAGGCAGTGGATCTGAACTCGGTTGTTATTGCAACATGAGTTTGAGTGCTTTAGCTTGTAGGAAGGCGTAAGTTGTAGTAACATTTTGTGTGAACTCTTAAATGAGAATGAACCAAATTCAATAAAGGTAAAAGGTTACGAAAAAATCAGGCAGTGGATCTGAGCTCGGTTGTTATTGCAACATGAGTTTGAGTGATTTAGCTTGTAGGAAGGCGTAAGTTGTAGTAACATTTTGTGTGAACTCTTAAATGAGAATGAACCAAATTCAATAAAGGTAAAAGGTTACGAAAAAATCAGGCAGTGGATCTGAGCTCGGTTGTTATTGCAACATGAGTTTGAGTGATTTAGCTTGTAGGAAGGCGTAAGTTGTAGTAACATTTTGTGTGAACTCTTAAATGAGAATGAACCAAATTCAATAAAGGTAAAAGGTTACGAAAAAATCAGGCAGTGGATCTGAGCTCGGTTGTTATTGCAACATGAGTTTGAGTGATTTAGCTTGTAGGAAGGCGTAAGTTGTAGTAACATTTTGTGTGAACTCTTAAATGAGAATGAACCAAATTCAATAAAGGTAAAAGGTTACGAAAAAATCAGGCAGTGGATCTGAGCTCGGTTGTTATTGCAACATGAGTTTGAGTGATTTAGCTTGTAGGAAGGCGTAAGTTGTAGTAACATTTTGTGTGAACTCTTAAATGAGAATGAACCAAATTCAATAAAGGTAAAAGGTTACGAAAAAATCAGGCAGTGGATCTGAGCTCGGTTGTTATTGCAACATGAGTTTGAGTGATTTAGCTTGTAGGAAGGCGTAAGTTGTAGTAACATTTTGTGTGAACTCTTAAATGAGAATGAACCAAATTCAATAAAGGTAAAAGGTTACGAAAAAATCAGGCAGTGGATCTGAGCTCGGTTGTTATTGCAACATGAGTTTGAGTGATTTAGCTTGTAGGAAGGCGTAAGTTGTAGTAACATTTTGTGTGAACTCTTAAATGAGAATGAACCAAATTCAATAAAGGTAAAAGGTTACGAAAAAATCAGGCAGTGGATCTGAGCTCGGTTGTTATTGCAACCGGAGTTTGAGTGATTTAGCTTGTGAGAGGACGTAAGTTGTAGTAACATTTTGTGTAAACTCTTAAATGAGGTGTGTTTTCGATGATTGTATGAAGGACATTGTGAGATGGGATTTTCATTGATATGAAATTATGAAGTACGTCAAGGGTTAACTCATGTGATATATACTTGCAAATTGGGTCTCACAAAATATAAAGTTGATGCGAATTTATGACAGATGTATTAAATAATTCATCAACAATTATTAAAAAGCATTAATTTATGTTTCCAAGTTTATATATTGTACGACCTCCGTGGCCTAGTTGGGAAAACACTCATCTTCCAGCCCGGAAATTGCGGGTTCAAATCTCGCTGGAATCCAGATTTTTTTAAAAGGATTATACTCTGGTTTACACTTAAGGCCTCTTTAACGTCTTTCTGATGGGTTGAAATAGATTGCCACATGGCAATAAACTCGCCAGGTTGTATAGTATACAACGAAAGTGTATTGATATAAAATTACAATACAAGACATGTCCTCAGTAAGATACAGGTAACAGTCTAGTTAACTGGGGACACAACAAATGAAAGGTAACAAATCCAGATGCATATACTCGTACTATAAATTGAGTGTTCACTTTAAATTATCTGTTTTTTACGTTTGTCTTGTTTTTCATGTATTCACATATGTCATGTAAATAAATTGCAAGTTGCATTTATGCATCTGTCATGTTTTTTTTTATTCACTCATCCATAGCGATGGAGGATGTGCAGCAGATGTAACACATAGAATTAGTGTGGGATGGATGAAGTTTAGATCAATGACAGGAGTTCTATGTGATCCGAAAATGCCAGTAAAGTTAAAAGGAAAAGTATACCAAACAATTGTCAGACCCGCACTCCTCTATGGCTCCGAATGCTGGACGATGTATACCTCTTACTCTAGGCAACTAGAAACTGCTGAAATACGCATGCTAAGATGGTCAGCTGGTGTGTCCCTAAGAGACAAAATAAGAAGCTCACACATTCGTGGAAGCCTAGGTGTTACAGACATCAACAGCAAGATGGAGGAGAGGCGATTGAGATGGTATGGGCACGTTGGACGCAGAGCACCCGAT
This sequence comes from Odontocerum albicorne, assembly GCA_949825065.1. NCBI lineage: Eukaryota > Metazoa > Arthropoda > Insecta > Trichoptera > Odontoceridae > Odontocerum > Odontocerum albicorne. The sequence goes on from OX463867.1 coordinate 3,848,449, forward strand.
CACATTGTGAACCAGGCAATCTCCATGGATCTTCCTCGAATAACAACCAGAGGAAGACCAAGGAATTCATGGGTGGTGCAAAGAGATAACCTGATGCAGAGGCACGGCCTGGGGGACGTAGTACGGGACAGAAGAGCATACAACCTGAGGACGAGGAGAGCTGACCCCAACAGTCTTCGCAGACAATGAGTTGGGATGGAGCCAGGGAGAGAGATGTTTTTTTTATTACATCAAAACAGGTAAAATGTGAATTACATGACACTTTCGTTATACTCGTATAAACGTTACAACCAACCAGAAAGATGTAAACCGATGTTCTAAAGTAATTGGGCGTTAAATCCTTGATATTATTTATAAATTACATATTATATGTAAAAATATTGATTCATTTCCTGCAAGTGTTTTTTTAAATAAAAATAAAAACCTGGTGGGATTATTGCTAACATATGTGGCAATCTTTCCAACCATGGACTTTATATTTAAAGACAACACTTTAAAACTTTGTATCCCGTTCTCGAGTTTTAACGTAATAAACTAGATTTGCGTCGTTTACAGGTGATTGATACCTTTATTTATTTATTTATTTAACACTTTTATTGCAAATACAATCTGGCGGGCTTATTGCCAGCCGGCAATCTCTTCCAACCAACCAGACAAAAGTAAATGAAGCAAGTTACGTGGTCGCATAAATCATTCAAATGACTATCCATCCCCAAGAAATCCATAAACATATACGTGAGAACATGCCCACGAACCCCACAAAGACGGACAATCACCCGAACATTATTTTTCATATAAAGTGAGATATCATCAATCAAAAGGAAAGGAAGGGATGGTGGAGAGGAAAGGAAAAGAAAAATCAGGAATGAAACACGTTATTTTACTGACTAGAAATTAAGAGTTTTTTCAGTCGCTTTTTAAAGCATGCCAAGGACGGAGCGAGCACCTTTACAATACGTAAAATAATTCAACAATTTGAACGCGTTGTATTGTATACGACTTCATTTTTATAAATGTCATATATAACACTTCTCAAATGTTACAATACCCAGGCAAGTTCGCGACGCCATCTGTGTTTTATCCAAGAATTAAAAAAAAACCGCTCAATTTGAAATACCCTTTATTTAAGTATGAAATCGTGTTTGTAAAGACAGTAGGTTTGATGCGTTATCTTCTCTGTGTACCTCAAGGTGCCTTCGGCCAAGTACAATGCAATGAACGCTTATCAGAATATGATCTGGCATTTTTACTTCACGCACCATAAACCTGTAGAACAACGGATAAACGCCATAGTAGCAAAAGCATTTTGTATGTAGCTTTTCTGAATAGGGTGACAATAATTCTATGGTTTATTTATATATAAATAAACGGTACAATGTATCTTATAGCATAATACTTATAGCATAGTACAATGTAGCTTATACAAAATCATTCACTCAGTGATTGATGCACCTCACTTACTCGCGAGTATTTCATTTCGTATTCCCACTAGATCCACAAGACAGCTCAATTCCTTTTATACCAAAAATTGCTATACTAATTATAAAATCAACTCCTCTATAATTCGTATGCAAAGACTTGGAAACGAGTTTTGCAACAATTTAGATATTTTTAATATAAGTATATATAGTATTCGCCAGAATATCACAACAATATTTAGAAATAGCTACTAACTTTGTGCTCTCCTTTATTAATATAAATAACGCAATATAAACAAAACATTACGGACACTATTTGGCCTCTGGAGTTGAGTAACCCTGTATCAACATGTAGGAAGGTTTTAATTCTGCAAAGCAACTTGCATCTCGTTCTACTAATGAGGCCATGTGTTTTCTATACCTCAATATCTATCCATAAAATTCCCACAAAATTCTCAAAGATTATTAAATAATTTTAAAACAATGACTGTAATTTATTGTTACTACTGCTTTTTGTATCTTCATGTTAGTTTAAGATAAAGTTTTGTATTATTTGTCAATAATTGTAAGTACTTGTATAACCTGTCACATGTTCATTTGTATATAAAGACACTGTTGTGTCGTTAATTAAATAAATAAATAAAAAAAAAGAGCTAGTAGTAAGTACTCCACACATTATTTAAAAAAAAAACAATTACAACAAATAAGAAACTTTATATGAAAAACAATGTTCGGGTGATTGTCTGTCTTTGTGGGGTTCGTGGATATAATATATGCTCACGTATGTGTTTATGGATTTCGTGAGGATGGATAGTCATTTGAATGAATTATTCAACCATGTAACTTGATTTGTTTTCTTTTGTCTGATTGATTGGAAGAGATTGCCACCTGGCAATAAGCCCGCCAGATTATATTATCATATTTAGAATGATCATATTTAGAATGAAACTAAAGAAACTTAGAAAAAAAAAAATAATCATATTTAGAATGAAACCGGTATTAAATCGTAAAATCACATGTTACCAACACAATACTTCTTTCCGATTTTTGATTATATAAAACCCCGTTGCACATGCTCATCAACCTGACAAACAGTGACACTCAATTACACATGTATACGTCACGCGAATCAAATTTGTATTTTTAATGTTTATATTTTGATTTTTGAAACGTGCATAGTTTTAGAATATATTAAAATACAATAAAGTCAAGTATTAAATTTCACATTGCATGGTCGCCCTATTTAAATAAAACATTTTCTCCAGATTAGCATGCGAAGCCGGTAGGTTGGGAGAAATCATAACAGGGCACATGGGTATTACTGAATTCGGTAGCGTGTATTACGGAGTGTGATATGGGTAATTAGCAAGTCATGACTCAACCAGATTCGGTAAATAGAGAGAGTTCCCTCCATCACGTTTATTTTGGAGTTATTCCAACAACTGACACGGTATTACTGCGATAGTCTATAGGGTTTTTCATTCATTCATTCATATGGTGCCCTTCAATACATCCAGACTGGCATTGGACACTGGAACTCTGTTTTTAGCCTCGCACAGGACTTGCAGTTCGTCATCGTGCGTGCTGGGAATACTACTGCTCTTTAAGATACCCGTACAACACACACACGCACACACACACACACACGCACTAACGCACACACACACGCACACACACAAGCATACACACACACACGCACACACACAGACACACACACACACACGCACGCACGCATGCGCGCGAGAGTAACAGAAGCAAAAGGTGTGTATCAGGTGTTTCTTAAGGGGGTGTCCTATTCTAGAGGCGTGAATTTCGGGTGTTTTTTCAGACTAAATATAAAAAAAAACAAAAAATATTTTTCGTGTACGTTTTTTTACAGTTTGTTTATTGATGATTTGAGAATGTACGAAAAATTTTTTGAAAGAAAAAAATGAAAAACCAAGATGTTACTCGTATCAGTTGTGTCGTAAAAAAAAAAAAAGTGGTGAGCTGGTCGACATGGTTGGAACCCTTCAGTAAATTTGAAATAAAAATTATACACTGTTTCTTAATAAAAAATAATGTCGTTATAGTTGGTACCAAAAATAAAATAAAAAATAATGGCGGCTGTCAGAATTTTTTTTTATCCTTTTTGAAATTTTTTAACAATAGTAAAAACCATATTTTGGAATTTATCGTGGTAGGAACGATAGAAAACCGTGTAATAAAGTTTTTTTTATTAAATTTAAAGGCAATCGGTTTCATAAAATTTGAGATTTTATGTCGACCACATCAAAAAAAAGTAGTTTCTAGAAAAACGCGTTTAAAGTTTTGAGATTATTGTCCGAGTCATTCCGGTGCGGCGTAATTGCTGCATCATTTATAGCTATAACTTAGTAAATATTGCGAATTTTAAAATTTCCTATTGAGAACATATTAAAAAAAAAACGATTTTTTCATATTTCTAGACTAGAATACACCCTTTAAAGCTGGACACGTCACCCATATTTCTTACGTTAAGAGACAGACTATTCCACGCCACAGTATCAGCAACGGCAAAGTGTTTATACATAAGGCACACATACACACAAACACATACAATTCATTATAAAATTTGATAAGATCTCTTAATAAGTTATGCCTTCGAGTGCTTCCTAAAGTTGCACACGCCACCCATATCTCCAACACTAATAGCAAAACCATTACACATTTTTCATATCATTCTATTACCTTTTTTTTTATATTTTCTACTTTACTGCGTATGTATCAAATCAGACATTTTTTATATTTTCTACTTTACTGCGTATGTATCAAATCAGAATTTTCTACTTTACTGCGTATGTATCAAATCAGACATGGAGTTACTAAATATTAAGGAAATTTTCCCATATTTAAGGTTTTACAAGGTAACATGATAGATTAACCTAACTATTGTAGGTAGATGCGGTCTATTGTTGATATTATCTCATATACTCGTTTAATTACCTCCAATGGAATCCGGCGTACTAACAACGTGTCTTGCACAACCGTCTGTCTGTCTAATTATTATGCACCATTGACTGGACCAAAATATTTGTATTCCGTTTAACACACTTTGCGAAACGAAACTGTGGTGGCATAGCAGTTAAAGTAACAAATTATTAAAGCCGATTCATGGTTCTGCAGTTAATAATAATAATAAAATATCGATTTATATATAGCGCCATTTATAAAAATACAAACTCAACAGAGACACATGACACGCATGGCAACTGATCAAATATTCACCATGTCTAAAGTTAGAACATCTTTTGCACAAATGTAATATGCAAAAGGCATTGAACTGGTTGAATGTTAGAAATAGACGCCAAATTCACATACTGTCTCTATTGTATAATACCCTTAATTGTCCCGCCATCCCCTCTTATCTCGCCGAAAATTTTCAGCGTCTTTTCAATCATGGATTAGAGCTACGCTCAAACATAAATTGTTTATTGGCCTTTCCAGTTCACCGCTGCTCTTTTTTTACGTCGTCCTTTACTGTCTATGCAATGAGACTCTGGAATCAGTTACAAACCAATTAGTAAGACTCGCTCCGTCCTTGGCATGCTTTAAGAAGCGATTGAAAAAACTCTTAATTTCTAGTCAGTAAAATAACGTGTTTCATTCCTGATTTTTCTTTTCCTTTTCTCTCCACCATCCCTTCCTTTCCTTTTGATTGATGATATCTCACTTTATATGAAAAAGTCCGTCTTTGTGGGGTTTGTGGGCATGTGCTCACGTATATGTTTATGAATTTCGTGGGGATGGATAGTAATTTGAATGATTTATGCGACCACGTAACTTGCTTCATTTACTTTTGTCTGGTTGGTTGGAAGAGATTGCCGCCTGGCAATAAGCCCGCCAGATTGTATTTGCAATAAAAGTGTTAAATAAATATTCCTATTAGGCTCCCATGTCATACAATGGGGTAACGAATTCATTAAAGGCAAAAGGGGTCAAAATATTTAGGCAGTCGATGGGAGCGTGGTTGTTATTGCGACAGGAATTTGAATACTAGGGCTTGCAGGAGGAATAACTAGAAAAATTTTGTGTAAACTCTTGAGTGTGGTGTGTTTTTGGTGATTATGTGCGGCACATTATGGGATGGACTTTATGGTCTGTCTGGAGTGATGAAGTGTGAGGAGTTTGATTTCGCGTGATGTATACATATGTAATTGAGTGTCACTGTTTATCGAGTTGATTAGAGTTTGCAACGGGGTATTGTAAAGTCAACAATCGGAAAATTATCAATTTATTTTTCATATATGTCGTCAGTAAAATATAGGCAAAAGCCTAGTTTACTGGAGAGATTACAAATGAAAGGCAACAAACCCAGATCCATAGAATTGTGTATCCAATTAAATTACCTGTTGTTTTTTTTTACAAATGATATATTTAGAAGATTTCTTGTTATATATGATATAAATAAATAAAAGCTGTAAAATGGTCTAAGAGTAAAACCAGTCTAGAAGTTTATCATGTCCACATTAAATTATTTGTTGTTTATTCATGAATTATATATTTATAGAATTTTTAGTAATTTATAAATAAATAAATTTATATGAATCTAAGTTTATTGCCTCTTATTTGTAGCGTCTCCAGTAAACTAGGATTTTGCCTGTATCTTACTGAGGATATATCATATACACATATAAAATAAAAGATAATCTTTTTTACCGATTGTTGATTAACTATCGATACCTCCGTTAACAATTTTTTAACAATCTGATAAGTTGTGAGACTTAATTATATGTATAGTACCCGGCGGTAAGTAATACACATCGGGCTTAAAAAAGAAACTCGCTTTGTAGAGCGTCGTCTCTGTCGCACGGACTGTTAGCGCATCGTGCGACAGAGACGATGCTCTACAAAGCGACAGCCTTTTTCTTAAGCCCGATGTGTATTACTTACCGCCGGCTACTGTACATATGTACCACGCAAATCAACCCTTGATATACTTTATTATTTTATAATAAATCCATCTCACTATGTCCTGCGTACAATTATTAAATACACACCCCCTATAACCGTTTATACAAAAGTTTAATGCAAGTCAACCCTTCTGCAAGCTCAAATATTTAAATTTCTGTCGCAATAACAACTAAGCTCCGATCCACCGCCTGAAATTTTCACACCCTTTTGTCTTTAGTGAATTCGGTATCTCATTGTACCAATATAAAGACATTATTACAGTTTCGTTATATAAAGTAAAATCTAACGAGCTTAATATCATTTAATGATCTCATCTAATCAACCAGACAGATGATAAAAAGGCTTTAAGGGAAACCAGATTTGAATTTCTTTTTATAAATCTGGTTTCGAATTGGATTCAAACGCACAACACCGTCATAGAATAGAGGCATTTTAATCCCAGCATATTCAGCATAAAATGTGCGAAAAATTCCAGCATTTTCTGCCAAAAAACAGTGGTTTATATTTTATTTTTTATCTCAGTTAATATTTAGTTAAAAACCTATTTTTTTATTTTTTTTATTCAACGTAAAAACTTGTATGCAATTTTTGAGGCCGATGATCGTCCCGTGGAATTTTTCGCATCCATCAGTTGGGTCCGATAATCGGCCCCGTGGGATTAAAAGAGTTCAGCTATTGGCAAATCTCGCAACAGAGTGCCTCAAGACAGAAGACAGAAAGACGTGTTGATAAATGTAATTAGTAGATTAAAATACAGTATTGAATTTCTTTGAATGGCATTGGCCAAATTTAAGAACAATCGCTCTGTGTTTCCCTTTAGAGAAAGACCAACTGGACCGACGGATCTATGAATGAGTGATGCTGGATCAGATACCTTAGATGTTCTCCCACACGCTGTAACTGTGGTAGAGAATCAGAAATGTGTCAAGAACAAGCCGGAGAGATAAGACGGCGATATAGAGATAGTAAGACAATGCTAATAATTGTGTGGTATATAGAGGCATTGTTTACATTTTCATGGCTCTATGATTTATGTGGACTTGTCTGAAAAGTGTGTATGGTGGCTTGTAATATGAAATATGTATGGTGCCTTGTTGCCTACTTTTTTTGGTTCGATTTCTGATGATATCCGAAAAATAAATAAAAAAGTAATAAATCTAGTTAAATAAATTCTCCCCAAATAATAATAAGTCTTGATAAATAAGGGCCTTCAAAGTTGGTAGTATGAACCGACTGGAAGCATTCGAAATGTGGATGCACCGGAGAATGCTACGGATACCCTGGACGGATATGGTCAGCAGCACGAGGGTTCTTCAAAGAGCCAAAGTTGTATAGAGTTGCTGGCTAATATCCGAAAGGTGCCCTACTTGGGTCATGTACTTAGAGGAGCTAAGTACAAATTACTGCACCTGATCATCCAAGGCAAAATAGAGGGTCGAAAAGGTATTGGCAGGAGGCAAATCTCCTGGCTCCGCAATATTTAATAATCTTAATATTTAATTTCTTATAAATAGTTAAACTCTACATACAAACCTACAACTAGATAACAATTCTTACAACTAATACTTTCAATACGCCATATGAATATTTTACAATAAAATCTCCAAATAAATAAAGCTATAATGTGATAATAGACATTTTTATGTTTCACATAATGCTCTGGTCTAGATGAAGTGCTTCCCAACTTGTGTTCCACGGAAAAGGGGCTCCATCAATAAGTTTTTAAGTTCTACTTAATAGTTTTAAATAGAAAAGGTAAATTTAAAGTGGACACACAGTTTACAATGATCTGGGCTTGTTGCCTTTCATTTGTCATGACACCAGTAAACTAGGCTTTTGTCTGTATCTTACTGAGGACATAAAACATGGAAAAATGAGTTGATGCTTTTTTCCGATTGTTGATTTAACATTACCCCGTTACAAACTCTTATCAACTTGATCAACAGTGGGACTCAATTACATGTATATATTACGCGAGTACCACACACCACTCTCAATAACTACGTTCAGATCCACTGCCTGAATTTTTCATCCCGTTTTGCTTTTATTATACGATTTTTTATTTATTTGTTTTACACATGACAAGAAATATACATAATTTGCGACAGAACAACAGGTAATTTAATTTGGAGATAGAATTTTAATGGATCTGGGTTTGTTGCCTTTCATTTGTCGTGTCCCCAGTAAACTAGGCTTTTGCCTGTATCTCACTGAGGACAACACAAAGATTATATCATAAAAGCTAAATAGACAAATAACATTAAGGTGAAAAGAGTTATACAACAAGAGGTAATTTATTTCAGACACACAATTTTAATGGATCTGGGTTTGTTGCCTTTCATTTGTCGTGTCCCCAGTAAACTAGGCTTTTGCCTGTATCTCGCTGAGGACACCAATAATACTAATATGATCAGAGTACTAATGTTGTGAATTATTAATTGATCAGGCATTCTTTATTTATTTATTTTACACATGACAAGAAATATACATAATTTGTGAAAAAACAACGGGTAATTTAATTCGAACACAATTTTAATGGATCTGGGTTTATGGCCTTTCATTTGTAGTGTTCCCAGTAAACTAGGCTTTGGCCTGTATCTCACTGAGGACAACACAAAGATTATATCATAAAAGCTAAATAGACAAATAACATTAAGGTGAAAAGAGTTATGCAACAACAGGTAATTTATTTCGGACACATCATTTTAATGGATCTGGCTTTGTTGCCTTTCATTTGTCGTGTCCACAGTAAACTAGGCTTTTGACTGTATCTCACTGAGGACATCATAAAGATTATATCATAGGTGAAAAGGGTTATGCGATTAAAATATGTTGAAAACCGTTGATCTAGATGTAACGTTAGTAGGTAATCGTAATGCACCGCTGTTACCCAAATGGAGAGTTATGTGACAGTACACAATTGCCATTTAAAATTGGTCCCATATCCGTCACGCGCCGGCTTTACTTTCTTTATCTCTTACGTCGTCGTTTACGCTGTCACCGGCCGCATCAATTCGTAGCTAATCATATATTACATCGTCGGCTTACTGTGAAATCTGATTGAGACAATTTTTTGTTTGCTGCAATATTTATATCGAAGCTATGTTTTTTTTATTTAATAAAGTGAAATATAAAAAAAAACCAAAGGCTATACCTATAAACAAATTTAATGTATATCTTAAGAACTAATCTAATTTATTTATTATAACTATTTACTTTAATTTCCTACATGCCATTTTATTTTTATTAATCTTAATATTTACTTAATTGTGTAACTTAATTTAATAACTTAATTGTACTTGTACAGGCGGACGTCGACTTTCGCACATAATTGATTCCTGAAAATGTGTGCGAATGTTGAATGTTCGAAAGTAGAGGGATGTAAAAAAACATCAATAATTGTATTTTAAAATATTCATTTATCAATGATAATATTTATTTATCAATAATATATAAAAAATATTTATTTATGAATATACATAATTAAGTTGACGAGACGTGTTTAAGTGCTTTCAGGTGTTTTCTTTGTAAACTTGTCAAGAGTTAGTTGAATACCACCTTTTTGTCTTTTCTTGATAACGAGTTTTATAACATGCTGTGTCTTTCTCAATCGCCCTACGTACTTGAGATATACGTTCTCCATTGGTCTTCCATCACATTCTTCCATGATAGTCACAAATTTGTCAAGATGCATGAAAGCTTCATTCATATTTTTGATTGTCAAAGTCTTGACGATTTTATCAGCTTCTTCTTCCTCACTTCCATTGTGTATTTCATTTAACTCTTGTTGCTCAATTAAGTATTCATTTGACAGAGGTACTGGAGTGAGATTCAATCAACTCATTAACATCTTCGTTGTTGCAGTCCAAGTTTAGTTCATTCATTAGGCTAACTATTTCACCTGTGATAGTTTTCGGAGTTTCTTCAGAATTTATAAAATCACTCATCATTTGTGGGCATAATTATTTTTAGGAACCTTTCATTGTTGACTCTTTTATTTCAGCCCACGAGTCTCCAATATTGTTTATTGCGTTCTATAATATTATAGTTCTTCTAAAAAAGTAGGAGCGACTGCATGGAAGCAAACAATTTTTGCATTATCGACAAAAATCTTTAAAAATATGAAATTTAAAAAATGTGTGAAATAGCGAATTGTGCGAAAGTCGAGGGCCGCCTGTATTAACTTGGCATATGTGCATTTGTATATAAAAGGCAGTGTTGTGTTGTAAATTAAATAAATACACGTTTTAGTGTCCAATTGCTTTGATATTATTAAGAAATAATTAATATTTTATTGAAATTTAAATAAATATTTTTTTACAGTAAAATCATTTGCTTAGTCAGTTTTCGTTGTATACTGACGACCCAATATCATTTTAATGCAATACATACATCATCCAACATGTCCAAACCGAGTCACGAGCTTCATTATCGTTATAAATGTCAATGACGTACAGATATAGAAATTATTCTGAAGTTTAATGTCAAACTACTATCTCGCAGTCTTTTTATAGTTTAGTTCGGTTCGTTCTCACCACCAGCCGTTCTGTTATGGGGGACAACATAAGTCCCAGATCCAGTGCGATCTCACCACCAGCCGCTCTGTTATGGGGGACAACATAAGTTCCCCATCCAGTGCGATCTCACCACCAGACACTGTTATGAGGACAAAATAAGTCCCTCATCCAGTGCAATCTCACCACCAAACAGTATGTTATGGGAAACGAAATAAGTTCCCATATAGTGCAACCTCACAACCAGCCGCTCTGTTATGGGGGACAAAATAAGTCAACATTCAGTGCGATCTCATCACCAGCCGCTCTGTTATGGGGGACAAAATAAGACCACATTCAGTGCGATTTCACCACCATCCGTTATTTTATGGGAGACAAAATAAGTCCACGTCTAGTGCGATCTCTCCACCAGCCACTCTGTTATGGGGGAGAAAATAAGTCCCCATTCAGTGCGATTTCACCACCAGTCGCTGTAATGGGGGACAAAATAAGTCCCCATCCAGCGCGATCTACAGTAGAAGATCGAGACTTAACAGATGTTTATATGTTTTAGGACATGTCCGGTTCGAGTATATATGTTTTAGTGATATATACACGTATGTATGTATAAAAAAATGTTTTAGTGGTATATACTCGTACACGTATCTATGTATAAAAAAATGTTTTAGTGGTATATATGTACTCGTACACGTATGTATGTAAAAAAATGTATTAGTGGTATATACACGTATGTATGAATGAAAAAAACATTTTAGTGGCATATACGAGTACATGTATGTATGTATAAAATTTTTTTTTAGTAGTATATACACGTATGTATGTATGTATGTATAAAAAAATGTTTTAGTTGTATATGCACGTATGTATGTATAAAAAAATGTTTTAGTGGTATACACGTATGTATGTATGAAAAAAATGTTTTAGTGGTATATACACGTATGTATGTATAAACAAAATATTTTAGTGGTATGTACACGTATGTATGTGTGAAAAAAATGTTTTAGTGGTATATACACGTATGTATGTATAAAAAAAAATATTTTAGTAGTATGTACACGTATGTATGTATGTATAAAAAAATATTTTAGTGGTGTATACACGTATGTATAAAAAAATGTTTTAGTGGTGTATACACGTATATATGTATAAAAAAAATTTTAAGTGGTGTATACACGTATGTATAAAAAAATGTTTTAGTGGTGTATACACGTATGTATGTGTAAAAAATGTTTAAGTGGTGTATACACGTATGTTTGTATAAAAAAATATTTTTGTGGTGAATACACGTATAGTATGTATGTATAAAAAATGTTTAAGTGGTGTATACACGTATGTATGTATAAAAAAACGTTTTAGTGGTGAATACACGTATGTATGTATAAAAAAATGTTTTAGTGGTGTATACACGTACGAGTATATACACGTTCGTCGTTTTGTACAGTTTAGTACAATCCCATCACCAACCACGTTGTTACGGGGGAAAATAATTAGTCACCATCCAGTGAAAAAAAGTCGCCAATAGCGTTGTCTTGTACAAAGTATTATAACAACGCCCGCCACTGCATAATCGTGCTTCACTGCTTCACTGACTAAAATCCGATCGAATTAATTTGATAATCTTGTCGCCGAAAATTACTGAGCGAATTTAAAATGTTTAACAGCGTCTGCAATAGAAAGTGCCGTTGATATATTATGTGTACTGGCAACAAAATATTCTGCGTGATCACTCTTCCTCGAGTCATTTTACGTCGTAAAAGAAAGACCTTGGATTTCAAAAGAAACGAACTTCCAAGATTGATCACATGTGCACCGTCCTTAATCAAGTTGAGATAATTAAAAAATATATTTTATTGAAGACTTTAGTGGTCTAGTAGGTAAGACGCTTGTCTCCCAATCTGGGGGTTGTGAGTTCAATTGCCGTTGGAACCCAGATTTTTTTTAAAAAGGATTCCAGTCTGTTTTTTTCTTGAAACCTCATTCACATTTTTCTGGTTGGTTGGAAGAGATTGCCACATGGCAATAAGCCTACCAGGTTGTACTGTATACAATCAAAGTGTAATATAATACAATACAAGAATCTTCAATACATCCAATTTTGTTATTTTTTTATGATTATGCGCGGTATATTGTGGGATGAATGTTTTGGTCTGTCTGGAGTGATGAAGTGTGAGGAGTTTGATTTCGCGTGATGTATACATATGTAATTGTGTGTCACTGTTTGTCAGGTTGATGAGAATGTGCAACGGGGTTTTGTATAATCAAAAATCGGAAAGAAGTATCGATTTATTTTTTCATGCTATTATGTCCTCAGTGAGATACAGGCAAAAGCTTAGTTTAGGGGAGATACGACAAATGAAAGGCAACAAACCCAGATCCATTAAAATTGTATGTCCAAATTAAATTACCTGTTATTTTTTCGCAAATTTTGTATATTTTTTTATCATGTGTAAAATAAATAAAATATTGATGGCAACTATATAAACTCGGTTTTTTTTTTCAATTTGAGTATTCATTGTATAACTACTTTATTAAATAGATAAGCTAATACATATATGTATTAGGTGTTAACATAAGTTGTGTCCGTTATTTTCCAAATTTAAAAATGAGCACCAAAAGTAAAACAAAATGGTAAAGGTTATACGTCATTCGAAAGAAAATTTTCTGCTCTACAAGATATTGTGTTAGATTTTACGTTAGATGTATTATTTTATTTGATTACAAGCCTTCAAAATGGAATGTCAAGTAGACGAAAGTGAGCATTTTCGACACCTTCTTCTGTTCGCGTTCAATCGAAGGAATAAAGCTGATATTTGTGAAGTGTACGGTGAAGATGCTATGAATAAAAGGACGGCTCATCGATGGTTTTTCCTTCAATAATGACGTCGAATTGCGGACATGGTTGGACGAATTCCTCGAGTTAAGACCGGATGGTTTTTATCGCACAGGCATTGAAAAACTTGTAGAACGTTGGCAACCAAAGCTGATATTTGCGAAGTGTACGGTGAAGATGCTATGAATAAAAGGACAGCTCGTCGATGGTTTTTCCTTCAATAATGACGTCGAATTGCGGACATGGTTGGACGAATTCCTCGAGTTAAGACCGGATGGTTTTTATCGCACAGGCATTGAAAAACTTGTAGAACGTTGGCAAGAAGTTGTACATAATGAAGGAGAATACATTATCGACTTATTCACGAATACATTCATGAACATTCCTTACTATATTAAACTATTGTATGTTAAGTTCTGCGTGACATTATCCAACAAAGAATGAACGCAAACCCTGAATGCGGAAACTTCAACCAATTTATATAATTACATCTACAATCTGTTATTTGATTTTAGTACTGATATCTACACGATAGTCACTCGAATCGCTTAACCTTTTGAAGTCGGAAGGAATATATAACGAATTATTTATATCATAAATATTGTTGGAATGCGTGCACTAAGAACTGAACATCAGACATCTCGATTGCGACATACAATACGAGGGTCATCCAGAAACTAAGGTTACAAGGGCTCCTGAGGCCGGGGAAATTTTTTTGTTTCAAAGTTGGCGTACCTGGCGTGTAGGGGGGATCCTAACGGTCAGTTTGTTTGGTCCCGCGTGTTTGTCGGCCATTTTGTTCAGTTACAGTAAATTATTCCGATGGAGAGGTCGTCGCCACCTCTCGTCCGTGCGAGACCCGTGCGGTCATCCGTTTTTTGACTTTGCAGAACATTACTGCCGCGAATATCCATCGGAAGCTCGTGGAAGTTTATGATAGTGATGTAATGAGTTGACAACATGTCACTAAGTGGATTAGGTTGTTCAGATAAGGCCGTACTGATACTCACGACGGGGCAAGGCAGTGATTTCTGACAAATTTGAGCAAAAAAATTGAAGAACAAGTGCGAAATGACCACCGTGTGACGCTTGACGACATTTACGAAGAATTTCCTGATATTTCTCGAATTCTCCTTGGTAATATTGTGTCGAAAAAACTTGGTTACAAGAAGTTGTGTGCGAGATGGGTGCCCAGAATGCTCACACCGGAGCACCGTCAAAATCACGTGACCGCCGCGCGTGAATTTTTGGATCGTTTTGCACAGGAGGGAGAAGTTTTTCTGGACTCTATCGTGACGAGGGATGAGACGTGGGTGTGTCACTACACTCCAACAATTTTCCAACGATCAGGAGCTGGAGTAAGCTGTGAAGAAGTGGCTGAAAGAGCTGGCGGCGGAGGTCTATGACACTGGCATACAAAATCTGGTGCCCCGACTACAGAAATGTCTCAATCTCTCCGGTGATTACGTTGAAAAATAGTTTAATATATTTGTGAAGTATCTTGTGAATTTCAATTGAATACAAGCATTTTTCGATCCTACATAAATGTTGTAATCTTACTTTCTGGATGACCCTCGTACATACAACTTATTTCCTTTTTATTAATGGGTTGTGGCGTTTATACGCAGATTCATGCTTAGTATTTTTATAGCATACGTCAATTTGAGTGTGCATTATTATTAGTGATATCTTGCTTTTGTATTTTTTTTATATTTTGTTCCTTAAACTATAAAAAATAAAATCTAGATATTGTTTGTTAAATGTTATTTTCAATGATGAGAGTGTTTTATTGTCACATGTGATGAGTTCATGCATTTAATAAAAGGTCGAAAATAATAGAAACAAATAATATAGACCTAAAACTGAGAATACTCCTCATCAAGACCTATGTATGGAGTATCTTGATGTACGGCTGCGAGACATGGTGCCTATCCGAAAGAGATAGACGAAGACTAGAGGCTTTTGAGATGTGGTCCTATAGAAGACTATTAGGAATTTCCTGGAGAGACCGCATCACAAATGAAGAGGTTCTCCAACGAATCGAAGGAGGAAGGCACCTGCTCAGGATCTTGTCCGAAAGGCGTGCAAGATGGATCGGTCATATAATACGACAAGAGGGCCTCTTGCATGCCATAATGGAGGGTATGACCGAGGGGACAAACTCTAGGGGACGCCCACGCCGAGAGTACCTGGAGGACCTGTTGGTGGACGTGCACTGCTCAACATATACAGATTTAAAAAGAGCCGCACAGGACAGGGAGGAATGGAGGAGGAGAAGAGTTGAAATTGCTGCAAACCAGTCTTAGGACTGCAACCACAGAGAGAGAGAGTGATGAGTTGGTTGACTTGTGACATGAATTCCCAGTTAGTCAGAAAGCAGGACTACTCTACGGTATCTGGGCATAGTCATTAAGTATGATGGGGGAAGGGGAATATGGTATTTTTATAGTTATTGAAATACATGTATTTAAACTACTGCTATGCTATGATATTATTGTATATTTCCTTACCATATAAAATAAATAAATAAACTTGCATACAACGTGTATTTCTTCAGCAGTATAATATTCATAACGTGCAATTTTTTCAAAGTATAATGCACACCACGCGTATTCTTCAACAGTATAATAAATACCACGTGTATTTCTTCAGCAGTATAATATTCATAACGTGCAATTTTTTCAAAGTATAATGCACACCACGTGTATTCTTCAACAGTATAATAAATACCACGTGTATTTCTTCAGCAATATATTAATTTAACACTTTTATTGCAATACAATCTGGCGGGCTTATTGCCAGGTGAAAATCTCTTCCAACCAACCAGACAAAAGTAAATGAAGTAAGTTACGTGGTCGCATAAATCATTGAAATGACTAACCATCCCCACGAAATCCATAAACATATACGTGAGCACATACCCACAAACCCCACAAAGACAATATAATACACACAACAAGAATTTATTCAGCAGTTTAATACATACACCGTGTATTTTTTCAGCAGTATAATACGTACGTGTATTTTTTCAGCGGTATAATAAACACCTCGTGTATTTCTTCAGCAGTATAACACACACAACGTGAATATATTCAGCAGTATAACACACACCATCTGTATTTCTTCAGCAGTATAATACATACAACGTGTGTTTCTTCAGCAGTATAATACGTACACCGTGTATTTCGTCAGCAGTATAATACATACCACGTGTACTTTTTCAGCAGTATAATATATACAACGTGTATTTCTTCAGCAGTATAATCCACACATAGTGAATTTCTTCAGCAGTATAATCCACACATAGTGAATTTCTTCAGCAGTATAATACACACACCGTGTATTTTTTTAGCAGTATAATACATACAACGTGTATTCTTTCAGCAGTTTAATACGTACGACGTGTATTTCTTCAGCTGTATAATACACATAACGTGTATTTTTTCAGCAGTATAATACATAACACATCGATCAATAAGTCCCGGGACTAACTACTAAAACATCATTTGTTTCTTTATTCATCAACATATAGTAGTCTTCTTCAAGAGCGATACATTCATTCCAACGCTTTCCTAACTTTTCTATGCCAGCCGTGTAGAACGATTTATCTTTGGTTTCAAAATAGGCGTTAGTTTCGGCAATCACTTCTTCATTGGAGCCAAATCTCTTTCCCTGGAGCATCTTTTTGAGGTATGCGAACAGCCAATAATCGTTAGGGGGAAATTTGGAGAATACGGTGGGTGCGGAAGCAATTCGGAGTTCAACTCATACAATTTGGCCATCGTTACCATCGACTTGTGACACGGTGCATTGTCCTGATGAAAGAGAACTTTTTTCTTCTTCATATGGGGCCGTTTTTTTGTAATTTCTGCCTTCAAACGCTCCAATAACGCTATGTAGTATTCGCTATTGATGATTTTTCCCTTTTCAAGGTGATCGATGAATATTATACCATGCCTATTCCAAAATACGGAGGCCATAACCTCCCCAGCAGACTGTTGAGTTTTTGGTCGCCTCGGACGACTTTCACCGGCTGCTCTCCACTCAGCTGACTGCCGATTTGATTCCGGAGTATAGTGGTGGATCCAAGTTTCATCCATTGTCACATACCGACTCCTGCAAAAACTTCTGTTTATTTCGCGTCAACAGTGTCAAACAGCGCTCTGAATCATCGATGCGTTGTTGTTTCTGTTTCATTGTGAGCAAACGTGGCATCCATTTCGAAAAAAGTTACTAAAATCACTGTACTCAATGACGCAATGTCGGAATGTCATGAAAGTTTGACACGTAACTTCTAAAAGCTGGTACTAATTGGGAATGGTATGGATTTGTTATTGGAGGCGCCATCTGTTGGTTAGTCTCGGGGTTTATTGATCGATGTGTTACAACGTGTATTTCTTCAGCAGTATAACACATATAATATGTATTTTTTTAGCAATATAATTACACACAACGTGTATTTCCCTGCAGTGTAATATATACAACGCGTATTTCTTTAGCAGTGTTATATATACAAAGTGTATTTATTCAGCAGTATTAAACACAAAACGCCTATTTCTTTATCAGTATAATACACACAATGTATATTTTTTCAGCATTTAAGGTTGTATTGTTCAAATATAATCCAGAGTAAAAAAGGTTAACCTGCACAGGGACATTTCAGTAGGTACACTACTGAGGGCGTGGTAACCTGTTCGGGTCGGGCACGGTGCAGTCAGCAGCCTCAACTACTTCTCAATGTGGATCACCTTCGGCCCACCTTGCTCAATGTTCCGCATAATCTGACCAGACCTTAGCTTGGCTTTGGAAACTGAATACATATATTCAATATAATAATGTGCATTATGTGCGCAAACCATTGTTTGCACTCATTAAGACTTTATTCTATGGACCTTTGGATAATTCGATCCATACAAATTATGTCAGTCGTATGCAAACGAAATACTATCTGATAGCGAGACCAAATAAATTAGGTAAGCCAAAGGATCTTCTTCAGCCTTCATTCCCTTAAAGTCTTGCAAAGACTCCTGCATACTAAAACTAAATTTTGCTCGTGCAATGTCAGTTCTTTCCGACATTAGAGTATGCGGACGTCTGCTATTTGGATATTACGGAGGAACAGTTGAACAAATTACAAAAAGTTATTTTTCATTTTTCCCCGCCCCATTTATCATTGTATCACATCTCTCCCCACTTCTCTTCCCCTACCTCATTCCTATTATATTATTTATACTTGTACGAGAAATATATTTTTAGCAATTTAGTTTATCTTCACCTGACGATGAAGACGGTGGTCTCCGAAAACGGTTGTAAACCTAAAAATAAACCTGTGGTGAACACAAAAATATAAAATAAGTGTTTTATTTTACTTATTTTTCCTTTTACATAAAACATGGCACCACAAAGTGAAACTATAGCCTATTTTACTTCAACCATTCAATTGATGATCTGGATATGGAAATAAAGTGATTCTCAAATAAAGGTATACACATATATCGTTCGTCGTTGCTGGCCCGTGTAGTAAAGGATCCTTTCGCTATTCAAACGTCAATTCAGTTATAAAGCGAAACTGTGGCGTGGAGTATGTTTTAAGTGAGTGAGCTTCTGAACACTAGCAAATTCATCGGTTTCACCGCTGTACTGTATCCGATGGCACACCTAAGTGAGACCATAGAACACTAGCACGTGCTCCGATCGTCATTTTTTTCTCTTCTCGAAAGCATAGATATGACCGAAGACATAGGTTTTGTTATAATCCCGAATACTAGACTGAAAAAAAATGTCTGTGCCATCTGAGGGGAGTAACAAAGTACGGGACTTAAACAGACAACCTTCCGGACGGAAGTCCTGTCTGTTATCGCGCGTCTATGTAACTCGTAAGGATGTTTTATACAGCGCTTTTCTAGTGTTGCTTAGTTATTAGATTTGTAACAAGCATCATATGAGTTGTAGAAAAACAAGTGGTTTAAAGAACATAGTGTGAATGACTATAGCCATAATTATCCTTGTAGCCTTGAATATTGAAGAAAAACAGCCGATATAGTACTGCTATACAAAATCATTCACTCAGTGATTGATGCACCTCACTTACTCGCAAGTATTTCATTTCGTATTCCCACTAGATCCACAAGACAGCTCAATCCCTTTTATACCGCAAATTGCTATACTAATTATAAAATCAACTCCTCTATAATTCGTATGCAAAGACTTGGAAACGAGTTTTGCAACAATTTAGATATTTTTAATATAAGTATATATAGTATTCGCCAGAATATCACAGCAATATTTAGAAATAGCTACTAACTTTGTGCTCTCCTTTATTAATATAAATAACGTAATATAAACAAAACATTAAGGACAATACTTTGCCTCTGGAGTTGAGTAACCCTGCATCAACTTGTAGGAAGGTTTTAATTCTGAAAAGCAACTTGCATCTCGTTCTACTAATAAGGCCATGCGTTTTCTATATTTCAATATCTATCCATTAAATTCCCACAAAATTCTCAAAAAAATCCAATATTTGTTATATGTATGCGTTATTCCACTAAAAACAAATCTGAGTTCTTTACCTCTATAAAATAAGTCTTGGACAATTACGTAAGTCTGCTTGGTGAAGTTTGGTAATATTTTGTGGTATACATACATAACATATATTGAACTTAAATATACATATAATTATCAAATAATTTTAAAACAATAACTGTAATTTATTATTACTACTGCTTTTTGTGTCTTCATGTTAGTTTAAGATAAAGTTTTGAATTATTTGTCAATAATTTTAAGCACTTGTATAACCTGTCACATGTTCATTTGTATATAAAGACACTGTTGTGTCGTTAATTAAATAAATAAATAAATATTAGGTGAAAAAATGGCGGCGTCATTCGAGGGAAGTAACACAGCCCGGGGTACAAACCGACGACCTTCTGCACGAAAGTTCAGTGCGTTACCTCGCAGGCATGTACAATAATGATACAACTCGAGGAAAGTATTTAGTTCAAGAGTAACGAAGGGTAACAAAGTAAAATTAATATGTTTTTTCTCTTTTTAAAAGCATAGATATTTGTTCTTGCTTTTCGTAACACAGCGTAGAATTCGAACCGAAGACATTGCGCACTGAATTTCAATGCGTTACCGCGCGGCTATGTACCTTTTATATACATAAATTAAATACCATGGCCTTTATGTTCTCCTTAACCATTCAACATTTCCGTTTACACTCACTAAGACCGAGGCCACACCAAAGTGCTTTGTTAGGTGCTAAGCTAGGTTTTACGTGACTCATATACTAGGTAACTTCATGCCTGGCCACACCAAAGTGCTACGTACAAATTCATATGACAGTTGGGAGCGGTTGAGTCAACACACGATGTCACTCTCAAAACTAACCAATTTCATTACAACTTACCATATTTATTTACTTTCTGTGCAACTTCATTCCAAAGTAATTTTATTACAGGTATATTTTCGTATAATATAATTTGCTAGATGTGTTCCACAACGGCTCCCTTTTATAAACAGCTGTCATTAAAACTTCCGCCATCTTGTAAATTAAGCAACACGTCTGTTCACTAGGAGATTCACTCGATGACTAATCGTCACGCAACGTGGCGCGAAGCGTGCAGTGTGACAACTGCGATAGTATGCGGTACGTTGGTTCGCTAGGATATGTCGGCTAATTCGCAACATAGCTTTAAGCATCAAGCGAGGCTCCTACCTGTGTGGCCGAGGCCTAAGTAAAGTACTTAACGGAGCACGCGGTACGCATGAACGTGTATACCTACGAAATGCAATAGTTAAATTGGAACCCAATGTAGGTTACATTTCGATATTGCGCATTCTGTGAATGTATAGAATTATTCTTGTGCTGCCTGCAGAGCGCTACTCGTGTTCCGTTGCGAAAATAAAATATGATATCAATACGCAATGAACATTCTATTATACTACAGTGTGTATTGGCTGCACGTACCGCATTCAAAATATCGCTATTCCGTGCTGCCCGCTGAGGTTCCACCGGACCAACGTACAGTGGCGCAATATATGCGAATTGCTGTGCCTATTTGAATAGTAAAAAGAAAATTAATAAAGCGCCGCGTAAAGACAAGACTCTCCCTATGGACACTCTGACTTGGGGTTCAAATCCACATTTGCACGGTCACTCCTTACTCTATGTCCAATAAGACCAAAGATAGCATTTTTCATAGTCACTCTTTACTCCATTCCCCATAAGACCAAGTATATCGGTTTTCGTATTCTCTCTATATTTTATTTCCTATAAGACCATAGATAACATTTGTTTAGTCACTCCTTACTCTATTCCCCATAAAATCAAACACACCATTTTTCATACTCTTTTCTTTTGTCTCTATTCCCCGTAAAACCAAAGGTATCGATTTTTTTATACTCTTTCCATATTCTATTTCCCATAAGATCATATATAACATTTGTTTAGTCACTCCTTACTCTATTCTTCATAAAATCAAACATACCATTTTTCATAGCCACTCTTTATTCTATTCCCCATAAGACCAAAGATATCGTTTTTTTTATATTCTTTACATATTCTATTTCCCATAAGATCATATATAACATTTGTTTAGTCACTCCTTACTCTATTCCCCATAAAATCCAACACACCATTTTTCATAGCCATTCTTGACTCTATTCCCCGTAAGACCAAAGATATCGTTTTTTTATATTCTTTCCATATTCTGTTTCCTATAAGATCATAGATAACATTTGTTTAGTCACTCCTTACTCTATTCTTCATAAAATCAAACATACCATTTTTCATAGCCACTCTTTACTCTATTCCCCATAAGACCAAATATATCGTTTCTTTTATATTCTTTCCATTTTCTATTTCCTATAAGATCATAGATAACATTTTTTTAGTCACTCCTTACTCAATTCATCATAAGATCAAATATAACATTTGTTTATCACTCCTTACTCTATTTCTAATTAGACCATAGATAACATTTTAAAATCACTCTTTTTTCTCTTCCCCACGAGATCAAAGAAAACATTTTTCATAGTCACTCCTTACTCTGTCCCCCATAATACCAAATATATCGTTTTTCATATTATTTCTATATTCTATTTTCTATAAGATCATAGATAACGTTTTATAATCACTCCTTACTCTATTCCTCATAAGACCAAAGATAACATTTGTTTGTCACTCCTTACTATATTTCCAATTAGACCTTAAATAACATTTTATAATAACTCCTTACTCTATTTCCTACGAGACCAAAGATAATATTTTTCATAGTCACTCCTAATTTTATTCCCTATAAGACCATACGTAACTTTTTTATAAGTCACTCCTTACTCTATTCCCCACAAGACCATATATGATATTTGTATAGCTGCTCCTTACTTCATTCACCATAGATAACATTTCTATAGTCACTCCTTATTATATTCCCCATAATACCATAGATAACAATTGAAAAGTTACTCTTTACTTTGTTTCAAATTGTTATGTGCTCTTGCACAGATAACATTTGTTTAATTATTCTTTACTCTATTTCCATATTAACACAGATAACATTTTTATAGTCACTCGGCATTCCCTATTCCCAATAAGGAGAACAGACAATAACACAAAAATGTGATTGATAGATTTTTTCAATTTGCCTGAATACGTCCAACTCAAACTTTGATTCGGAAAATTAAAAAAATCAGTTTCAGTAATTCGATTCACAAAATTAAAATCTAATTCGATTCAGAAAATGAAATCTTAATGCGATTCAAAATGATTTCGATTCCGAAAATCAAAACGTAGAAATTACTATAGTGAGTAAGCCGTTAATTTATAAAGAAAATTTATAAAGAAGTACTTCTTTATAAATTTTCTTAAAGGTATATAAAAAACATTTTTTTGATAAAAATACATTACATACCAAACTTGTGAACGAAAAGGGGAAATGTGTCATTAAAATAGTATTTTTTTGCTTTAATTCTCATCAGTGCATATTTCAATATTAAATGTTGCATAAGATAATGCAATGCATAATCCGTAGTCCTTTTATATTTTACAATCCTTAATTCCAAGTGATTAAAATGAAAAGTTTGATATCTAGTGAAATATTTAATATCGAGTACTGTACAAACTTAATTTGAGTAAGTAAAGTAAATGACTAGGCGCCCTTCCGAGCCATCTCAATGCCCCCTAATCTTCTCTGGGTCTTCTACTGCCCCCCTGAAAGTCTCAAACTCCCAAAAGGGGGTGTTATAGCCCACGTTGAGAACCTATGGTCTAGAGTGATGAGGGGTTTGATTCGCGTGATATATACATATGTAATTGAGTGTCACTTCTTAAAAAATGCCAAGGAAGAAGTGGGTCTAACATTGGTTTGTAACTGGTTCCAGAGTGTCACTGCGTGGACAGTTCAGTCCAGTTGGATCCCACTCCCACTCACACTATTGGGGACAAAATAAATCCCCATCCAGCGCGATCTACACTAGAATATCTAAATCTTCTTTATTTTCTATGAGTGCAACGTCGCTTTATGAAAACGAAGAAAGGACTGTCTAAATAGACTCCTTCTCCGGGGACGACGCACCAGAGTGTGAAAAGAATAGTAGCGGCGACGGATTTAATGACCAACATCACAGGAGAAGAAAAATGACTCGTAGTCCAGTATATTTTTTTCTAATAAAGTGGCTTTATGCCTGGAGTTCAAATAGTTCAACAATTTGCCAGTACTTTTACAGAAAATTTCAAATGCAACAAAACTACCCTTTAACGCCACTAGATTGAAGTAGCCAATAGGTCCGGAGATGAACCGATGTAAGGCTGAGTGGAGTTCACATAGGTAATTACTGACTCGATTATCATCTCAGTACCACAGAATGTGCTCGGTGAATTGATCCAGATGGTCACAAAAAAATACGACAGGGTAAAGGGACGATATTGAAGCTAAAGTGTTTGCTATTAAAACTACTGTAGGGAATACCCACGTCCCTAAAATATTGTCAACATGCAGGGTCAACGACCGATGAATCAACCTCTGGATATGTACAAATGTCACATACTAGAACGTCAATACTGTTTACATGCAAATAATATTTACATCGCATTCCACGGTAGAAAGAGAACATATCACGCCGTCTCGCCGTTTCGACAATAAATATTCTACCCACTGTATTATCCGCAGCGCTTGCGACCACCTCAGCACGCGCAGGAGTGAGATCGAGATATACCGCGGACGCATTCACGCGCCCGTTCTGAAATTCTATATATACCTACTTATCGACAAATAAAGGGCACTTGTTATTATTCACTTGACCATTCATCGCTGTTTACTATTTATTGATTATTCACTCTCACTTCCCGCATTCCTGAATCGACGTATTTTATTTTAAATACAAACAAATCAAAATCATCACGACGTATCAAATTAAGCATCCCACTAAATTGATGACCCCGAACGAGAAGGAACACAGAATTCGACTAAAGCAAATACCGCGATGTCAACATCAACATCATCAGCACGTCCTACTAGGACACACGCTAAACTACCATGGACAGAGAGAAATTGGGTAGTCCAATAGTTTGGATGTACCCATGAGGAACTTAGGCGTGCCCTGATACAAATAATTTATATATCTGTCTTTCCATGGAAAATGACGATCAACGATGTTACCAAGTCGAAAACTGGGCCTTTAGACAGGTTTTAAAAATAATGGGATGGTGGAGAGTGAAGTGAAATCAGGAATGAAACTCGTTATATTACTAACTAGAAATTAAGAGCTTTTTTCAGTCGCTTCTAAAAGCATTCAAAGGACGGTGCGAGACTAATATTGGCTTGTAACTGGTTCCAGAGTCTCACTGCATCGACAGTAAAGGACAACGTATGCAATCTAGTGCGCATTCGAAGATTTCTCTGAAAGTACTAACAACTTGCTTGACTGTTTGATGTCCAGACCTTAAAGTATATTTACAACACTTTTAGTTATTTTACTTCGTCTGTTATGTCAGACCTACTTCTTCTTCTTCTGTTATGTCAGACCTTTAGTCGTCGTAGAAGAACCTCTTTTCAGCTGGTCATTCGTCATAAAGTACATCGCGGTCATAGAAAAAAAGGAGATTTAGATAATCTAGTGCAGATCACGTTGGATGGGGGCTTATTTTGCTCCTATAACGGCGTTGTCTGTGGTGGGATTAGATCTCTCGTACAATTAATTTACCAGAGACAATGTGCGCAGATATATTTTCAATAGTTTGCTGTCAGTTGAGAATAATGAACCAGCTAGTACCTAACTGGTATGTTTGTTGTGATTGTTATGTAACCAACTGGTAATATCGGTTTTACTTGCGTACCTTCAGTTACTTTGGCTGTTACGTTGGGCTTCATACCAGTGGAACCATGTCGCACTGCGGTAATTTAATCACATCAAATCAATAATTTTATCTCTATGTATCATAAAGAAATTAATCTTTCTGTTAAATTTTAATATATATATTGTATTTTGCATGATATTTTTGCTATCGGTGAATTATTATTTTACTTAATTAATTGCTTATTTATTGTAATTTATTAATTATCTTTTTTTATCTTCATTTATTTAATTAACGACACAACAGTTTCTTTTATATATTGGGTGTTAACATAAGTTGTGTCCGTTTTTTTCCAATTTAAAAATGAGCACCAAAAGTAAAACAAAATGGTAAAGGTTATACGTCATTCGAAAGAAAATTTTCTGCTCTACAAGATATTGTGTTTGCTTTTACGTTACATATATTATTTTATTTGATTACAAGCCTTCAAAATGGAATGTCAAGTAGACGAAAGTGAGCATTTTCGACACCTCCAGTGGACTTCGATGAGGACCGCTTAAACCACATTATTCATGAAGATCCTCTTCAAACCACCATAGAATTGGCTGAACAGATGAATTGTAGTCACATGACTGTATACCGCCATCTTAAATCAATGGGAAAAGTCCAGAAGTTCGGCGCTTGGGTTCCACATGTTTAGAGTGAAAACAACAAAAATCAACGTTCAACAATTTCTGCTGGTTTGCTCGCACGTCATAGAGCTACGCATGGCCACAAACAAAGGTTCCTTTACCACATCATTACTGGTGATGAAAAATGGTTTGAAAATGGTGATGAAAAAAAACATGATGATGAAAAATGTTTGAAGGGGATCTTCATGAATAATATGGTTTAAGCGGTTCTCATCGAAGTCCACTGGTCTTCCGGAAAGCTACATGTCTTTCAGGTCGAAATTACCGTCTTTGAAACGCAAAAACCATCGACAAGCTGTCCTTTCATTCATAACATCTTCACCGTACACTTTGCAAATATCGCGAGCATCTTTGGCAGCTTTATCCCCTCGATTGAACGCGAAC
The DNA here is from genome assembly GCA_949825065.1 of Odontocerum albicorne. Taxonomy (NCBI): domain Eukaryota; kingdom Metazoa; phylum Arthropoda; class Insecta; order Trichoptera; family Odontoceridae; genus Odontocerum; species Odontocerum albicorne. The sequence goes on from OX463867.1 coordinate 3,875,511, forward strand.
AGAAGGAGGTGTCGAAAATGCTCACTTTCGTCTATTTGACGTTCCATTTTGAAGGATTGTTATCAAATAAAATAATATATGTAACGTAAAAGCAAACACAATATCTTGTAGACCAGAAAATTTTCTTCCGAATGACGTATAACCTTTACCATTTTGTTTTACTTTTGGTGCTCATTTTAAAATTGAAAAAAAAAACGGACACAACTTATGTTAACACCTAATACAAATGAACATATTACAAGTTTTTAAAATTATTGACAAAAAATACAAAATGTTGTCTTAAACTAACATGAAGATACAAAAAGCAGTATTAATAATAAATTACAGTCATTGTTTAAAATGATTTAATATTAATATTTATATTTAAGTTCAATATATGTTATGTATGTATACCACAAAATATTACCAAATTTTACCAAGCAGACTTACGTAATTGTCGAAGACTTGTTTTATAAAGAACTTAGATTTGTTTTTAGTGGAACAACGCTTACATAGAACTTAGATTTGTTTTTAGTGCTAAAGAACTTAGATTTGTTTTTAGTGGAACAACGCTTACATATAACAAGACAGTTTACCAGGGTGTGGGTTGAAAAACATCTGATGTCCTCGCGCCCCGGTTCGCCCATTATTGGTGGGCGTGTATCTCGACCGGAGGGATGTTATGAGATGAGTCCAGATTTTTTGGTAGCTACTCTCCTAAATTTATTTTCTTCAAATATACATTTGTATGCAATTTCTGAATTATCTTGAAATATACATATGTATGCAATTATCTTGAAATATACATTTGTATGCAATTATCTTGAAATATAGATATGTATGCAATTATCTTGAAATATACATATGTATGCAATTATCTTGAAATATACATATTTATGCAATTATCTTGAAATATACATACGAGTATGTATGCAATTATCTTGAAATATACATATATATATGCAATTATCTTGAAATATACATATGTATGCAATTATCTTGTAATATACATATATATGCAATTATCTTGAAATATACATATGTATGCAATTTCTGAATACGTTTATATACACGTATGTACATAACATAACATGTTGCTATCAATAATTCTAAATTTATTTCCTCGCAGTTCACTTACTTACTGTCACTTCATTCCGTTTCCTGTCATTCATTCTTACCCCATTTTTTTCTCAGAGCACGCTTTTCTACAGTGTTTATTCAGTTCCTTTCAATGTTTTTTTCCACTTTCACGCTTCACTCCTATTTATCAAAGTTGGTGCTAAAATACTCTTGTGGACCATTAATATAATACTAACAATTACATAAAAATAATATACAGTATGTCAGTAAATACACACCCTCAAGACAATGCAAAAATTAAAATATTGCGTGTAAGTCATTAACACAATACAGGTCCGTCCAAAGGCGGACAGCCCGTACTGCACCAAACCGAGCGTCACTCTTGATATTAATGTGAAAGGGGAATACAGATGCATACACGCAGTCAATATATGCATTTCATTAGTACAACCACAATTCCGGTTCGAGTATATAATAATAAATAAATAAAGGTTTATTGATAGCAACATAGTATGTACAGTACTCGGCGGTAAGTAATACACATCGGGCTCGAGAAAGAAACTGTCGGCCATAATCGGCTAACTTCGGCTTTGTAGAGCGCCGTCTCTGTCGCACGATGCGCTAACAGTCCCTTATCTAGAAAGAGCTGTTAAACTTTTTGTATTGACCTGAATTGCCTACCCTGGATTAAACAGGGTTTAAATTTTTAATTACACTTGAATAATTATGAATTTGAACAATTTTAACGTTTAAACTGTAGAAATACTATCAAACGCTGTATTTCATAATCTATTTCAAATTTCCTCTCTAAACGCAAATCGTTTTTTTTTTCGATATCATTGAAGAGCGCTCAAGAAGGTAATCGAAATCAAAATATTATCACACTGCAGGTGTTTTTGAAGTGCCACAGAATGGTTTTGCAGACTATATAGTATAAAGACAGTTACACAATTGGGACAAGTTTTTGCATGTGCGCCATTGGTTATTGGGTAACATGTATTGTTGGCATGTTGGCTGAGTGAACATACGTGCATACAACCTGGCCTCAATGCATAGAAGTGTGCCAACTGAAAAAATGAAAGTGTAGAGAGAGAAAAAAATAAATGTTTGAACCTAGACCCTTTTACTGAACACTGACTATAAGATCCATAACTGAATTGTATATTTCTAACTTGTGACGTAATAACTTCCTCATCGGGAGTTATTACGTCACAAATTAAAGCGCAAATTAACGTTCCTATTTGAACGGTAGGTATTCGAAATTCGATTTATCAAAAGTGTCAGTTATAACTTTGTGGCAATTCATATTACAATATCAATGAAGTACTAAAACACATATACTCGAACTGCATAGCATCAAAATCAGCTTAGATGATAGTCCACAAAAGAAAACATCTTTGATATATAGTATTGAAACGTGGATGTAGAAAAATACTGATAGACCCCATTAACACTTGCCTAAAAATTCCGCCAGCCACGGTGCTGGACGCTAAGCGTCCAGGGAAAATGTATGTTTTAAATTAAAATTATGCAGTCTGCTAGGTTATTTTTTGTAATTAGCTATAATAATCATTTTATTATGTATTAAAACGTCGAATAATCAAATAAAGTATAAGTCCTGGTCACTCGATATCCAGCACAGGGTGGCAAGTGTTAATTTTGTTTCCTATCGCTACACGTCGTTCAATATCGTTCGAAGATTTTGATAGTATTTCTCAGATGATGGAATAGTTACCAAGGGGTATCGAACGGCGTATAGCGATAAGAAACAAAGTCAATAAGCCACTAAAGCATATATTCTCGAACCAGACAGTATCAAAATATGTCAAGATGATATTCCACCACAGTATTTTAGTATGGGAGTAAAACGTAACCATGGACCATGACTTAAAAGAATCGTATAAATGCTATAAAAATGTGTGAATTGAGAAGAATGTGTGAATTGACAACTTATGACAAAATTTGGAATTAATGTAAACTTGAGACTTTTGTGTTGAATAAGTTGAAGAAAGTACTTTGAGATGTTTTGGACATGTAGAACAAATGACTGAAGGCAGACTGATAAGACTTATGTACACTGCAAATGTAAATAGAGTAATCGTTATATAAAGTGGAATAAACAGTGTTTGATTAAACAAATTACAAATTCTACATTATTCTTGTGAAAGGGAAAGTAAATGGGACATATGAGTGAATGATGAAAGATTGATGCAAGTTGAGGAATTATATTGTACTATTTGGGTAGTATTTTCTAAAATTATGGATGAGTTAAGAGGGATAGATCGAACGGTGTGGAGCGACAGAAAACAACGTCAATAAGGTAATTAAACATACTCGTATGTAGTCGGACCGGGCAGTATCAAAATCTGCTAAGATGATAGTTCACAACAGTAGTTTAGTACGAACTTTGATGTATACAAGTGAAAAATAAGCTGAATTAATGCGTGCGAACAGTTTTTGACTAAAAAAATTACAATGTCTTTAAACCTCCACTAAAAGAGACCGTAAACGAAACACCTAAAGTCGCAACAAAACAATAAGGCGTTATAAAGGTGTGCAAGAAAATGAAGTGGCAATGGGCAGGACACGTAGCTAGAATATCAGACTCCCGATGGACGTCCGAAATAATCCAATGGTACCCAAGAGCCATAAAGAGGCCCAGAAGAAGATTGAAGGTACGCTGGATAGGTGAAATCAGGAAGCGTGGCAGCATCACATGGCATCAACGAGCAAAAAACCGAACTATTTGGAGTCAACTTGGGGAGACCTTCATCCAGCAGTGGATTAACCCTGGCTGACAATGATGATGATGATGATATGTAAACAGGGTGTTGCAAAAAAATGTCCACAATTTTAATGACTATAAAGTCTGTATTTATTAGCATACAGTTCCCTTTCAACGTTCATAATAATTTACATAAATGTATTTTTTTATACTTAGTGCCTGTTTCAAACTAATGTCTATTCTGGCCTAGAAATTGCTGGCAACGGAATCAATCAATTTGGTATTTGGGCGCATTCTCTTTCAATGGCTACTCGTAGGTCATGCCATCAATGGTTTCAGGTGTTTTAGCATAAACTTTATTCTTGACAATTCACCGAAAGAAAAAGTCTACTACCGCGTTTTCCTACTTCCAGTAGCACTTCAAAAATACACTTTCTTTGTTCAAAACTTAGTCTAGTTTCAGACATTATTTTTCAACGGTTAAATCTAAAATTTAAAAAAAATCAGCTATTAGTGTGAATGCATTTTTATACGACAGCCTATACATATTCACGAAATGCAAATAGCAACAGTGCACGGACTATTTGCGGTATGTACAAGACATACCAGGAGTGGTTTGTATAACATATGATACATACCACGTGATAAGCCGCACACTTTTACTCTCAACTCAAGGCTACCCGCTCGTGTCATGTGTGACTATTACCTCTGCTAATATCTCGTTACACAGGTGGATATTTACGACTTTATCTTTGTCATTATTTTACATATTATTATTACTGCCATTATAAGCTTAATTATGTTTCCGCGGACAATGCAAACTTCATCAATTTACTTTTAAAAAAAAACCTAGGTTCTCATTTTGAAGTCGGCATTTTATATAAATTATGAACATGTCTACGAATTCAGCATATAAAATCCGGGTTGGAAGACGAATTCAGCATATAAAATCCGGGTTGGAAGACAGGCGTCATAACAACTAGGTAACTGAGGCTATCAAATATGTATTTACCTATACTTACCAAACTATGCTACGCAATGTTTGTAGCTACACTTACAAAACCTACGTAATGTTTGTAGCTACACTTACTGAACTATACTTCGAAATGTTTGTAGCTACACTAACCAAACTAGGGTACACAATATTTGTAGCTACACTTACCGAACTATGCTGCGTAATATTTGTAGCTACACTTACTGAACTATACTTTGCATTATTTGTAGCTTCACTTACCGAACTATGCTACGTAATGTTTGTAGCTACACTTACCGAACTATGATACGCAATGTTTGTAGCTACACTTACTAAACTATGCTATGCAACGTTTGTAGCTACATTTACCAAACTATGCTACGCAATGTTTGTAGCTACACTAACCAAACTATGCTACACAATATTTATAGCTACACTTCCCGAACTATGCTACGCAACGTTTGTAGATACATTTACCGAACTATGCTACGCAATGTTTGTAGCTACGCTTACCGAACTATGCTACAAAATATTTGTAGCTACTCTTACCGAACTATGCTACGCAATGTTTGTTGTTATGCTTACCAAATTATGCTACGCAATGTTTGTAGCTACATTTGCCAAACTATGCTACACAATATTTGTAGCTACACTTTCCGAACTATGCTACGCAACGTTTGTAGATACATTTACTGAACTATGCTACGCAATATTTGTAGCTACACTTACCGAACTATGCTGCACAATATTTGGAGCTACTCTTACCGAACTATGCTACGCAATGTTTGTTGCTATACTTACCAAATTATGCTACGCAATGTTTGTAGCTACACTTGCTAAACTATGCTACACAATATTTGTAGCTACACTTCCCGAACTATGCTACGCAACGTTTGTAGATACATTTACCGAACTATGCTACGCAATGTTTGTAGCTATACTTACCGAACTATGCTACGCAATGTTTGTAGCTACACTTCCCGAACTATGCTACGCAACGTTTGTAGCTACATTTACCGAACTATGCTACGCAATGTTTGTAGCTATACTTACCGAACTATGCTACGCAATGTTTTTAGCTGTACTTACCGAACTATTTGATTAGGTTTGAAAGTAGTAAGAGTTCTTACCTGAAACAAGACAGAAAAATAAAATTAATCAGACGAAAATTTGGAAATTTGTTCGTTCTGCCTACCCTGGAAAAAACATGGTATGATGATGCATATGAAACCTACCTAAAATGGTTTCAGACTGATTTTCACTTCAGGCCTCTTAAACAACTTTTTGATTGATCGGCAGAGATTGCTACCTGGCAATAAATACACTAGGTTATAATGTTTATAACAATTGTGAAATACAACACAATATAAGCTGATTTGACGACTTTCGTTACCTTGGTCTTCCAGCCTGGATTGCGGGTTTGATTCACGTTTGATCCCACATATTTTTATTTTTTTAAGTTTTGCTCTGGTTTAAATTTCCCGTTTTTTTTAATCCTTTCAAGATGGTAAGAATAGATTGTCACGTGGCAATAAACTCTTCAAGTTATCATACTATATATTGTATACAATGAAATCGTAATACGAAACAATAACTTAATAAAATATGCATGAAAAAAAAAACAAAACATTTTGTTTTCGTGCACAAAACCTTGTAAAAAATCTTATAACAACTGGTCATGACCTTCGTTTCCCTGCCTGGGCGTATGCTCATACTTTACTGCCATACATCACACAGAAAACAACAGTTTTAATTAATAACAATATCTTGAACTTGACACGAATTTAATGCGTTGGCCATTGTTTAATACAGAACAAAAGACCAAATGGGACAATACGTCATGGTTTTTTGTTTAAATTTATTTATGATCTTGCTTTGCATTGATGTGTCGGGACTCCTGAGAGTGTTGTGTTGTTGTTCAATTTATGTGGCATCTGTGAAAAACACAGCAATCTACAAGTGAATGGTGCTAGTCTTGGAGTCCAAGTTCTTCATTGCGGAGGCTTCAATGCCAAGCACCATTACTAGAACTTCCTGAGACCTAACCCAAACGACAAAACCCTGTGCAATTACTATAAATATAATACCACGACTTCTTTTTCCTTCTCCCTGGCTCCATCCCAACTCACTGTTTGCGAAGACTGTTGGGGTCAGCTCTCCTCGTACTCAGGTTGTATGCTCTTCTGTCCCGGACTACGTCCCTCAGGCCGTGCCTCTGCATCAGGTTATATTTTTGCACCACCCACGAATTCTTTGGTATTCTTATGGTTGTTATTCGACGAAGATCCATGGAGATTGCCTGGTTCGCAATGTGATCGGGTGCTCTGAGTCCAACGTGCCCACACCATCTCAATCTATCCGCCTTTCCTCCATCTTAGTGTTGATGTCTGTAACACCTAGGCTTCCTGTCTCTTAGGGACACACCAGCTGACCATCTTAGCATGCGCATTTCAGCAGTTTCTAGTTGCCTGGAGTAAAAGTTATACATTGTCCAGCATTCGGAGCCATAGAGAAGTGTGGGTCTAATAGAATACCACAACTGTCAAATATTTTATCCAAACCAACACACCTGTTTCATCAGCCCCCGTAGTCCTTCTTTGCTGGACATTGCCATGGTCAAAAATAACCCTTACACCTCTGGTGTGGCTGCTCTAAAAGCCCTCTTACCTGATCACCTCCCAGTCTACGTGTATTTCACATTGGGAATGAGGCCAATTTCTAGTCTTAGGGAGCAGTACGACTACGCTAATACTCCGGATACCATGGACAGCCATGATAACAAATGTGTCCATCTTAGCCGAGCACAAAAAAAAGGATCGCCTCTCGTCATCGTGTATGCGACGTGTTCTGTAGTATTTCGATCATATCATGAGAAGAGAGCCTGGAGAAACTTGTGGTCGTCGAAAGCGTCGAAAGAACGAGATCTCGAGGAAGATCCTCAACCAGATGGTGACCTGATCAAAACTGCGACAGGATATTCAATATCGGATGCTCTTCGATTGACCAGAAACAGATCCAGATGAAAGGAGACTATTAAAAGGGTTATCGACGAATGCCGCCATCTTCAGACATGAGGGACAGAATTACGGAGAGAGTTGCCTTTAAATATCATTTTATTATCCTCCCGGTTTCATTCATAGCAACGTCAACCTGTCTAGCATGTGAGGAGCTACTACAAACTGGAGATATACTCGTAAATTCCACTGCTGAACAGCAAAGCGCAAGAGCTGACACTCTTAATGTGTGAGGCTTCCGCGGAGGAACAAGAGGGCCAGAGGTTGTGGTATTTTGGCGAAACAATTAACGAGATCTTCACGAAAATAATACTCATATAACAAACATAAAGCCAGGGAGTTTATTTAATTTTATTAAATCCCACGATTATAAAATGTAAAAGTTTTTTTTTGATAGTTTCATTATTAAAATTTTTTTGATAGCTTCATTATAGAAAAATTTCATAAGTAAACAATTGACTTTAAACCGTTATTCAAGTAAACAAAAGAAATATCAAAGATAATTTATGGGAATTTTTACGTCAATACATTCGATTGTTAACAATCTAATGGAATAGATTAACGTTTTCAATTTTTTTTTCACATGCAGGCCTCTTGGCATCTGGCTAAATTATTATGGACCCTCGATTAATATAAATTTAATATGTAAATTTTTACGAGAATAAATTATAGAATACGGAATAGAAAAGAGTGAAAGGAAAAGTAAATACGATACACGGCTGAGTAATGAAAGATTGAAGCAAGTTGGGCAATTCTAATATTTGGGTAGTACGAGGGCTGCTACTTAAGTTTTAAGATATGGCAACACCAGTGTAGATACGTCAAATATGACATCAGCATCGTAAAGTTTGACGTTTTTAATGGTGTACGTGCTCAGAAAGTTTTGTCATACAAGTGCTATTTGTGTGGTTTACAGTTATTGAAAATTGAAAAATTAATCTCGGCCAAATCACCTCGGCTAAATCGTGAACATTTTCGTGCGATGATTTTTTTATGATTTTCGACGTGGACTAACTCAACAACAGTGTGCCGATCAACTCGCTTCGACTTTTGGTGATGAAGCACCATCCCGGGTCACTGTGTTTCGCTTGTTTTCCGAATTCAATCGTGGTCGTAGTTTGCTCCAGGACGAATTTCGTGAAGGTCCTCCAAAATCGGTTGTTGTGCCAGAAAACATCGATGCTGTGCGCGAACTGATATTGCAAGATCGTCATGTGACTTGTCGTGAGATTGAGGCATGTTTGGGCATTAGTTTCACTTGCATACATTCAATATTGCATGAACATTTGGCCGTCAAAAAGATTTGTTCGCGTTGGATACCGCATAATTTAACAATCGCTCAAAAAAGACTCGTGTCGATTGATCCAAAGAAATGTTGAAAAAATTCGATCACGGTGCTTCAAAAGACGTCTATAAGATTGTGACAGGCAACGAATCATGGATCTATGCATATGAGTCAGAAACTAAACAGCAGTCGACTGTATGGGTCTTTCAAGATGAGCCAAATCCAACAAAATTTGTTCGCGCACGAAGCACTTCGAAGCAAATGGTGCTTGTTTCTGCGGTATAAATGGTCATGTCGCAACAGTGCCTTTAGTGGAACGTCGTACGGTCAATTCTGAATGGTACACTACCATTTGTTTGCCAGAAATGTTCGGAAAAATGAGGAAAACCAACCGCCAAAGACGGATCATTCTCCACCACGACAATGCGAGCTCTCACACATCGGCTCAAACAAGTGACTTTTTGAGTACTCAAAACATCGAATTGATGGGTCATCCACCGTACATCCCTGATTTGGCACCCAATGACTTCTTTTTATTCCCGAACATCAAAAATAAATTGCGAGATCAACGTTTTTCGACGTCTGAAGAAGCGGTTGATGCGTTCAAAACGCATGTTTTGAAGTTACCTCATTCGGAGTGGAAAAAGTGCTTTGAAAATTGGTTCAAACGCATGCAAAAGTGTATTGATCTTCATGGAGAGTATTTTGAAAAACAATAAATCCATTTTCGATGATAAATATTTGTTTTCACATGTCTGTCTCAAAACTTAAGTAGTATATTCTCAGGTGATTCTCAGGCAGAGCTGCGATAGATATCTAATGGTGTGTAGCGATTAGAAACAAAATCAATGGGGCACAAAAAAAATATTGGAATTTGTTTTATCAAACACTGTTTATTCCACTTTTTGTAACGGTATAACCCTACCGGTTTCAAGGTTTTCACCTCATCATCAGAGGTTATTTAACTTTATTTAATTAATAAAAATTCAACTACATAAATTAACCAAAAAAATCAAATAATGTCACTACATTACCAGAAGTTAACAACAACATCTCTTCCATAAACCTCTTGACCTTTAAGCACTCACGCCATGTTACCAGCAACTGTTTTAACAGCAGTCCAAGTAAGTCAGTCTGTTTGCTGATGGTGTACCTTCTATTTACCTGTCTGTCTACATGTGCCAGATGACGCAACACTCTGGCAGATTCTCTTCTCCATGAGCCCACATCATCACGATTCGAGTAAATCATCCACGAAGAACTCATTTCGTGAACGATATCAGATTATGCCCACGCGATTCAACTGTAGATCATGCACACATTGTACAGATTATACTGTTATTATTATTCAAGGATGTTTATTAAATACGGTGAATCCATATTCGATCATATATAGCAGGGGTCTCCAAACTACAGCCACGGGCCAACACCAATCCGGCCCGCGGTCACTATCTTCACCGCAATGAAATGTCCTTGACACTTGCCCGTAAGTACCAACCGAAATTGCGAACGGAGCGGAGTTCACCCACGCACCCTGCGCCATAGATATCTCACTCGTCGGCTAGTCCCAATACGAAAATTTGCGCGTAATTCAAAACTACAGTTGAATGGTATGATGACCTAGCTAGGTCTTGGCCCTTGGAACTTAGTGGAGGAGTCAGTGTGACCCTTATACTAAAACTTTGAAGACCCCTGATCTATAGTAATATATTAGTATGGGTCTAAAGCGTGGGGCACGATACTCAAAGACCAAAACAAGACAAGAGCTTCAAAATACAAATATTACAGAAATATAATACTTGACTAAAAACGTATGTGACCCATTTATTTGAATTTGAATGCTTGCGACTCGTGACGATCGATCATCTGAAGTTTCAACGAGAGCAGAACAAAGCATTCAAGATCTCTTTCAACAGAACAAACATCTCCCGACTTACCTAATTATTGTTCATATAAACTCGTAGCAAAATGGAGGTAAAAATTCAGGCAGTCGATCGGAGTGTGGTTGTTATTGCGACAAGAGTTTGAATACTTGGGCTAGCAGGAATAGACTTGTAGGAATTATTTATGTGAACTCTTGAGTGTTGTGTGTTTTTTATGATTATGTGCGGCAAAGAAATATCAGTTTATTATTTCATGTTATATGTACTCAGTGAGATACAGATAAAAGCCTAGTTTACTGGAGATACGACAAACGAAAGGCAACAAACCCAGATCCATTAAAATTGTGTGTCGACATTAAATTACCTGTTTTTTTTCTTCCTAAATTTTGTATTCACAAGATTTCTTGTCATCGAGTATATCAATAAAAATGTAAATGTTCGTATATTAAAAATCTCTAATCTCCGAAAGTTCTTCCTTTGAAATTTTGACAAAAGGTTGCATTCGAATACAAGCATGTTTATATTTTTATATACAGTTGTATATAAAAAAGTATATAAAACAGACGAAATAATGGGAGCGCCCTCTGTAGCAACACACGCAAACTAAACATTTCTCATTGACGGGTTGTCACATAGGATTTTCGACGTTTTGGATTCTTTCATTTCGTTTTTTAACTGTTTTTCTTATTTTTCATTGCTTCGAAATTGTGACAGAATGTTACGAACTTAACAATATTATTCAGTTTCTTTTTTTAATGTTTCGCAATTTTATATGTTTTTGTTATAACTTTCTTTCTTCTTTTTCAGTGCAATCGATCTGCTTTAGTTTATCAAAATGCCGAGGAAGCAGCAGAGTGACGTGCGGCCAGACTTGAGGATGCACGGTTGCGAGCACGGCGATCGCGTTCTGTAGATTCTGATCTGCTTCGTTCTCAATAGAATGAACGCGAGAGGCTCAGAGTGGCTGAAAGACGTCAAAAATATGCTATGCCCACAAGCATTGTGAAACTAAACATATTAGAAACGTGTGCTTTCTCTTTTCTTTCTTTTCCATTTAACCAGTCTGAGCCACAGCAACGCGTGGCTGGGTACAGCTAGCATAAAAACAAAAAACAAAATAAATTGCACATTTCTTAGATAAGGTAGACGTATGTCTCTGTGGTATTGAAGCTGCGAAGTGTCCACCATTTTAGTCAAAAGTATCACATAACGAAATACCTTTCCGAGGTACTCTGTAGGTCGCCTTCCTTTTGGTGAAATTTCTGCGGTTTCCTCACCAAATATATTCTCATATGCAAATGCAGAGAAGCTCCAATTTATAAGGCCGTAACCGCTACCTTCCCATTCTCACACTCTACACTTTTACCGTATATTATATTTAATTTTAAAATATCCGTCAAACACCATGTTAATCTTCTTTCCCGCCGACCTATGCCTTCTTCTCCGTCGTCTTGCGTGGCAGACGGTATGTTGCTCTTCCTTGGAGCCGAGGTACGTGGTACAGGGTGGGGAGGACGCTGGAACCTGACGATGCAGCCAGGGCTGCTGACCAGTCAGTTCATCCCTTTCAATACGGTCGCCTATAACACCGTAGCAACGTATCGGGTTTAGAGGGAGGACCCATGAACAACTTAAGTGAAGACAACTACTCAAATATTTCCTCAAAGTACACATACCATAGATAAACACCCCTCACGCACACAGATATAACACAACACTGGAAAAGGTAATTCCTGAATTCACTGAGATAAAATACGTTACATGTGGGTCACACGTCATTCTTACTTTCAACATAAATATGTTACACGTGGGTCACACGTAATGCTTACTTTCAACATAAATACGTTACACGTGGGTCACACGTCATTCTTACTTTCAATATAAATATGTTACACGTGGGTCACATGTCATTCTTACTTTAGGTTAGGTTAGGTTATCGGGCTTAGAGGGGGGGGGGGTTCATAAACAACTAAAGTGAAGACAACTACCCAAATACTTCCTCAAAGTAAACATATATGAACACCCCTTACACACACAGATGACACAAGAGTGGAAAAGGTGATTCCTGAAATCACTGAGATAAAATATGTTACACGTGGATCACTCGTCATTCTTACCTTCAACATAAATACGTTACACGTGGGGCACACGTCATTCTTACTTTCAACATAAATACGTTACACGTGAGTCACACGTAATTCCTACTTTTAAAATAAATACGTTACATTCTTATTTTCAACACAAATAATAAAACTATCATGTTTGCCATTTTAGTCAATGTTTGATATAAGGTAAAACATTTATACACACTCTTTAATATTAATTATAGAATTGTAATTTGTTTTATCAAACACTGTTTATTCCACTTTATGTAACGGTATAACCCTACCGGTTTCAAGGCTTTCACCTCATCATCAGGGGAGCACAAAAAAGACTGAATGCTTTTCGAACTGGCACCGACATACACACTTCTCACGATAAACATTCGGATTGCGAACTGGCTTCTGGGGGAGGCATGTGACGACCTTGGCGAGCAGCGGAGAGATTCTTGGTATATATGTGTTTGCTAGATGTTCACCTCGATGCACTGACTTAGAAATTTCTAGGTCGCTAAATTTCCCCCTGCCGCCAGTCCCTAACCCGAATGTTCACCGTTAGAAGTGTGTATGTCAGTGACAGTTCGAACATAATTCAGTCAAGTTTGTGCTCCCCTGAAGATGAGGTAAAGGTGAGGTGATACCGTTACAAAAAGTGTAATAAACAGTGTTTGATAAAAACAAATGACAATGTCTTTAAACCTCCACAATGTTAATGCATTAACTATAAATAATAATTATACCATAGTATGATTAAATCGATGATTCAATCAGTCGTGAGATCACATATTAAATACAAATGAGATTATACTATATGCAAAAACATCTAATTACCCGTATTTATTTCGATTATGAAAATTACTTTAATTTTGGCTGACCCCACGCCCCGGCGTGCGTCTTAATATTACACTACCATATATTATGGTATATCAAAACCTGACATTTGAATGTCGTGGTAATGAAATGTTTAATGAAATCATCGAGTATTTTTACAGAATGTACTCAAATTGAGTATACCAGTTTAAAAATGCTTTTTAAATCATTTCTGCTATTTGTGAGGTATTCGCTCTCATGCTCTAGAAGAGTTATGAGGGATATTAATGGCATGTAGCGATAGGAAACACTGTTCATTCCACTTTATGTAACGGTATAGCCCTACCGGGTTCAAGGTGCACACCTCATCTTCGGGAAGCGCAAACAAAACTATATTTTGAGAAACAATATTTTATCTTTAAGTTTGCACTTTTTATATGTTTTGGCCTTTTTTAATATACGAGGCATATCCAGGAAGTAAGTGTACTGAAGTTTCGTAGGTTACAATTTTTTTTATTTAAACAAAAAAATTACGTGGTTACCGTAGTACACATGTAAGCTATTTTTCGACATAGTCGCCATTCCTCTCAATGCAGGTGGTGAAGCGGGGTATCAACTTTTTGATGCCTTCCTCGAAGTAATTTCCCGCCAACCCCTCCGTCCACTTCTCCACCTCCTCCTTTACCTCCTCGTCGGTTGAAAACCTTTTTCCACCCATGTGCAGCTTCAGGGAGGTAAAGAGATAGTAATCTGAAGGTGCTAGGTCAGGGAAATGTGCGGGATGGTTCAGGACATCCCATTTAAATGAGGCGAGCAGTTCCTTCGTGGCGTTGGCCGTGTGTGGTCTGGCATTGTCGTGCAGCAGGCAGACTCCCTTTGTCAGCATGCCTCTCCTCTTGTTCTGAATCGCCCTCCGCAATTTTTTTAGGGTCTCACAGTATCTTGCAGAGTTGATGGTCTCCCCTTGATGCATATATTCAATTAAAATTATGCCTTGACAGTCCCAAAACACGGATGCCATGATTTTCTTGGCTGAAATTGTGGTTTTGAACGTTTGGCGGAGGGTAAAGAGGTGTGACGCCACTGTTGAGACTGCCTTTTGGTTTCAGGCGTGTAGTGTGCAACCCAAGTTTCATCTCCAGTAACGATGGAGCGGAAAAATTCATCTCCATGGAGTTTGCAGCGCCTCAAAAACTCTTGCCCGGCATTATTTATTTCGCACTTGGCGGGAGATTGGATTGACATTTTTCACAAAACGTGTTGTCGCGTCGACACTTCTCAACGTACTGACCTCGAACCGGTCTTGTTGCGGAGGGGAAGGGTCAGGCTACACGGAAGTGTAGCCAACATGTCGAAAATAAAATCCATTTGGTCGTGAGAGCCTCAGTACACTTACTTTCTGGATACGCCTAGTATTATTTACAGTTAAGGCATTAATATTGTGGAGGTTTAAAGACATTGTAATTTATTTTATCAAACACTGTTTATTCCACTTTTTGCAACGGTATAACCCTACCGGTTTCAAGGTTTTCATCTCATCAGGGAAGCGCAAACGCAAATGTTTATTCCACTTTATGTAACGGTATAACTACCTTGCTTGCGCTCCCCTGATGATGAGGAGAAAACCTTGAAACCGGTAGAGTTACACCGTTGCATAAAAGTTGAATGAACAGTGTTTGATAAAACAAATTATAATGTCTTTAAACCTCCACAATGTTAATGCCTTAACTATAAATAACATATTAAATGTCAGTACGGCAAAAAGGCCAAAATACTCGTACATAAAAAGTGCAAACTTAAAGATAGAATATTATCTCACAAAATATAGAGTTTAGTTTGTGCTCCCCTGATGATGAGGTGAAAACTTTGAAACCGGTAGGGTTATACGCTTTACATAAAGTGCAATAAACAGTGTGTGATAAATTAAATTACGACATCTTTAAACCTCCACAATAATATATCATTCAATAGTTTTTTTTTCATAAATATGTAAATAAATATTAATAATATATGAACGTGTATAACGACGATAAGCATAAATATTGCTGATGTAAATGAGGATTCACCAAGGATATAGAAAGCGAGTGTGATTACCTCACCGTTGAGATTTTAGCTGTTTTGCATTCGATTTGTTTAGCCATTTGCCACATTGTCGTGAAGAAGCGGGTCTGACATTTCAAAACAAGTTAGACTTTTATCACTTCCATGCCAGAATAAATCTTACATTTAATTATCGCTTATTTCTTTAATTCGATATGCTTTAATCCAAGAATATAAATTAAGAAATTTATTCACATGTTTATTAATTAATATATCTGCATTATGAATTATCTGTTTTTTTTATTGTGTTGATGTTTTAGCAATTTTAATAAATATATATTTATTAAGCCAGATTTTTATTTCCGATTAATTTTATACTTTAAAGGCCTTCCCAATTCAAATATTGTTTATTAGCCTTCCCTGTTCAGAGATTGTTTATTAGCCTTCCCAGTTCAATGATCGTTTATTAGCCTTCCCAGTTCAGAGATTGTTTATTGGCCTTCCTAGTTCACAGATTGTTTATTAGCCTTCCCAGTTCAGAGATTGTTTATTAAACTTCCCAGTTCACAGATTGTTTATTAGCCTTCCCAGTTCAGAGATTGTTTATTAAACTTCCCAGTTCAGAGATTGTTTATTAGCCTTCCCAGTTCAGAGATTGTTTAGTAGCCTTCTCAGTTCAGAGATTGTTTATTGGACTTCCCAGTTCAGAGATTGTTTATTGGCCTTCCCAGTTCACAGATTGTTTATTAGCCTTCCCAGTTCAGAGATTGTTTATTAAACTTCCCAGTTCAGAGATTGTTTATTAGCCTTCCAAGTTCAGAGATTATTTATTAGCTTTTCCAGTTTAGATATCGTTTATTAGCTTTCCCAGTTCAGAGATTGTTTATTAGTCTTCCCAGTTCAGAGATTGTTTATTAGCCTTCCCAGTTCAGAGATTGTTTATTAAACTTCCCAGTTCAGAGATTGTTTATTAGTCTTCCCAGTTCAGAGATTGTTTATTAGCCTTCTCAGTTCAGAGATTGTTTATTAGCCTTCCCAGTTCACCGCTTTTTTTACGTCGTCCTTCAATGTCCATGTAGTGAGACTCTGGAACCAGTCAAAAATTTACTCGTGCAATCACTGCTCTTTCCGATTTTGCACTATGCGGACATCTGTTATTTGGATATTACAGAGGAACAGCTGGACAAATTACAGCGTCTTCAAAATGTTCGTCTAAGATATATTTTTAATCTAAGAAAGTACGATCCAGAAGGTACTGAACTGGTTGAACGTGAGGAATAGACGCCAAGTTCACATACTATCTATATTGTATACTATCCGTAACTGTCCCGCCGCCCCCTATTATCTAGCCGAAAATTTTCAGCGTCTTTCCGATCATGGACTAGTGCTACGCTCAAACAGAGATTGTTTATTGGCCTTTCCAGTTCACCGCTCCTCTTTCTTTACGTCGTTCTTATCTGTCCATGCAGTGAGACACTGGAATCAGTTACAAACCAATATAAGACTCGCTCCGTCCTAGCATGCTTTAGGAAGCGACTGAAAAAAACTCTAGTCAGTAATATAACGTGTTACATTCCTGATTTTTCTTTTCCTTTCCTCTCCACCATCCTTTAATTTTCCTTTGATTGATGATATCTCACTTTTAATTTAATATCACATACAAAGTTATACCCCACAATCACATTCAATGCTACTTTCATTCAAATCTTTTAAAGAAAATTACTTTATTATTCGACTATTTAAATTAATTCCCGCTATATGTGTTCCTACCTCCTGTCCCGAAGCTCTCTTCAGATGAAATGATCCCGGCTTTGTTATCAGAGCAATACTTAAGACAAACTGGTGTTAATTTACTATAGGCCATCCAAATAAAATGTATTTGTGAATGGATATATTGTATATTGAAATGACTCAAAGAAACAATGGTTCTACCCATAGTCTATCTAATAAAAGTTTTCCAGAATTTGCAAATCATATGAGAACGACCTCCATAGCCTAGTTGGTAAGATGCTTGTCTCCCAGTCCGGAGATTACGGGTTCGATCCCCATTGGAGCAGAGATTAAAAAAACAGTATTTTTCTTACTTAAAGCATCTTTCTGGTTGGTTGGATGATGATATTTCCGCATGACAATAAGCCCGCTAAATTGTACTGTATACAACTAAATTGTAATTCGATACATTAATACAATAATTGTGTAAAGGCATTACGACTGTCAGCCTAGCCTCCATTTGTTATTCAAGAGTGTTATAATTATCTTCAATGGCATTTGGTAGCACCTGCACTGCCTCGTTCCATGATAATGGTGGGTTGTTGACGTCTTAATAAAGTCTCAAATTTGTCACTTCTCTCAAGGATATCTTCTATGTTATTTCCTGTAGAAGGATCCAGATCTTTAGTTGGCCGTTTTATTTTTTTTGTTAAGAATTACGTCATGATTTCACCTTGTTACCAAAACCGTCCATAACAACAAAATAACAATTTATATAACATCGTTTCGATAGTAAACATTCGACAATATGTTATTTGCGATTCAACGTTATCAGCAATGCATGGGCTGGGCCAGTGATGGGTAACCTTTGTAGCTCGGCGTGTCAAAATTCTGAAAAAACCTGGCTTGACTATCGAAATACGCTACACTACACTATGTTACTATCACATATCAAAATTCGCTACACTACACTATGTTACTATCACATATCGCAATACGCTACACTACACTATGTTACTATCTCATATCGAAATACGCTACACTACACTATGTTACTATCACATATCGCAATACGCTACACTACACTATGTTACTATCACATATCGAAATACGCTACACTACACTATGTTACTATCACATATCGCAATACGCTACACTACACTATGTTACTATCTCATATCGAAATACGCTACACTACACTATGTTACTATCACATATCGCAATACGCTACACTACACTATGTTACTATCTCATATCGAAATACGCTACACTACACTATGTTACTATCACATATCGCAATACGCTACACTACACTATGTTACTATCACATATCGCAATACGCTACACTACACTATGTTACTATCACATATCGAAATACGCTACACTACACTATGTTACTATCACATATCGAAATACGCTACACTACACTATGTTACTATCACATATCGCAATACGCTGCGCTACACTATATAACTATCTCATATCGAAATACGCTACACTACACTATGTTACTATCACATATCGCAATACGCTGCGCTACACTATGTAACTATCACCTATCAAAATACGCTACACTACACTATGTTACTATCACATATCGCAATACGCTGCGCTACACTATGTAACTATCGCCTATCAAAATACGCTACACTACACTATGTTACTATCACATATCGCAATACGCTGCGCTACATTATGTAACTTTCGCCTATCAAAATACGCTACACTACACTATGTTACTATCACATATCGAAATACGCTACAATACACTATGTTACTATCACATATCGAAATACGCTACAATACACTATGTTACTATCACATATCGAAATACGCTACACTACACTATGTTACTATCATATATCGAAAGATCTACAAAGGTTTCTTTATAGTTCATCTTCCTGCGGTAGTTTTTTTGCAATTTTCTTACCAAATATATTTTATTGTTTTAACACTTTTATTATCGTTTTCATCTCATCATCAGAGGAGCACAAACAAGAGTCTTGTTTGTGCTCCCTTGATGATGAGGTGAAAACCTTGAAACCGATAGGGTTATATCGTTATATAAAGTGAAATGAACAGTGGTTGACTAAACAAGTGACAAATAATAAAGAAATACTAACAAAAAAAAAACATTTATAGTGCATTTAGGAGATAAAGGTGGGGTAGAATAAGGCAAAAGAATGCATGGATAAATTAAGTGAACAAATTAAAAAAAACGTAGGAAGTCAGATAAGTCATAGGAACTGTATGAGAAGGGGTATAGACGTGGAAGAGGCGAAATATGTATGTCAATATTGGAACTTCTGGTATTTTGTCTACTTACCCAGATAGGGTAATAATGTAAGTAAACTAATTTAGGTATAGCATAAATTAAATAAAAAATGGCCTCTCTTATGCTTTTTAATATGAGGACATTCGAATTGAAAGTTAACAGTTAACCCCGGATATACAACTATCTTCAGGAAGTTAAGAAAGAAGTCATCCTTGGCTACAAGAAGTGACAAAGTTAACAGGAAATAGACCATCGACAAGTGAACGCTTAACCTGAAGATATAACGGAATATTTTGGAAGTGGCGTGGCAGCTTAATGTACAGAATAATTAACATATACCAGAAAAAATAGTTGTCAAAATACTAAAATACTATTGGAGGTTGCAACAATTATGAAAAAACGGTCTTCCGGTTATGGATAGCGTTGGATTGAGACCAACGGCCGTTTCAACACTTTTCGTTTTCACAAGAAAAATATCTGATGCCCGAAGTGCTAAAAAATACAAAGCGGAAATAGTTCAAGCCACTATAGCAATCGCGACAAAACTTGAATGCGATTTGAATAAATCTCAACTGTCACACGGCTCACTACTGGGAAATTTTGAAGATTGGAAGTAACGTGACAATGGTAATGTAACGAAGTGCATGGCCGCGCGGTAATGCACTGGATTTCCAAGTGGATGGTTGCCTGTTCGAATCCCGCACTGTGGTACTCGCTTCGAATGACACAAACGTTTTTTCATTCAAACGCTTCCTTTGGATGTATTTATTTAATACTTCATTGCAAAACCATCTTGCAGGCGTATTGCGAGGTCGCAATCTCTCCCAACCAACCAGACAAAAGTAAATGAAGCAAGTTACATGTTCGCATAAATAATTCTAATGACTATCTATCCCCACGAAATCCATAAACACATACTTGAGCATATGCCCCACGAACCCCACAAAGACGGACAATCACCCGAACATTATTTTTCATATAAAGTGAGATATCATCAATCAAAAGGAAAGGAAGGGGTGGTGGAGAGGAAAGGAAAATCACTTTTTTAACCAAGCGCACAACAAACCCTTCCTTCGGATGTATTTATTTAATATTTCATTGTAAAACAATCTTGCAGGCGTATTGCGAGGTCGCAATCTCTTCCAATCAACCAGACAAAAGTCAATAAAGGAAGTTACATAATCGCAAACTAACAAGCTCATAAGGATGGTTAGACTCACTATGAACCAATCACAATGTAGAGTCCGGATTCAGAATGATATCTCAGAACCATTTTACACAATGAATGGACTGCGTCAAGGAGACGCACTAGCTTGTCTACTTTTTAATATGGCTCTAGAGAAGTGTGTAAGAGAATCCGGAGTACAGACAAATGGGTCAATTTTCTACAAATCAAGCCAAATACTGGGCTACGCGGATGATATTGACATTATTGGTAGATCCCCACAAGCAATGATGGAGACATTTGTTCAGTTGGAGAGGGCCGCAAACAGAATGGGACTTCGCATCAACTCCGATAAGACCAAATATATGATAGCCACTAAAGCACCCCGTAATAACCAGACACCTACCACGATTAATATAAGTTCTCATACAATAGAACGTGTAAACACCTTCACCTACCTGGGATCCATAGTGACAAGTGTTAATGATGCATCTATCGAGATTAAACGTCGAATATTCATGGCAAATAGATGCTTCTTTGGTCTGAGAAAACACCTTATATCTCGGTTGTTGTCCAGAAGGACAAAACTTACCATTTATAAGACACTGCTACGACCTGTCCTCACATATGGGTCTGAATGCTGGGTATTGAGTAAGAAGAACGAATCTTCCCTTCTAATATTTGAAAGAAAAATACTCAGAAAAATATTCGGACCCATACAGGAAAATGGATCTTGGAGAGTGAGATATAATGAGGAGTTATACAGCATATACAAAGAGCCCAACATTATAAAATACATCAAAATTGGGAGGCTACGTTGGGCGGGGCATGTAGCAAGAATGGGAGAAGAGGAAATGCCTAACAAAGTACTCTTTTCCAAGCCCCAAGGAAGACGCAGCGTGGGTAGGCCAAAGCTTAGGTGGATGGATGGGGTGCAGAATGATGCAAACGTGATTGGCATCAGGGGCTGGAGGAGTGCATCCCAGGATAGGGGGGAATGGCAACGACTGCTGGAGGAGGCCGGGGCCCACAATGGCTTGTAGTGCCATTGATGATGATGATGATGACATAATCGCAAAAAAAAAATTTAATGATAATTAACCTTCATTAACAATAAACAAGGTAAAAATAAAAGTGAGATATCATCAATCAAAGGAAAGGAAAAGGAAGGGATGGTGGAGAGGGAAGATAAATCAGGAATGTAACACGTTATATTACTGACATTAAATCATTTCTTCCCTCGCTTCCTTTATACGCGAGTCTAACATTGGTTTGTAACTGGTTCCAGAGTCTCACTGCATGAACAGGGAAGGATAACGTAAAATATTAAGAGTGGCAATAAACAATTTGTAATAATGTATGATAGAAGACGGAATAGTGATGTAAGATGAATGTTAACTTAAGGCTGATGTGTTAAGTAAGGTGAAGAAGAGCACGTTGAGATGGTTTGGACATGTAAAACGAATAAATGAAAAAATACTAAGAAAACAGATATACAGTGCAAATGTGAGTGAGAGGCGTGCTAGAAGACGATCAAGAGAAGTATGATTGAATCAAGTGAATGATATTATAAAAAAAGGAAACGTAGAAAGTCACAAAAATCGTAGAAGTTGTATGAATGTGAAAGGGCGCTGGATGTTCTTTTTTTATCCACTTTGCACGGATTTCTCCTGTTACACAAAGAGGGTCTGCTTCTAGCGTTAGCTTATTCGTTAGGAAGAATATCAGCCAGGATTCTTCTCATACTGCTAGGCGGTGCCGAAACTATATCCACAGTGTCACTCAGTCGGTTCAATATCTCTATACCACGCGTGACTGAGTGTTTAGCCATGATATTCCTTCTGTAAGTTGGTATGTATTATAGAACAGAGGGTGATTCCTTGCACGGCTATATTTATTAGTGACACATAAACTTAGTGCTTTTAGAATCGCGGGACAGTTAAAGCAACCTTGAAAAACCTTAGATGTGTATCGAAATAGCTAATTCAAGCGCTCTGTCATCTATGCCTATCTTGTCAGGGATATGGCGTAAAGGTGTGTATGAAAGGTAAAAGTTTTGCGCATTTTTTCAGCGATTGTTTATTCAAATTATTTAAGTGTTTTTGAGGTTATTTTGAATTTAGATTGTAACCATGTTGCACATTAAACTAAAATTCAATTCAAATATGGACAGCAATGATAACGGTTTGGACTTGTTTTTTTCCAACGTACACTTATATCGACAATAAAAGATTCTAAAAAAGTACAACAAGCATAACTCAGTCCTCAGTCTTGCGGTAGACCCGTGCCGGAGGCCATAATTGGCGTTACATAAACCAGATTGTGAAACAAGGTCAGGTAGGAAATACGAAAAGGTATCGAAAGCAACCGTTTCTATGTCAAACTGTCATTATCGAATATACTAGAAATTGGGTATCGTTTATTGACGCAGAACTCATATTTGAAAAGTCAGCGACCGGTACTAAGTCCGATCGATCGTTGTTGGTCCTCGTAGTCGAGCAATGTATTAAATACAGTTTGACAATGATTTTATGAAGGTAAACAGGCCTGTAACTTTTATTCAATTTGTAGAATTCTTTTCCCTTTTAACTATTAAAAGATTGTTTAAGAATCGAGTTCTACAATATCAAAATGAGGTGCATGGCCACGTGGTAACGCACTAGTCTTCCGTGCTGAAGGTCGCAGGTTCGAACCCCGCGCTGTGCTACTCTCCTCGAATGGCACAGGCATTTTGTCACCTAGTATTCGAAGGTATGAGGATATTTATGACTTAGGTCACATCTACTATTTTAAAAAGTAAACAAAAAACATGACGGTGTGCTCCGATCGCCTCACTTCAGTGTCATTGGATCCAGTATATCGATGTGATCGGGGGGTTTGCTGGTGTGCAACGGGTCACTTACTTAAAAGGAAAAAAACTCTACGGCACAGCTTTCAAGTTCAAAGCATGTTTTTTAAACGCACAACGAACAATTCGATTAAAATTCTTCAGAAAGTAGTTATGTGTCATATTTTTCACTCCTGATTTTTCTTTTCCTTTCCTCTCCACCATCCCTTCCTTTTCTTTTGATTGATGCTATCTCACTTTATATGAAAAATAATATTCGGGTGATTGTCCGTCTTTATTTATTTATTTAACACTTTTATTGCAATACAATCTGGCGGGCTTATTGCCAGGGGGCAATCTCTTCCAACCAACCAGACAAAAGTAAATGAAGCAAGTTACGTGGTCGCATAAATCATTCAAATGACTATCCATCCCCACGAAATCCATAAACACATACGTGAGCACATGCCCACGAATCCCACAAAGACGGACAATCACCCGAACATTATTTTTCATATAAAGTGAGATATCATCAATCAAAAGGAAAGGAAGGGATGGTGTAAAGGAAAGGAAAGGAAAAATCAGGAATGAAACACGTTATTTTACTGACTAGAAATTAAGAGGTTTTTCAGTCGTTTCTTAAAGCATGCCAAAGACGGAGCGAGTCTTATATTGGTTTGTAACTGATTCCAGAGTCTCACTGCATGGAAAGTAAAGGACGACGTCAAGAAAGAGGAGCGGTGAACTGGAAAGGCCAATAAACAACATCTGTTTGAGCGTAGCGCTAATTCATGATTGGAAAGAAGCTGAAAATTTTCGGCGAGATAAGAGGGAGAGGCGGGACAATTAAGGATGTTATACAATAGAGACAGTATGTGAATTTGGCGTCTATTTCTAACATTCAACCAGTTCAATGCCTTCTGGTATGAAGTTATATGATCGTACTTTCGTAGGTTGAAAATAAATCTTAGACACACATTTTGAAGACGCTGTAATTGGTCCAGTTGTTCCTCTGTAACATCCAAGTAACATACGTCCGCATAGTCCAGAATTGGAAAGAGCGTCTTTGTGGGGTCCGTGGACATATGCTCACGTATGTGTTGATGGATTTCGTGGAGATAGATAGTCATTTAAATTATTTATGCGACCACGTAACTTGCTTCATTTACTTTTGTCTGGTTGGTCGGAAGAGATTGCCGCCTGGCAATCAGCCCGTAAGATTGTATTTGCAATAAAAAAGGTAAAGAAATAAATATGTATTTCTCGGATAGATGACGTTAGGACCAAATTTCTAAGTCATCAATTTGTCCATTTTTTATTTGTAGAGTTTGACATTCGAAAGGTTTATCTATAATTAGTAAAGAAAATTGTGGATGATTCCGCGTGAAAATATCGATAGAGTCGCTAATTAGATGTATTTAAGGATTGGTCGCGCTCTATCGCGGGAACAATGCGCCGTGCTAAATGTACAGGAGATGCGACTTTATGACGGGAAGTCAAACGCTTACCGGCTTGACGAACATTTATTCTTACGAAATAGTTTTTTTAACACCACGCGTCCCGTATTAATTTTGCAACTGTACATTAAATAATGCAATTTTTTTTTCCGTTATTAAATCAATAATGGAAAAGATAATCCCTGAAATCACTGATATAACATATGAAACACGTAATATGCATTATTCTTAAAATAATAATTTTAAAACTTCCTGTACTTGGCCTTTCCAGTTCCCCGCTCCTCTTTCTTTACGTCGTCCTTTACTGTCCATGCAGTGAGACTCTGGAATCAGTTACAAACCAATATAAGACTCGCTCCGTCCTTGGCATGCTTTAAGAAGCGACTGAAAAACTTTTTAATTTCTAGTCAGTAAAATAACGTATTTCATTCCTGATTTTTCTTTTCCTTTCCTCTCCACCATCCCTTCCTTTCCTTTTGATTGATGATATCTCACTTTATATGAAAAAGAATGTTCGGGTGATTGTCCGTCTTTGTGGGGCTCGTGGGCATGTGCTTACGTATATGTTTATGGATTTCGTGGGAATGGATAGTAATTTGAATGATTTATGTGACCACGTAACTTGCTTCATTTACTTTTGTCTAGTTGGTTGGAAGAGATTGCCGCCTGGCAATAAACCCACCAGATTGTATTTGCAATAAAAGTGTTAAATAATTAAAAATAAATAAATACTTAAAAAGCTATCAATATATAAAAAAATCGAAATGAATTATTTTAAACGTAAAAATATATAATAGACATAGGTACAATACTGTCACACTATTTCTCTGCCAGCGTAGGCAGAAAGAACAGAGCGTCAGACTTTTCTATCTCGACACACACATCCTTAGTCTCTTCTACATCCATCTTTCTCATACTACTTCAACGATTTCTCTGACTTTCTGTGTTCCTTTCTTTCACACACTTGATCCTTGATGATCATTGAGTATCATACACTTGATCCAACCATACTTTTCTTGGTCTTCCTCACATTCATATTTGCACTATATATATATATGTTTTGTTACCCTTTCTTTAATCAGTCGTTCCACATACCACTTCCATCTCAGCTTGCCTCTTCTTCATCTTACTTAACACATCAGCCTTAAGTTGGTTAAGATCTCCGTTGTTTGAGATCTTGGACCTGTTGTTGCAAAAATCATTCGACATTGACAGGCAGACCACATTTTTTACAACTGTCTTGTGATGTCCTGTCGTGCGCCGCTATTCATATATTGAATTTTGTCTTTATCTGTCCTATCCACAAGGTCACGCCAATCATAATATAAATAGGACAAAACCCATACGATGGTTGTCGTCAAAGAAAGAATACGATAATTGAATTTTGAATGCAAGAGAGCGAGAGAGGAATACTTGGATTCTCGTCAATACTGTCTGCCAGAACAACCGTTTCATCTGCGTACCTGATGTTATTGACGCATACACCGTTCACTTTGACCCCCAGATTTAAGTTATATAGCGCTTCCTTGAAAACTATGTCATCATAATATAAATAGGCCAAAACCCATACGACGGTTGTCGCCAAAGATAGAATACGAGAATTGAATTTTGAATACAAGAGAGCGAGAGAGGAATACTTGGATTCTCTCCGAAAGTAATTCGAAATTTGAATCTCGGTGGATCCGTGATATGAACGAATTTTAAATACCTAGCTAACAATTTTTGAACCGGTGTAAAAGGGGACGATGTATAAATGATATATATATTTATATATATATATATATATATATATATATATATATATATATATATATATATATATATATATATATATATATATATATATATATATATATATATATATATATATATATATATCCAAAATTATTCACAGCTACACTGGAATACATATTTAAAAAACTAGAATGGGAAAGTAAAGGGCTGGCGATTGATGGAAAATACCTGAGCCATTTGAGATTTGCAGACGATATCGTTATATTCTCACAAAACCCGAATGATCTTCAGCACCAACTGCAAGAATTGGCAGAGGTCAGCAGGGAAGTTGGTTTAAAAATGAATATTTCAAAAACCAAATATATGATGAACGGCTTTGCTACCCCAAAACCAATAAACGTGGATGGAAAACCGCTAGAACTTGTCCAGGAATATGTGTATCTAGGCCAACTTATTTCCTTTGTAGGTGGCATATCGGAGGAAATATATATATATATATATATATATATATATATATATATATATATATATATATATATATATATATATATATATATATATATATATATATATATATATATATATATATATATATATATATATATATATATATATAAACAAATTTAACATTTATGAATATATATTTTCATAAATGTTGAATTTGTTTTACTTTCGTAAATATTTCACGGGCTGCAACTAGTACTGTATATTCTTGCTACTCCATCTCCCGATAAATTAAACATTGGAGGCCAGAGCTGGAACACCCGTGAGGAAAGTCTGGTCTCTATACCTCGGTATATAAATCATTGACAGATTGTCGACAATGTGCCTTCGACGAGTCCTCCGTTTCTTGGGGCACATCGCTCGTGGCCAAGGAGACAGTTTGGAAAAAATTGTGGTTACTGGAGGCATGGAAGGACGACGTACAAGTCTGACTGACCAATTAAGAAATGCAACTGGACTAACATACCCTTAATAACTGCTCTCGGACGACGAACTGCAGGGATGGATGAAGAGAAGTCCTCAGAAGCTCTCATGGGAGTCACGATGCTCAGTCATGAGCGATACAATAGGACGATGACGATATATACGAGTAGTAAAACGTTGATTTTCAAACTTGGTTTCCAAAAGGCTGTTTGAAAACTGTAGCAATTTTTCCCATAAGAAGTGATGTAAATTGGAATATACCAGTGCTCCGCAACCGGTGTGCCGTGGCACACTGGTGTGCCGTGAGCCGGATACAGGTGTGCCGCGGTCAAATTCAATGTACGAGTATTTGACATTTTACAATTTTTCATTATGTATTTAATACACAATAACATTTTCATAATATTGTCTATTTTTCAAAATGTAGTATAGAATAATTATTATAACTAAATAATTTTTCAATGGTCCCCCAGCGCCTGGTGCCAACTGTTGAAAACTGCGTAGTGTGCTTTGTACACACCATGGCCGCACCAAATTAGTCATAGACAAAGAAAAATGACCCTTATGCGCGTCGCTGAAGACTCATGCCTAATTTAATACCTATATATTTTAGCTTTTGGTGTGCCGCGAAATTCTAGGAAGAATTTTGGTGTGTCGTAGGTGAGAAAAGGTTGCGGAGCACTGGAATATACCATTCAAGACTCCCTAAAAATACACGGCGCAGTAACACTTTAAATAGATTGAATGAATGAAAAATTTATTGCACTTTACATGTGCCTAACGAGAGCCAATTGCGCAAATAAAATGTGGTGAGGCAGGGAGAGATAAGATAATTTATTGTTTAGAAAGGAAGTAATCTTGTATGAAAACGTTAGATGGGTCTTTCTCTTTTCTATTTCACTAAAAACCTGTCTAATATGGTTTATTTTTGTTATTTTTGCGTTTAAAAAAAAATCAGAAATAAGACATGGCATTGTCGTTGAAAATGTATTGTATGTACGAAAACCGATTAAAAATAATATGTTTGAGATGACAAACATTCAAGGACTGAGGTTCCACTTTATTATTATTACGATGCTTTTAATGAAAACTATTTTGTTGGTACTGAACGTGTTGC
Organism: Odontocerum albicorne; assembly: GCA_949825065.1. Taxonomy (NCBI): domain Eukaryota; kingdom Metazoa; phylum Arthropoda; class Insecta; order Trichoptera; family Odontoceridae; genus Odontocerum; species Odontocerum albicorne. Next base: position 3,904,611 of record OX463867.1, read on the forward strand.
AATATTGCCACAGTTAATAATTAGTCATAATTGTAACAGTTGAGTAACTGTCAACAGCCTGGATAAGGCTGCACTCTGCTTCTATACGCTGCAGCGTTCCACATCGCTGGCCCACTATTGCGTGGAGCGCTTGCTACAGTTGCGAGGATAGACAGTGCATCGCTCCTTACATAAGCTGCATACTTTGTTAAACGATTTATACTTTCAGACCTGATCAAAATCATAACAACCTTTCCCATCGCTCAGCTGATTTTTGAGTTCTGATTATTATAAAGGATTTACTAACATTTCGATATCTTATTTACCGTATTGGCCCGACTGTAGGGTGACCCTGATTATAAGGCGACCCCTATTTTTTAATCTGCTTTTTGAAGAAGAAAAACATTTCCCTTACCATTATAATTTCTGCGCTAAAGTTGTACGTCGCCGTAAACTCAACCCATATCGAACCATCATTCGCCTGCACCAACCCATGCTGGCTTTAAAATTATCTTTTGGTATATTTTCGTTTCTTACAATTTCGCGAGATTTCAACTGCAATGCTTCTCTTGCTATGGGGAACCCCTTTCCGCGTATTTCCATGACGTAGTCTGTTACCTTCCTGTCAATCGATTAAAATCGTCCTATCTTAGGCCCCTGGAATGCTTTTCTTGAGGAATATGCATTCATCAAGTCATATTTTTGTAAACGTCTAACATTATTTCCCGTGATACCAAATTGTCTGGCAGCCGCACAGTTGTTGGTTGTTTCTGCAGCACGCACCACCATAACCTCAAAATTGGAATTATAGCTTCTGCGTATTCCTTGATTCACTTGATTTTTTCGAGTTCCTAGTCTTTCAATATGGTCAGTCATGATATTTCTTTAGGTAGCAAAGATACAAAACGAAGCGCAGTACAAAAAAAAACACCTCAAAAAATGTCAGAAATGACTACGCACAGGCTATGTGTAGACAATGACGCCTTTTGAACGCTATCATTACAATGTTGCCATTTCGCTAATCGTAATTTATTGTTACCCACAATGTTTGTTATTCGAATATAAGGCGACCCCCCTATTTACGTGTCGCCTTTTTAAATAAAAACCTCGCCTTATAGTCGGGCTAATACGGTAATATAATACATTGTCATTTGTTTAGTCAAACACTGCTTATTCCACTTTATACGAGTATATAAAAATATTAATATATTTAATATTAAAAAATATAAATTTAATATTATTCAGTGTATTATATTATTATTAAAATTATTATTTATTATTAAAATTATTATTATAAATTATTCAAAATAAAACATTTAATAATTTTTCATTTAATTAAAAGAGATTTTCTTGACTTAAACTCCACTTAACCATTTCCTAATCCTAAAAAAATAATGATAAAAATCGTTAACAAATAGAAAAAAAGCAATGCATAAAATCAACTTTTCCTAGGAGCTAAGAAGTTTCACTTCTACCACGCGAGAGTCTCACACATCTGTTTTTTTATTTGTATATGATTCATGTAAATGTTTATAATTTTTGTGACAAGTTGTGTTTATATACCATACACGCACACTCAAATTTCTGATTTGAGTGTTTCTTTTGCACACTTTTTAATGGTCGATAAAATACCGTACATTGCAATAAACCAAAATAAAATATACTGTATGGTGACGATGCAGTGAGCATATTATTAATGTTAAAAATGTGGTTTAAAGATCTCGTAATGGTGGTATAACAACACTCGAAGATGGTGACCATTCTGGAAGGTCGATTACCACTAACGACGACCAAATCAAGGCTTTGATCGAGAATAAACAGCATTCTGTGGCACGAAAAATACTGAAAATATCGAAAACCATCGTTTACTATGTACTATATTTGTTGTATTTTTACGTTAAAATTTAACCTAAATACTTTCAAGTAATTTTTTATTTAACCAATAAATAAAAAATTATCACAAAAATGCATGAATTTAGTATCACAAGATTTCTTAAAAGGTATTGACCTACAAATCAAACCATCTTCGTATTGATATATTAATCAATGTAGGTCGATCCATCGCAATGGAGACATTATATAATAGGATGTTCCAATAAGAATTGCGAAACCAAGAAAGTATCTGCGTCGCCGCCGTCTTTCTTGCACTTATGTAACGCCAAATGAGCTAGCTGCCTGGCTGGTCGGTCGGTAGTAATTGTGAAATTGCATTAATTTGCATAATATTGAGAATCTATACTAATATTACACTCAACTTAAATTAGCGAGTTTATTTGTATTCACGAAATTCAAACAGACGAAAGGAAAGTGGAACGAGATATTTAACAGTGAGTTGCAATAGGAAACAATGTCATTTGAATTACAAACACTTCATATTTTACGGCTCACTCGGCACATTGAATGATCTTCCTTGCTAGATCCTTTAAAATTGTGTGTTCACATCAAATTACCTGTTGTTTTTTCAGGAGCAAAGTATATAAGCTGTTCTTACCGGGATGGATTTATTAAATTGTATGGACTTGTATTATTTGTTCTTATAGTTATAGCAATGTTAAATTCTATAGATTGATTTTTTTTAATCACAAAGGCTATTAACCGTTGAAATAAATAATACCAGAGTACTTGTATAGTTACCTCTTACTTTATTCTATACTATACCATAGATAACAATTGTCTATTTTCTTGAATCTTAGAAAAGACATTAGTTTCACTTTGTGGTGTGATGTGATATTTATACATTTTTAATAAAATATACAAAACACTTGTTTTTTTATTTTTTATTCACCACTGTTTTATTTGAGTTCCCTTATTTGAGTTCCCTACCGGTTTCCAAGACCTCCGTCTTCCTCGTCAGGTGAAGTTGAACTAAATTATTTTTTAAATTGTGATAGTATGAATACAGGAGAGGGGAAGGAGAATAGTGGCTAATAAGGGGAGAGAAGTTGGTAAGCGTTAAAAGAATGGTTTTTAAACAGGAAATATATTTAGTAGAGGACTATTATTAAAATTAACTTTGTTAATTAATATGCCCTTTTTTAGGAATTTACCTTTTTAGAAGAGCTACAAAACATTGGGCCGCGACTAAAATCAAATATAGTTTATCACGTTAAAACACGTGATCCGGTATACAAAGTGTTTTCTATCGCTTTTTAAAATACGCCAATTCTACAAATATTATTCTTATTGTAGAAATAACCAACCAATGATCTACTGCAAGAATAAATAGAAAAAGACGTCTCATGGTCTGTCCCAAAATGTTGCAGAAGATTTGACAGTAGCGTAACTTAACACAGACTACAGAACCGTTATGACATCGAAACATTCAAACACTACGTGATACGACTTCCAAATATTATGTAACTCAGAGACAGTGGTCACCAGCACTTGGTAATGGAGTCCACGACGGTTCATCGTAGACATTTCCTCATATGACCTTTCCACGTACTGTATTCTACTCTCGATGTAGGCGTAAAAAACATTAACTACATTAAAAAAACTGTTTGTCAAACAATGAGTTGAAACTAATTATATTTTTTTTGTTTTCTGGTTTGAGTGAGTTATGAACTCCATAGTTTAGTTAATAAGACACCTGTCTTCTGATCAGAGGGTTACATATTCGATCCCCGTTGGTACCTAATTATATTATTAGGAGTTCTCCTCTAGTTTTCACTTCAGGGCTTTTTCACAACTTTATAGTTTGCACAACGAAAGTATTATAAAAAAATAAGAATATATTTTTATTTTTTGCTATTTAGATGTTTTATGCATGTACGAGTATATCGTGATGCCAATCTCCAATTAAAGCGCCCTTGAGGTGAGTTTCCGTTCTAAACAGTACTTTATAAATTGTACTTATTTATTATTATTATTATGAGGTGTATGGTCAACATCAAATACATTTACCTAAATTATCATAATCCCTTCATTATCAATTTTAAACACGTTCACCTAAATAGTCCAAATCCCTTCACAATAAATCTTGTATACGTACTTTTTTTTTTTTTTCTTCATGCTGAGTTTATTGCCATGTGGCAATCTCTTCCAACCACCCAGAAAGATGTTTTTATAGGTTCTAAGTGTTAACCAGACTGGAATCCTATTTAAAAAAATCTGGGTTCCAGTGGGGATCGAACCCGCAACCTCCAGATAGGCAGACAAGTGTCTTACCACCAGGCCACGGAGGTCAATGTTGTGAGGTCAAACATTTTTCTTTTTATATATTGTTTGATTTATTTTTTGTTTATTTCTTCGAGTTTATTTTTGTTATTTATAAACCACTCGATCTGTTTTTTTTTTATTATTGTTATTGTTATAAAGTGAATTGTATTATTTATTAATAAATTAAATCAAAATTCATAAAAAACAAAAATGACTTACATTTACAGTCTGCTATTATAGAATTCACTGCGGGAGGAAAATCTTGCAATGATCGTCAATATATGGTCTGAAAAAGAAAATTAAAGTCAGAAACGAAACGTCAATTCAACTTGATTAATAAGTTATATCAATAAACGACTTATCTAGCGCTCTTTCTATTAAACTAAATAGTTATTTAAATATCTAACAACTTATGTTATCAAAATATTATATTTAGCGTTTTTCCTACCATGGACTTGATCTACGCTCAAAAATTAATTATTTATGGACTTTTCTATCGTTCATCTTTTTCACTTCGTTCTCTATTATCCATGCAGTGAGACTCTATACTTCGGAAATTCTAGGATGAGTCCTGTGACAGCTCACAAATTTGCCCCAAATACAACCTTGTAACGATGTTCAGTAATTTTAATTATTTTATCAACTTTAATATAAGCCTCAATTCTAATAAATAGCAAGTTATTTAGGTAAATACATTACATAAGGTTGTATTGGGGCTAATTTGTGAGCTGTCACAGGACTCATCCTAGAATTTCCGAACTATAGTTTACTGGGGACACGACAAATGAAAGGCAACCAACCCAGATTCATTAAAATTGTATTTCCAAATTAAATTACCTGTTGTTTTTTCGCAAATTATTTATATTTTTTGTCATGTGTAAAATAAATCAAAAATAATAAAATTGCATGTTATTATTTTTATTAATTGGGTAATAAATTCATATTTTTTCTCTTGTTATAAAAATTCTTATAGTTTTCTTGTAAATTCCAAATAATTGATAATAATCCTAACGTCGTATGTACTCGTACATTTAGAAACAACATAAAATTTCAATGCATTAGAAAACTCGCGTGTGGCGCACATTCTTGATAAATATTTATAAAAAAAATCTAATGTTCGTACAATTATCACGCCATTTGTCATTTATACATTTCACCCTAGCTCTCATATTGACAGTATGTGTTAATATACCAATTTCATTCTAGCTCTCACATTGACAGTATGTGTTAATATACCAATTTCATCCTAGCTCTCATATTGACAGTATGTGTTAATATACCAATAAAGTGATGGTATTTGTGATAAGCATTTTAGGGCATTTACTAGTGACGCTGTTATGAAACCTCTTTAAAATTTATGGGTTTGCAGTATAAAAGAGTGCGGCTCAATAACATACAATCTGAGAGGGATCCTGGTGGTTTAACGAGTCCAAAATATACGTTAAAGACATCTTTATAGCACATATGTGTAGTATAGATTTTACCAAAGGTTCTATTCCACATTTTTAATGGGTATGCTATTACTCCTTAAGCATTAGAGGAGATCTATGCTCATGTGTGTATGTCAGGTGTTTCATTCCTGATTTTTCTTTCCTCTCCGCCATCCCTTCTTTTCTCTTTTGATTGACTGATGATATCTCACTTTTATTTATACTTCTTCTTAAACTTTCTATAGACTCAAGAGTCTGTTACTGCAGGATTGCCCTCCTGTGATGCTGAGCTCCAGCTATCTCTCCATCGTTTCGGGGGTCTCTCTGGTGGACGCCGTCCATCCGGCACCCCATGCAGAGCTATATATGGAATTCATTCTCTGTACATGTAGGTACCAGTATCGTCGACGCTGTCGTCCCCATCTGACCACATCTTGGACCTCGCAGACCTCTCGGATTGTGGTGTTCCTTACACGATCACACAAAGTCTTCCCAGCAATAGCGCGTCGAGTTCTCATTTCCGTTGTCCTTAGCATACTTTTTGTCCTGACAGTGTCCGCCCTCGCTTCGATGCCATATGTGAGGATAGGTCGCACACAGGTCTTATAAATGCGCACCTCGCTATCCGTTTTCATACCTTTATTCCTCCATATGACATCTCTCAGGCAGCCCGCCACAACTGCAGCTTTATCTACCTGAGGCCTTACTTCTCTGGGGAGGTCATGAGAGCTGAGCAGTTCACTGCTGAGATATCTGAACTGGGCTGCTTGTTCAATTGGCTCGTCACGTACTGAAATTCTGCACTCTAGTGGGTCTTTAGAGAATGTCATACACTTGGTTTTTGCTACGGAGATAATCATATTGTTTATTTATACTATGTTTATTATTAATGAAGGGGAATAATCAATATTTTTTTTTGCGATCATGTAACTTCCGTTATTGCATTTTTTCTAGTTAATTGGAAGATATTGCGATATGGCAATATGCCTGCAAGATTGTTTTACAATGACGTGGTTAATAAATACATCCGAAGGAAACGTAAATTGTATGCTTGCATAAAAAAGTTAAGATATTTTTTTCTCTCCTTACCCCGTAAGGGACATTGCATCATGATATGAATGCTAAAAAAGTTTAGATATTTTATATCTGCTTATCCCGTAAGGGACACGGCATCATGATATGCCTGCTAAAAAAGTTTAGAGATATTTTCTCTCTGCTTACCCCGTAAGAGACACGGCATCATTATATGCATGCTAAAAAAGATAAGAGATATTTTCTCTCTGCTTACCCCGTAAGGGACACGGCATCATGATATGCATGCTAACAAAGTTTAGATATATTTTCTCTTTATTTACCCCGTAAGGGACACGGCACCATGATATGCATGCTAAAAAAGTTTAGAGACATTTTTTCTCTGCTTACCCCGTAAGAGACATTGCGGCCTGATATGCATGCTAAAAAAGTTAAGAGATATTTTTTTCTTTGCTTACCCCGTAAGGGACATTGCATCATGACATGCATGCTAAAAAAGTTTACAGTTTTCTCTCTGCTTACCCCGTAAGGGACACGGCATCATGATACGCATGCTAACAAAGTTTAGAGATATTTTCTCTCTGCTTACCCCGTAAGGGACACGGCATCATGATATGCATGCTAACAAAGTTTAGAGATATTTTTTCTCTGCTTACCCCGTAAGGGACACGGCATCATGATATGCATACTAACAAAGTTTAGAGATATTTACTCTCTGCTTACCCCATAAGGGACACATTATCATGATATACATGTTTTTATACCGAAGAACGTGGACGTGAAAAAAGGCTAAGAGGAAACCGAATAAATGCGTGCATTGGAAAGAATACATGGAGTGACAATGTATGACAGAATACAGATTGAAGTGATAAGGGATGAATGTGAACTTAAGGTTGATGTGTTGAGTAAGATGAAGAAGAGCATTCTGAGATGGTTAAGGCATGTGGAACGAACGAATGAAGAAATTTTAACAAAACAGATATATAGTATAAATGTGAGAGGTAGGCGTGCGAGAAAAAGACCAAAGAATATGCGGTTGGATCAAGTGAACGCTATTCTGAGAGAAGAAAAAGTAAAAAGTCACAGAACCGTAGAATTAGTATGAAAAGATGTATGGATGTAGAAGAAGCCAAGGAAGGGCGCGTTATAAATGGTTTTTTTTATTATAAATATTTTAGGTGATCGTCCTTAAGGGAAGAGATGATGATGATTTGTTGATAAATAAAACACGTTTTAGATCGCAATGCGGAAGAAGAGAGTCTGTTCAATTTTATTAGTAACGTAGGTATTTATATCTTTATAGAATGTGCGCGAGAATGCGCTCGCGATATGCCTACGTCTCGTTTCTGTGAATGCAAAACGATTAATTGTTGTATGTAGGTATCATTCAAGTACGGAACTAGCGAGACAGCCGTGGTGCGTTCTCTCTCTAGTATGGAATGCGGTCCGCTCGGCTATGGGTTGAATGGCCGGCGGGTGAACTTCGGACTTGAATGGCCGGCGTGTGAACTTGGGACTTGTTTATTTAGATTTCGTCGAGGAATGCGAAGGTCATTTCATCGGTCATTGACCGTATGTATGAATACCCACAGTATCCGAGTGTGCGACCGCCACAATATCATACATTGACACCAGAAAGCTACAGTTAAGATAAGTGACAAATTAACACCCAACACAGTCCAGAAATATGTCGTCAAGGATTATTTTTTGTTACTTTGACGACATTTTAAAGAAAACATGAGATCAAATGAAATAGAAAATTCTGGCGCTCTGTCCTCTTTGCCTACCCCGACAGGGAAATATTATGATAGTGTGTATGTATTTAGGTAGACCGAACTATGAATTTGTGTCTTAAATACTATTTCCGCTCGTCGATCTATGCGCCCTCGATAATAATAGATTTGGTCCAGCACTGTCGACAGCGCTAAGATCATCCGCATAGCAATTATCTATGAGGCATCATCTCTTTACCATCCGAAGAACAAACCATCTTAGATGCCGCAGTAATCGCACTTTCCAATACAGAAACCGTTCAACTGGATGCAAAGCGTTTAAGTCACAACGAAACTGCAGAGAATTGGAATTCATTAATTCTTTCGTACGGTTTCCCTCAACGAATCCGCATTGGTGCTGTTGATGCGGGAATGTGAAAGACAGTGGCCAGGAAACTAGATGTCTATTTTATTATTAATTTATTTTATTTTACTTTCTTACAATTTATGGTCTATGGAAATCTATGGAAAGGATGGAGGAGACAGATACATACTGTCAGTTATTTTATCTATGGAAAGGATGGAGGAGACAGATACATACAGTCAGTTATTTTATCTATGGAAAGGATGGAGGAGACAGATACATACTATCAGTTATTTTATCTATGGAAAGGATGGAGAAGACAGATACATACTGTCAGTTATTTTATCTATGGAAAGGGTGGAGGAGACAGATACATACAGTCAGTTATTTTATCTATGGAAAGGATGGAGGAGACAGATACATACTATCAGTTATTTTATCTATGGAAACGATGAACACATATAAACACTATTATATTAATCCGCTTTAAAAAGTTACAATTGCCCAAGTATCACCAACAGATCAATTTATATATTTATTTACATAAATGTTTGTCTAAAATTTATTTTTAACCTGAGAAAGTACGATCATATCACTTCATACCAGAAGGCACTTAATTGGTTGAACGTGAGAAATAGACGCCAAATTCACATACTATATCTAGTGCATAATATTCTTAACTGTCCCGCCACCCCTTTTTATTTCGTCGAAAATTTTCAACGTCTTTTCAATAATGGACTTGCGCTACGCTCAGTCAGAGATTGTTTATTGGTATTCCCAGTTCACCGCTCTTCTTTCTTTGCACCGTCCTTTACTGTCCATGCGGTGAGACTCTGGAATCAGTTACAAACCAATATAAGACTCGCTCCGTCCTTGACATACTTTAAAAAGTGACTGAAAAAACTCTTAATTTTTAATAAGTAATTAAACGTGTTTCATCCCTGATCTATCTTTCCTCTCCACCATCTCTTCCTTTTCCTTTGATTGATAATATCTCGCTTATACTTTAATGTGTTTATGTTCATAAATTTCATTAACATGAATAATTTTTTGTATATTTTTTGCGACCATGTAACTTGCTTCATTGATTTTTGTTTAGTTGGCTGGAAGAAATGGCAGCCTGGTAATAAACCCGCTAGATTGTATTTACAATGAAGTGTTAAATAAATAAATAAACGGTACAGTGCACCTTATAACAAAAATAATAACAAATAAAAGATACAGTAGTGAGTTCTCAACACATTAAGACTGACAGAATATTAAAAAAAAATTATACAATTACAACAAAAACAATTAGAAAGTAACAGGTGATAAATCGTACAAAATCAGACGTTACCAACACAATACGGGGCTGTTCACAGGAATTGTCTCGTTGTATTTAGAGTTTTTAAATGGTCACCACATATTTTCCAATCTATTTCTGTGTCCTCTGCTCTGTCTTATAATCACCAATCTGTGTCTGTGTCCTCTGATATGTCTAATAATCACCAATCTGTGTCTGTGCCCTCTGCTATGTCTAATAATCACCTGTCTGTGACCTCTGCTATGTCTAATAATCACCAGTTTGTGTCCTCTGCTATGTCTAATAATCACCAATATGTGTCTGTGTCCTCTGCTATGTCTAATAATCACCAGTCTGTGTCCTCTGCTATGTCTTATAATCACCAGTCTGTGTCCTCTGCTATGTTTAATAATCACCAGTCTGTGTCCTCTGCTATGTCTAATAATCACCAATCTGTGTCTGAGTTTCTTCGCAAAGGAGAAAAACTGTAACGTCAATTTCGTCTTCATTTAATAAATTAATTGTTCCGAATCGATCAAATACGGTAGAGTATTCTATAGAGCTTTTGTGATTGCTGGTGGTCCTATGGCGTAGGATAGCCTATTTTTTTGTGTTAGAGATACTGGTGATGTATGCAGCTTAAGGAAGTACTTGAAGATAAACTTTTTTGTATTATATTACACTTTCGTTGTATACAGTACGGGTTTATTGCCATGTGGCAATCGCTTACAACAAACCAGAAAGATGTTAAAGATGCACAAGTGAAAATCAGATTGAAATCCTTTTTAAAAATAATCTAGGTTCCAGCAGGATTTGAACACGTAACCACCGGCTTGGGAGACAGACGTCTTACCAACTAGGCCACGGACGTCGTCTTTGAGAAGTCTCATCAAAATAGATGATTGTAAATGAACACTACACACATAAACTACACCTAAAGCCGAATGTGTTACTATCATATATCGTAAGAACTACAAAGATTTCTTTGTAGTTCGTCTTCTTTTGGCAATTTTTCTATTGCTTTCTTTCAAATTCTCTGAATATATCCAGTTGTGAGAAAGTTCCTAATCTTATGACTGCAGTCAATAACCTCCCATCCTTACGACTTATACATATATATTGATTTTATAATATTTTTAATTTGTCAATAATAGTAGGGTTGCGTCCCAAGTTGGAGCGCCCTTAACACTTGGCTTACTGTGCTAAAAAAATCCACCAGCCACGGTGCTGGATGCTAAGCGTCCAGTGAAAATGTATATTTTAAATCAAAATTATGCAAAATCTGCTAGGTTATTTTTTGTAATTAGCTATAAAAATCATTTTATTATGTATTAAAACGTCGAATAATCCAATAAAATATAAGTCCTGGTCACTCGCTATCCACCACAGGGTGGCAAGTGCTAAGAGAATTTGCTCTGTAAATAGTGCTTTATAAGTTGTCCATTTAAACGTTCTTACTATAGACTATCCAGCAAGACCCAGACATAGCAGAATACCATGACGCTCAGGTAGTGATCACGCAACGAAGAAGAAGAAATCAACGAGCGCTGAATATGAAAGTTGTAATGCTCTCGAAACGTTGTTACTTGACTACGAATTGTATCTTCCTATTGTTTGCAAATATTCCGATCTGTTCTTGAATACTAATGAGCTGAAACCAGAGATATTTTCAGGAAAACACTGGATAACTTAGTTACTGTTGCATAATGTATTGAATTGTTATTATGTTTCCTCAGGATTTTTTTTATTTCAATCCTTTGTTAAATGAAACAATGTTTAAGGAAAAAGCTTAAAGCACGTATCTTGGGGAAAGTACAACATTAACACCTGGAATCTTCCTTGAACATTTCTAGAATATAAATATATTTTTTGCATTCCTATATGAAACTGATGTCAATAAACTCTACGAGGAAGGATGAAAGAATTCAGTTTTAGAATTGGAAGGTTTAAATTATATACTTAATATAATTTCTGATCTTTGAGGCTCAAAAACGCATTTAAAAATGCCGCTTTGTCGTATTTATAACACAAAATCTTCAAAACTACGAGTACATGTTGTGGATTCAGGAGCACAACAAATCAAAAACACCACTTTGTGGTCTCAGAAGCACAACAATGCAATGGTGTTATGACACTTGTCTGCCGATCCGGAGGTTGCGGGTTCGATCCCCGCTGGAACCTAGATTTTTTTAAATTGGATTCCAGCCTGGTTAACACTTAAGGACTATAAAAACATATTTCTGGTTGGTTGGAAGAGATTGCCACATGGCAATACACTCGCCAGGTTAAAAAAATATGTAAAAAATGCTATGTTGTTGTCCTAGAAGCACAAAAATGTCAGAAATGCAACAAACTGTACCACGAACAAATGAAAAAAATCTGCGTTGTGTTCCCAGAAAAACAAAAATGTCAGAAATACCAAGTTGTGATCCGAGTGGCATAAACATGACAAAATACTATAAGTTGTGATCCCAATGGCATAAACATGACAAAAAAATCCACGTTGTGGTCCCATGAGATAAGTATAGATATATTTAGAGTATATTTGCGAGTATACGAGTATTGTTCATAAATTTCATAAAAATGAATAATCGTTTAAATCTTTTTGTGCGACCATATAAATTGCTTTATTTACTTTTTTCTGGCTGGTTGGAAGATATTGCCGCCTGGCAATAAACCGAGCAAATTATTTTTGCAATGAAGTGTTAACATATCTCCGTGGCCTGGTGGTAAGATACTTGTCTGCCGATCCGGAGGTTGCGGGTTCGATTCCCGCTGGAACCCAGATTTTTTTAAACAGGATTTCAGTTTGGTTATAACTTAGGGCCTATAAAAACATCTTTCTGGTTGGTTGGAAGAGATTGCAACATGGCAATAAACTCACCAGGTTAAAAAAAATTTTTTTTTAAATAATAATAATAAATAAAAATAAATAAAACACTTGTTCTTTATTTTGTATTCACTACTGTTTAATTTGAGTTCACTACCGGTTTCAAAGACCTCTGTCTTCCTCGTCAGGTGCAGTTCATCTTTACTTGAAGAGGAAAACGAAGGTTTTCGAAACCAGTAGTGAACTCAAATAAAACAGTGGTGAATATAAAATAAAAAATAAATGTATTACCGTATTAGCCCGACTATAAGGCGAGATATTTATTTTAAAAGGAGACACGTAAATAAGGGGGGGTCGCCTTATATTCGAGTTTTATTTTTCATAATATTATAATGATGAGGGAAATGATTTTTTCTACAAAAGGAAGATTAAAAAAATAGGGGTCGCCTTATAATCAGGGTCGCCCTATAGTCGGGCCAATACGGTATTTATTTTATTGGAAATTTATAAACATGACACCACAAAGCGAATCAAAAGTATTTCCTAAGATTCAAAAAATGAAATATATTATTTTAATTTTATTTTTTAACCTGGCGAGTTTATTGCCATGTGGCAATCTCTTCCAACCAACCAGAAAGATGTTTCTATAGGCCCTAAGTGTAAACCAGACTGGAATCCTATTTAAAAAAATCTGGGTTCCAGCGGGGATCGAACCCGTAACCTCCGGATAGGCAGACAAGTGTATTACCACCAGACCACGGAGGTCGTCTTATTATATTACTTAATTATTGAAAAAAATATCAAGTCATGCCTTTTTAGAACCATCAAGAGGTGGAAAATTTCACTAGCTGGAACAAGTAAACCTCAAAAAGTGTTTTCACGTAGAATTAATAACAAAGATAAGATGCAATGGAGATAGTAGAACAACAATAGACGAGCGTATCGTGTATTTAGACGAACAATTAGGCAAAGTCTATGGATAAGATCGGTGGCGAGAAGACTGGAGACCAGAGCACCGGCTGCCGGCCAGAGCTGGTGAGAGAAGATCGTATCTGTAACTTATTATTTGCAGCGTCATATTTCATATCTTGATTGAGACGCCAACAAGTGAATTGGTAGCCTTGGACGTTTATAAAGACAAGCGTTCATCGCTTGAAAACAAATGTTGTATGCTATAAAAATTCAGGTAATGGATCGGAGCAAAATTGTTTTTGCAACAGGAGTTTGAATGCTTAGGTTACCAGGAGAAAATACTTGTAGCAAAGGTTTGTGTGAACTCTTGAGTGTGGTGTGTTTTTCATGATTATGTGCGGAAAATTTTGAGATGGATATTTTGATCTGTCTAGAGTGAATTTGATTCGCGTGAAACATACGAGTATATATGAGTGGCGAAGTGCCAAACCAGCCTATACAACGAATATGTTGAAATGAGACAATGGAGCTTAAAATCTATGGGTTATTATAAATAAAATGTTGTGAAATTAATGTTTTTTATTAATTGAACAGATAAATTCTACTACTACTAAAATAAAAATGAGTCTAACATTATGACAAGATTATTTGATGATTAAAGTTTTTTTGTTTGATAGGCAAATTTGGCATAAAAGTATATCACGAAAATCGCTTTTACAAAAAAAATAATAGATGGCTGAAGTAGTAACATTTAGAATTTTGAATTATATGCACTTCTGGCTTATAAATAAACGTTATGTGACTCAAGTTTTAATCTAAGGAATTTTTATTTTGTTGGATAGGCTGGTTTGGCTCTATGCCACTCATATGTAGTTGAGACTCACTGTTTATTAGATTGGTGAGAATTTGCGAAAAAAATATCAACTTAATTGTCCATGTTATATGCCCTCAGTAAGATACAGGCAAAAGCCTAATCTACTGGGGGACACGATAAATCAAAGGCAACAAACCCAGATCCATTAAAATTGTGTGTCCACATTAAATTACTTGTTGTGTTTTCATAAATTATGTATTTATTAAATTTCTTGTCAGGTGTAGACAAATAAATAATTTGTTAAACAAAATTGTTTTAGACCGTGAACCAGAGGCTTTGGTCTTAAAGATATTGTAATATCTTAAAGTTTTCCTTAACAAGCTTCTATTAGATTTTTTAAACAATAATAAAAAAAATGATCATTTATATAGCGCCGTTTAGAGAACAGAACCTACTTAACCTTTCCATTCCTGTGCTAAGAAAATCCGCCCGTTCCGGTGCTGTGTATTCAATACACATGTAAAAATGAGCGATTTAAAATCGTAAAAATAAGAATATTCATAGCCAATCGCTTAAATTAATTAAATTTGAAGTCAAAAGTGATAATAATTTCAATGTAATTGCTAAAACCATGAAAAAAAACATCGGCCAACGTTCACAAAACGGGCAAAACGATGACCTCTAACGAAAGCCGCCACCTAACCGAGAGAAGCGAATGAACTGTGATTCTATTTCTTGCGTTCCCATATACCGAAGTAGAGTGAGAGTGAGACGTGAATAGCGTCGCTTCCTCGCCCATAGCGGGTTTTTAGAATGAATATACCTACGTCACACACTGGCACACGTGTGATTGTATTGGTGAATTTATTCCCGATTTTCACAAAATATCTCTGATGTGGCCGATAAGTGCTAATTATTATTAATATTATTTTTTCATTCAATGCGTAAATGTATTACGGAGGAATACCTAAAATCTGAACCCAGTATTTATTATATTTATAGAGATATTAAAGTGTTTAGAAGCAATGTGTACTGGTTACACATCACAGGACAGGAAGGGTTAACACAACAAAATGTGTTTAAAATACTTATTATAAAATCACTTGCAGTGACTACGTGAATACGTGAATAGCATCGCTTCCTCACCCATAGTGGTTTTTTTAGAATAAATGAATATACCTACGTCACACACTGGCAAACATTTGATTGTATTGGTGAATTTATTCCCGATTTTCACAAAATATCTCTGATGTAGCCGATAAGTGTTAATTATTATTAATATTATTTTTTCATTCAATGCGTAAATGTATTACGGAGGAATACCTAAAATCTGAACCCAGTATTTATTATATTTATAGAGATATTAAAGTTTTTAGATGCAATGTGTACTAGTTACACATTTACAGGACAGGAAGGATTAAAGGTGTTTTGACTAGAAATTCGAACACACTATTATTGATAAATTAAAAATGTTACCAAAAAAAATGTTGAGTATAAAGATAGGAAAGTGGTGACTACGACCATTAATTTAGAAGTTTTACCTAATCTGCATATATTCGGAAAAATATACTTGGAAAGAAAACCGCTGGAAACTTACCAAGCGAAGACGAACTACAAAGAAACCTTAGTATTATACAATACATCGAGTCTTCTTTGACAATTCCTCTTACACGAATACTGTAAGTTGAATACCATAGATGAACGCGCAGCTTTATAACGTTTTTTGCAAATTGCTCTAAAATTATTAGATATTTTAGAAAACTGGACCTAACTGATGCTCTCGAGTTAGCGTGTAAGCCAAACTTATAATTGAAAAAATAAACGTTTTGGTAACCATTTTTTAAATATTAATTCATGTTATTTTAAAAATATCTCCTTCGCGTGCACTGTTTTGTGAATTTAGAAGTATTTGCTGAAAGATTAGATGTGGCAATGTTAATTGGATAATTTAAAAATTTGCTTAAATTATAGTGTACAACAGAAGTTTAGTACCAACTTTGATACATGTGGGTGATACGTGAAAATGGAAAAAATAATACAGACAAATAAATACAGTAGAAATGCATGCATTTAGAAAAATGCATGGGATGAAAATTAATGATAGAATACGGAATTAAATGATAAGAGATGAATGTAAACCTAATGCTGGTATGTTAAGATAAAGAAAAATATTCTGTGATGGTTTGGACACGTAGAATGAATGAAAAAAGAAAAAATAAAAATTATACAGTGCAAATGTGTTTGGAAGGTGTGGTTGAGGAAAATTTAGGTAGCGTTTTATTTTTATTTATTTATTATACACATGACAAGAAATATACATAATTTGCGAAAGAACAACAGGTAATTTAATTCGGACACACAATTTTAATGGATCTGGGTTTGTAGCCTTTCATTTGTCGTGTCTACAGTAAACTAGGATTTGGCCTGTATCTCACTAATGACATATAGCATGAAAAAAATAATCAATACTTCTTTCCGATTTTGGATTATATAAAACCCCGTTGCATACTCTCATCAACCTGACAAACAGTGACATTCAATTACATATGTATACATCACGCGAAATCAAACTCCTCACACTTCATCACTCCAGGCAGACCAAAATATTTAACCCACAATATACCGCATACAAACATAAAACAAAAAAAATACATATATAAAAATATAAATATGAAACAACAAAAAACCCCACACTCAAGAGCTCACACAAACCTCTTCCTCAAGCCATTCCTCTTGCAAGCCCAAGTACTCAAATTGGTACTTGAGCTTGCAAGAGTATGGTTGGATCTAGTGAATAATATTTCGAAATAAGAATTTATCTATTTCTCATCACATCGCAAACAACATAGATGAGCTTTCACAAATTGATGTGATATGTAAAAACACTGTAATAATTCAATTCGTTCTAAACTGGAATATGCTTTGAAAGTTTGGAAACCCCATTAAATAAATAAAAAAATATGCTGGATCAAATTGAGCAGAAAGAAAACCGAGTATCTGTACCCACCATTTGAGAACACAAATGCTGTCACTCCCGTAATGCAAATGGATGGAGAAACATTACCAAATTGTGACTCCTTTAAGTATCTCGGGTCACTCATCCACAGCGATGGAGGATGTGCAGCAGATGTAACACATATAATTAGTGTGGGATGGATGAAGTTTAGATCAATGACGGGAATTCTATGTGATCCGAAAATGCCAGTAAAGTTAAAAGGAAAAGTATACCAAACGATTGTCAGACCCGCACTCCTCTATGGCTCCGAATGCTGGACGATGTATAACTCTTACTCTAGGCAACTAGAAACTGCTGAAATGCGCATGCTAAGATGGTCAGCAGGTGTGTCCCTAAGAGACAAAATAAGAAGCTCACGCATTCGTGGAAGCCTGGGTGTTACAGACATCAACAGCAAGATGGAGGAGAGGCGATTGAGATGGTATGGGCACGTTGGACGCAGAGCACCCGATCACACTGTGAACCAGGCAGTCTCCATTGATCTTCCTCGAATAACAACCAGAGGAAGACCAAAGAATTCATGGGTGGTGCAAAAAGATAACCTGATGCAGAGGCACGGCCTGGGGGACGTAGTCCGGGACAGAAGAGCATACAACCTGAGGACGAGGAGAGCTGACCCCAACAGTCTCCGCAGACAATGAGTTGGGATGGAGCCAGGGAGAAGCAGAAGAAGAAAAATATGCTGGATCAAATACAAAAAAGTTTCTGAGATATTTATGATACAGAACAAAGGGTTGATATTCAAAATAGGCACACCATATCGAACTTTTATTGATATGCAATTATAGAAGGCTCGAAACAAAAATGCGAGAATTTATCGCGTTATTCATATAAAAAATACTGCAATGTAAATTTGTTTATCCCACAATATTAGAGGCACTTATTTTTTTCCTACAGTTAAAATGATGCAAGAAATCGCCATTTGATGGCCAAACCCATTTGATGGCTTACAGAACCCATTTGATGGCCAAACAAACACTCAGTGTTTAGCTATCACATTGGCTCTGTAAGTATTTTTAATTTTATTTTTAAGATTAAATTGTAAATGAAGAATAATTTTTTTTAAATAATTTTGTAAGATACATTCTACTGTTAATGAAAAATAAATATTCTACTGATGATAATATTAATTGTATATTTTTCAAATAGAACGGAAGACTTTCTTTATACCGCTCTGTCCGCAATCAATCACCTGATCATATCATCATCGGAAACAGTTCATTGCCAACAATGCCAGACTTGTTTGAGAGACCTTTCATTTCCTGACAGACAATGGCGGGCGTGTCTTTAATATAGTCTGCCAGATAGACAATAGTAAACCAGTATTGGTCAGCCACGGTCATCAGACGTGTGTGACATTGACAATAAATGCAGTCTAAAAAATATAGCTGGTAATCTCTTATCATAATATTTTTATAGCTTTTTCAGATAACTCACCAAGTAAAAGATAAAACATTTTTATAAAAACCAGGCTTATACCGAGTGCGATGTAGTTGGGGGGATGTATAAATTGGTCAAACCTGGATAAGTCTAATATAATAGAGTGTGTTAAAAAAGTATCCGCACTCTGGTTGTAGAACTTATTTTAATCAATTTTTAGAAAAAAAAAAAACAAATATTAGATGTTAACATAAGTTGTGTCCGTTTTTTTCCAATTTAAAAACTCCTTCAAACCTTCAAACATTTTTCATCACCATTATTAAACCATTTTTCATCACTAGTAATGAACCCTTGCTTGTGGCTAAGCGTAGCTCGATGATTTCACTCAAAACATGTGGAACCCAAGCGCCGAACTTCTGGACTTTTCTCATTGATTTAAGATGGCGGTATAGTCATGTGACTACAATTCAACGGTAGTTTGAAGGGGATCTTCATGAATAATATGGTTTAAGCGGTCCTCATCGAAGTCCACTGGTCGACCAGAACGCTCCATATCTTTCAGGTCAAAATTACCATATTTGAAACGCAAAAACCATCGAAGAGCTGTCCTTTCATTCATAGCATCTTCACCGTATACTTCGCAAATATCGTGAGCAGCTTTGGCAGCTTTATTCCATCGATTGAACGCGAACAGAAGGAGGTGTCGAAAATGCTCACTTTCGTGTACTTGACATTCTTATTTGAAGGCTCGTAATCAAATAAATAATATATGTAACATACTAACAAACACAATATCCTGTAGAGCAGAAAATTTTCTTTCGAATGACGTATAATATTTACTATTTTGTTTTTACTTTTGATGCTCATTTTTAAATTGAAAAAAAACGGACACAACTTATGTTAACATCTAATATGTTAACACCCAATACATCAATTTTCGAGATAATCTATTTGTTTTTCAATACACTTGGTCCATCTATCAACAAGCTATGGTATTACCATATGAAAAAAGATTTGAGAAACTGGTGATCACTAGAATATTGGAGGAAACAAGCAAGAAAGCGTCCTTTGAGATGTACGAACAATATTAAATAATTAACAGGATCCTTTTTAAATACCATATAAAATTTAATACAACTTTATTTCAAGATATCATTAATTTGATTCAACAATGTCTCCCTGTGCACCATTTTTTATTTATTGGTTTAGTACATTTGTTTTATCAGTTTTCCTTCATTTATTCATTCTAAATGTCCAAATAATTCTGCGTTCTTCATCTTACTTAATATATCAGCCTTCTTCACCTTTCTTACTTAATACATCAGCCTTAATTTTACATTCATCCCTAATCACTTCATTCCATATTCTATTAAACAAAAAAAAATATCGACGATATCTCTATATGAGTGAGTTTGGTGTCTATCCATGGCTTTATCCTACTCAGTTTCTGCTGGGCATGCTCGGGTATACCTCCTTGAGCGTGAAAAGAGATCTGCGTATTCTGGTATACGTTGTCAAACTCGTTAGAGGAGTTGTGAGCTGTCCAGCATTACTACAAAGATTAGCGTTAAATGTTCCTAACAATTACACTAGACTGCGCCGGCAAGAACTGTTCTCAATAACATACGCAAGAACGGGTCTTCCAGCCGCTATGCCTGTTGGAAGGGCCTTAACTCTTGTGAATGGGACTACTTCGGATATTGACATATTTCATATTTATTTATTAATTTAAAATTTTATTGCAAATATAATCTGGCGGGATTATTGCCAGGTAGCAATCTCTTCCAACCAACCAGACAAAAGTAAATGAAGCAAGTTACGTGGTCACATAAATCATTCAAATGACTATCCATCCCCATGAAACCCATAAACATATACGTGACCACATGCCCATGAACCCCACAAAGACGGACGATCACCCGAACATTATTTTTCATATAAAGTGAGATATCATCAATCAAAAGGAAAGGAAGGGATGGTGGAGAGGAAAGAAAAGAAAAATAGGAATGAAACACGTTATTTTACTGACTAGAAATTAAGTGGTTTTTCAGTCGCTTCTTAAAGAATGCCAAGGACGGAGCGAGTCTTATATTGGTTTGTAACTGATTCCAGAGTCTCACTGCATGGACAGTAAAGGACGACGTAAAGAAAGAGGACCGGTGAATATCACATTACCAAAAGCAAAAGTAAATTCTCTTCTTAGATTGAGCGCGTTAGAAAGCACTCATCAACGTACTTAAGTGACTTTGAATATATAGTATGTGTATGTATGTGTATCACATGTTTGTGTGTATATCATATATGTATGCATATACATAATTTTTTATTCTACATAATTTTTCTTTATTTTTAATGTTAACATTTCTCGTATTTTTCAAAGTAATTGGGCTAAGCTTGTTTTGAGAAAATGAATAAATAAAATAGTTATCCTATATGTTCTTCTCAGTGCGCACATTTCTATTGCATTTATTCGACTCGTTTCAGTTTTTCACAGTTGTAAAAATATATCGCCATTAAAAATGCTTATTGGAGTCTTTGTAGACATAACTAAGCCACATAAAAGAAAAGCATGAATTATTATTTTTATGACACGTTTCTTAAAAACGTGTCACAAAAACATCCTTCTACGGTTTACGTTTCACTCCCAAACATCGAAGTTGGAATTGAAACGTAGACGTGAAAACTTAGACATGAAGTATTTATTTTCTTAAGAAATTTCAACACTGTTCTTTTTTACGACATACAAAAGATGGTTCATGTTGCTAATAAGAAATTTTATTTCGAAATGTATTTTTATCAAAACTCAATCAACGCAGATAAACGGCTTAGAGATGAAGCAATTAATATTTTTTCTTATTTAAAATAAAAAGAAATTCTCAGACAATCAGCTTAAGGTATGAGAATTATCATTACACTCTGGTGAGCATGAAAACATGATATTCTAGGTTGCGATATCGTGATCGCTGACGTTCATATCTCTTATATACATACATACTAGAGGTGGCTCTTCGCATTCCATGGACAGACTCAAGTATTGGATGTTAACATAAGTTGTGTCCGTTTTTTTCCAATTTAAAAATGAGCACCAAAAGTAAAACAAAATGGTAAAGGTTATACGTCATTCGAAAGAAAAATTTCTGCTCTAAATAAATCTTAGACTAACATTTTGAAGACGCTGTAATTTGAAGGGGATCTTCATGAATAATATGGTGTAAGCGGTCCTTATCGAAGTCCACTGTTCGTCCGGAACGCTCCATGTCTCTCAGGTCGAAATTACCGTCTTTTAAACGCAAAAACCATCGACGAGCTGTCCTTTCATTCATAGCATATTCACTGTACACTTCGCAAATATCGCGAGCAGCTTTGACAGCTTTATTCCCTCGATTGAACGCGAACAGAAGGAGGTATCGAAAATGCTGACTTTCGTCTACTTGACATTCCATTTTGAAGGCTTGTAATCAAATAAAATAATATATGTAACGTAAAAGCAAACACAATATCTTGTAGAACAGAAAATTTTCTTTCGAATGACTTATCACATTTATAATTTTGTTTTACTTTTGGTGCTTATTTGTAAATTGAAAAAAAAACGGACACAACTTATGTTAACACCTAATACTAAGCAATCGGTTATTGAAGAATCAGGAAGAAGAAAATAATATTGAAACATTGTACGGAATAAGCTAATTTTGGTATTTTGAAAGCCGACTTCTGCTGTGGTAATTTGGGACCTATTTATTGTAAAGTTTTAGTAAACAGTATTTTTTTTAAATATTTTAGCGTGCAGTATACAATGTCATGGATTTATCATATGTTAAAAAATAATCTTCCAAATTAATATTTACCAAATTAAATATACATGAAGGTTTATATTTACCTCACGAGGAGTCATGACGAATTTCGACAATGTTTACTCAGTATTTGATAAACAAGAGAGTTTTTTTTATAAAGAATAGTTTTTTAGGCGAACAGAAGAATAGTTATCTAAACACTATTTTGATAAACAATTGTTATTTTACAATATAATAAAAATTTGGCAATCCAAAAGTTTTATATATACACTATGTTGTTAAGCAATTGTTTATTTATAATCAAAACTTAAGCTATCGACAGTTTTATCTTTACACTATTTTGGTAAACAACTGTTTTTTTTTATAATCAGAATTCGGGTAAACCAAAATTTTTATCTAAATATGACACTATTTTGATTTTATAATCAGAGTTTTATCAGAATTTCGCTAAACAACAGTTTCATGTAAGAAATATTTTGGTAAACAATTATTTTTTTTTATAATCAGAATTTTGATAAACTAAAAGTTTTATCTTAACACTGTTTGCATAAACAATTGTTTTTTTTTTCTTATCATAATTTTGATAAAAGCAACAGTTTTATTTAAATACTATTTTGATATAAAATTCTTTGTGTTTCTAATAGGGTCATCCAGAAAGTAAGGTTACAACATTTATGTAGGATCGAAAAATACTTGTGTTTAATTGAAATTCACAGGGTACTTCACAAATATATTAAACTATTTTTCAACGTAATCGCCGTCGAGATCGAGACATTTCTGTAGTTGGGGCACAAGTTTTTGTATGCCAGTGTCATTTTTAACTCAATCAGAGATGACAGTTAGATGACCAAATTGTTTTATTGTATTATAATACACTTCCGTTGTATAAAGTACAACCTGGCGGGCTTATTGCTAAGTGGCAATATCTTCCAACTAGCCAGAAAGATGTTAAAGAAATCTTAAGTGAAAAACCAGACTGGAATACCTTTTTTTTAATCAGGGTTCTAACAGGAATCGAACCCGCATTTGACGGGCTGAAAGACAACCGTCTTACAAACTAGGCCACTGAGGTCATCTAAATACGGCCATCGGTAGTAAACAATAGTTAATTGAACTAAAAACCTTGTATTAATTATTATTTATCACGGTCACCGACAAAGCAGATGAACAGATAGCCTTGGACTCGAATCCAAGACAGTGAATTCATCTGAGGATGTTACGACACTTGGTCACGGGTTGGGCAACCGATTCAAATTTATAGATAAAAGTTTAAGATAAGTAAAACAATAACATTATTTAGCCTTTATTTGACGATTAGATCTCACGACCTCCGTGACCTAATTGATAATGCACCTGTATTCTGACCCGTGGGTCGCGGGTTTAATTCCTATCGAACTCCATATTTTTTTTAAAGCAAAGTGAACACAGCCTCAGAAATTTCTATCTTAATTTTAACATCTTAATTGTAAAAATCCTTCCTGAAACAGAATAATATAACTGTTACACGTAAAAAGTCTACATGTTAAACTTAAATTTAAGTGAAAAGTTAACACTTAGGGCCTATAAAAACATCTTTCTGGTTGGTTGGAAGAGATTGCCACAGGGCAATAAACTCACCAGGTAAAAAAAAAGAAGAAGTCTTTTTTGCTTTACAAAATCATTGTTAAACAGTTTAACAGCGCATATGTAAAACGCTACAGTCCTGTTAATTTTTTTTAAATATTAAGGATTATTTATTTGACATCTTTTTTAAAAAAATTTATAGTGCATGCGGCAAGATTCTGAAATCAATTTTCGACTAACATTAAACTACCTCTGTTATTTACATGTTTCATAAATCGAAGTCAGACAAATCGTAATAATTGTAGGAGAAAATATATGGATGTAGACGAGGCTAAGGATGTGTGGCGAGATGAGCAAGTCTTATGCCCTATCCTCTCTGCCAACTCCGTGATGGTATGCATGAATACAGAGATCCTGCTAGTCCTAATTATTTAGATAAATAACCAATATAATATATATAATTATATAACGAAATGTATGCTAATAAAAAAATGTTTTTTTTTTACTTCAGAAAAACATCACTATATTTTGGTCTAACTCGGCAGTATGATACAAAACCTTTCAATAGTCAACGCAGGTAGATTGATATAGTTTTTGCCCCTCTGGTTTCACTTTTCATACGATTTTTTGCTCTTCAACTTCTCAGTTGCAGTGGCGTAGCAAGGTGGGGGGCAGCAAGGGGGACAGTTGTACCCACACCCTAGACTAAAGAGCGCATAAAGTCAGAGAGCAAAATCAATGTTTTTTTTTTAAATTTCATTTCAATGGTCAAATGCAGTGACTATCTATCTATCTTTATATTGAATTTATATGTTTATTTTGTAATATTGAAATCTGTCAATAATAGTGGGCTTGAATTCTGAATAAGAGCGTCCTTAAGCAGAGTTTACTCTTTAAACAGCACTATATAAATTGTCCTTTTATTATTATATTTATTAAATATCCTTTTGATACAGATTAAAAAAAATTAAGATTAAATAAAATTCAACATTGGCATGCAAGTCCACAATAAAAAAAATGGTATTATACAAGACGAACTCAACACAACAAAGCAAAACCTAAACCTGCAATTAAATCCATTCATTTTATTTATTCCAAAGGTCCTTGTTGATACAAGGATAAAAAAATAACAGCATATAGAATTTAACATTGACATGTAAGCAGTTTTAAAAAAAAAAATTATCCTGGCGAGTTTATTGCCATACAGCAATCTCTTCCAACCAACCAGAAATATATTTTTTATAGGCCCTAAGTGTTAACCAGACTGGAATTATATTTAAAAAAATCTGGGTTCCAGCGGGGTACGAACCCGCAACTTCCGGATCGGCAGACAAGTGTCTTACCACCAGGCCTCCAGTTTTATACAAAAGGGAAAAATAGTTCAAGTACAATACACAACACAACAAAGCAAATCCACACGATTCCATCAAGTTATCCCGTCAATACTCGTGACAACTTCTTTACTTCATTACAATAACAACTTCTCCTGTTAGTAATCACAGTCATATAAAAATCTATAAAATGCCCATATTGATTGCCTAATCTATACGACTACTGCTGTTTTTGCATTCGCTTGCACTCATGATATGGAATTTCCAGTAAAATCTACCTGAAATTTTAAACAATAAAAATAGTACTGATTATGAATTTTAAGAGTACTGTAGCTTTAAAAATTAAATAATGACCTTTTATAATGTATTTCATAACTTAGCGCCTTAATATTTTTTTTTATATGTATACGACATGAGTGTGTATTTAACACATGTGAACAAATTGAAAAATAGAATACTGGTCAAAGTAAAAAAATATTTCCTTTTACTGAATAATATTTATTATTATTTTTTTAACCATGTTTATTGCCATGTGGCAATCTCTTCCAACCAACCAGAAAGGTGGTTTTTTATAGGACCTAAGTGTTAACCAGACTGGAATCCTATTTAAAAAAATCTGGGTTCCAGCGGGGATCGAACCCGCAACCTCCGGATCGGCAGACAAGTGTCTTACCACCAGGCCACGGAGGTCGTCTAATAATTAAAGACAGTTTATATAGTGCCATGTAAAGTGTGGAATCTTTTTAACGGTGCTCTGACTCGATATTTGAACCTACTATAACCGATAAAAAAAGGAATGTGAATTCAACAGGAGAAAAACGTGATGTTAAAAAATTTTTACAAATTCACTCAATTCATTTTTTTTTCAAATAAGGGTGTTATTTTGACAGTACTGAATTTTTATTACAAAATAGAGCATTGGATTTGGATAAAACTGGTGTAAATAAGGGCTCTAGATATAAATCAATCCAACAATCTATCCCTTTAAAACCATGGTTTATGTTGTTTATAGTTAAGGCATTAACGTTGTGGAGGTTTAAAGACTTTGTTATTTATTTTTATCAAACACTGTTTATTCCACTTTTTTGTGACGGTATAACCCTATCGGTTTCAAGGTTTTCACCTCATATTCAGGGGAGCGCAAACAAATCTTCAGGGAAGTCTTGTTTGCACTCCCCTGAAGATGAAGTGAAAGCCTTGAAACCGGTAGGGTTATACCATCACAAAAAAGTGGAATAAACAGTGTTTGATAAAAATAAATTACCATGGTTTATAATGGAAGTATCTGTCATGTGTCGTTTGCGGATGGGTCACTGCGTGGTGGCTAGTCATATTTACAGGCTAGGTATTGCTGCGAATCCCGGCTGCGGGTGTGGTTTGAACGATGAAACTATAGACCATGTATTTTTCGGTTGTCCATTGCGAGACAGATTTGATAAACTAAAAACTATATCTTTAATCGCGTCAGATGAATATTGCGTTTCTTCTCTCTTCGTGGAACTTTTCCACTTGTAGATCGATTGTTAAAGTTTTTAAGCTTAATCAGTTGAAACATAAAGTTATTTCTAATTGTAATTTTTTTTAATTGGTTTTATCATATAATTGTAACAAATAATTACTTCAATTTGGTGGCACAAATCATCCTAGTTTGAGTGGTGCAATCCACTCATTATCAATCCACTATTACATAAATAAAAAATGTTGAAAAATATTTTCCAGGACATCAGTGCTACATGATATATAAGCCTGGAATTTTATAACCTGTTCAAAGCTTCCGGAAATAAAATCTTATATCAGGCGGTAAGCTCCATTTTCATTGTCATAATTTTATATGATGCATTTTTATTGCACGTATCTAAAATTGTGTACAATTTGGAGATAAAAAAATCAAACTAAACGCATTCTAATTAGTTTTTTTATCAAACACTGTTTATTCCACTTTATATAACGGTATAACCCTACCGGTTTCAAGGTGCACACCTAATCATCAGGGGAGCACAAACTATTTGTGCTCCTCTAATGATGAGATGAAAGCCTTGAAACCGGTAGGGTTATACCGTTACATAAAGTGGAATAAACAGTGTTTGATAAAACAAATGACAATGTATTTAAACCTCCACAATGTTTATATCTTAACTATAAATAATTTGTTGTTTATAGTTAAGGCATTAACGTTGTGGAGGTTTAAAGACATTGTAATTAATTTTTATCAAACACTGTTTATTCCACTTTATGTAACGGTATAACCTTATAAGAGGAACTACAAGAGGCCTTAACAACTATGGAAAGCATTCTTCAAAATAACTACAGTATGAAGATAAATAAAGACAAAACAAAGCTGCTGACTGTAGGCCGAGCGCAGCACCAGATGAGAATAGTGATGTCCGGTAAACCACTAAAGGACACCGAGGAGTTTGTCTACCTCGGGAGCAAAATAACATGGGACGGTCGGTCCAAGAGCGAGGTCGACAGCCGTATACATCAGGCTAGACTTGCATTTAATAAAAGGTCGAAAATAATAGAATCAAATAATATAGACCTAAAACTGAGAATACTCCTCATCAAGACCTATGTATGGAGTATCTTGATGTACGGCTGCGAGACATGGTGCCTATCCGAAAGAGATAGACGAAGACTAGAGGCTTTTGAGATGTGGTCCTATAGAAGACTATTAGGAATTTCCTGGAGAGACCGCATCACAAATGAAGAGGTTCTCCAACGAATCGAAGGAGGAAGGCACCTGCTCAGGATCCTGTCCGAAAGGCGTGCAAGATGGATCGGTCATATAATACGACAAGAGGGCCTCTTGCATGCCATAATGGAGGGTATGACCGAGGGGACAAACTCTAGAGGACGCCCACGCCGAGAGTACCTGGAGGACCTGTTGGTGGACGTGCGCTGCTCAACATATACAGACTTAAAAAGAGCCGCACAGGACAGGGGGGAATGGAGGAGAAGAGTTCAAATTGCTGCAAACCAGTCTTAGGACTGCAACCACGGAAGGAAGGATAACCTTACTGGTTTCAAAAGTCCAATAAACAACACAACAAAGCAAATCCACACAATTCCATCAAGTTATTCCGGCAATACACGTGACAACTTCTTTATTTCATTACAATAACAACTTTGTAATTTATTTTTATCAAACACTGTTTATTCTACTTTTTTGTGACGGTATAACCCTACCGGTTTCAAGGCTACATCATCATCAGGGGAGCGCATACTATTTGTGCTCCTCTAATGATGAGGTGAAAGCCTTAAAACCGGTAGGGTTATACCGTTACATAAAGTCGAATAAACAGTGTTTGATGAAAACAAATCACAATGTCTTTTAACCTCCACAACGTTAATGCCTTCACTATAAATAATTTGTTGTTTATAGTTAAGGCATTAACACTGTGGAAGTTTAAAGACATTGTGATTTGTTTTCATCAAACACTGTTTATTCCACTTTATGTAACGGTATTACCCTACCTATTTCAAGGCTTTCACTTCATCTTCAGGGGAGCACAAACAAGAGTATTGTTTGTGCTCCCCTGAAGATGAGATGAAAGCTGTTTGTGCTTCCCTGAAGATGAGGTGAAAGCCTTGAAACCGGTAGGGTTATACCGTTACTTGAAAGTGGAATAAACAGTGTTTGATAAAAATAAATTACAAATATAAATAATTTATTAACGCATTCTAGTTTGCATTTTAAATGACATACTTTATTATATTTAACAACTGTTAATTAAAAATAAGGAGTTTTTCTTTTTTAACATTTTGTTCGAGAGTCTAAATTCATTTACAATTCGTTAAATATTGCTTGTGTAATCCAAACCCGTCAGTTTGAATAACCTCAGCGATGTTTTCGTCTAAAATATGTTCTTTATACTGGCATTTTTATTGCGTTAAAACAGGATTTGTTATAAATATTATTTTTTGTCCGTTCGTTCAATTCAACAAAAAAATAAATACAAATTTCGTTACTTTGGTTTCGTTATAGTGAAATTTGGCCTGTATTATGATTTTTCGTGTATGCAAAAAATATACACTTTCCTTGTATTCCTTTACAAACTCTTATGGTCTCACTTTCCTTCTATTCCTTTAAAAACTCTTATGGTCTCACTTTCCTTGTATTCCTTTACAAACTCTTAGGGTCTCACTTTCCTTGTATTCCTTTACAAACTCTTAGGGTCTCACTTTCCTTGTATTCCTTTACAAACTCTTATGGTCTCACTTTCCTTGTATTCCTTTACAAACTCTAATGGTCTCACTTTCCTTGTATTCCTTTACAAACTCTTATGGTCTCACCTGCGACTATATATTAATTTTTGTTACAGGTAAGATTCGTCTTTTTCTCACTCTTTGAAGGTATTTCACTTATAAATCCTCATTTTATGAGAAATAACACATCGATCAATAAGCCCCGGGACTAACTACTAAAACAACATTTGTTTGCCAAAATTCTTCTTTATTCATCAACATTGTCTCCTTCAAGAACGATACATTCATTCCAACGCTTTCCTAACTTTTCTATGCCAGCCGTGTAGAACGATTTATATTTGGTTTCAAAATAGGCGTTAGTTTCGGCAATCACTTCTTCATTAGAGTCAAATCTCTTTCCCTGGACCATCTTTTTGAGGTCTGCGAACAGCCAATAGTCGCTGGGGGCCAAATCTGGAGAATACGGTGGGTGCGGAAGCAATTCCCTCATGCAATTTGGCCATAGTTACCATCGACTTGTGTCACAGTGCATTGTCCTGATGAAAGAGAACTTTTTTCTTCTTCATATGGGGCCGTTTTTTTTGTAATTTCTGCCTTCAAACACTCCAATAACGCTATGTAATATTTGCTATTGATAGTTTTCCCCTTTTCAAGGTAATCGATGAATATTATACCATGCGCATCCCAAAATACGGAGGCCATAACCTTCCCGGCCGACTGTTGAGTTTTTGGTCGCTTCGGACGACTTTCACCGGCTGCTCTCCACTCAGCTGACTGCCGATTTGATTCCGGAGTATAGTGGTGGATCCAAGTTTCATCCCTTAGTCTCGGGACTTCTTGATCGATGACTTATTCACGATCATATTGATTAAAGTGTTTTATCTTGCTCTCTAAGAATATCTACTTTGTTCAGTTTAACTACATTTAGAAGTAACATCGGCTTCTACAACCGATCAGTAAGAATGTGCCGAAGGTACGAATTAGCTAACTCGGATGTGGACATATTTACTTCCACACTGTCTTATTTGTATTTTAAGATAATGGTGGCTGAATTGAACGAGTTTTGATGAATTTCCTGAAAGTGTTTATTTAAAATTAAAATAAAAGTATGCTTAATTTTTCAGTCATATATTCAGGTTCCTGATCTGTTTTAAACAACTTTCGTGGCCTAATTGGTAAGTCGCAGTCCTGTTCTTTTCAGTTTGGCTTTCACTTAAGACCTCATAAACATCTTTCTGACCGATTGGAAGAAATCGACATATGACAATAATCCACGAGATTGTACTGTATACAAGAAAAGTTTTATACATGATTACAGGGGCTCTTCTGTAGCTGCCAGACGTTATTTAATTAGAAATAATGGGTTCGAATCCCGAGTTAGAGCTTTCTTGAAGAGAGTTGACTCTCTCAACGGCGCTACATAAAATTGTTCTTTGAATTTGAATGACCATATTGCTCGTGGCCAAGACAATTTGGAGAGGTTTGTGGTTACTGGAGGTTTGGAAGGACGACGCGAAAGAGAAACAATCTCAATGCGTTGTACTAAATGAGAGATGCAACTGAACTATGCTTACCAACTGTCTTTCAAGCCGAGAAGTGCCAGGATAGATGGAAAGGAGTCATCAGAGACTATCATAGGAGTCATAATGCTCATTTATGAGCTGAATTACAGGAAGATGATGGACTTGAATGATACAGTTTAAGGACTAGTCCAATGAATTTCCTCTAGTCCTCATGCATATACTTTTATTTACCATCTCAGACCTTCCTATGCCCTCTATTGCAGTGGTCGTCAAAGTGGTCCGCAGAGAAATGTGGTCATTATTTGCATTTTTTAATCCACAGCAAACCAACCCTGAAAAATAAGTGACTTACACGGATGAACGACGCAAGTTGCATGAAATCATGACAATCTCGTAAGACGTGTAGCTAGCTGCATAGCACATGTTTTGTCTTACTCTTGCCTCGTTTCGCACTCTTCTAATGTTTCACAGTGCGGCTCTTCTTTATATATTGCATAGGTAATATTATTCTCTGTCCACGCCCCCGCACATGGATGCACTCCTAAAACATATTGTCGACTCACTTCATTACGCAGAAATTTGCATATATTCGTCCTTTTTTCTATGCTCTCTGTTCATCCGCGCGTTCACTGTCCTGTTTGCGCCTGTCGCAGTTGGTGCGATGAAGGTGCGGCTTACGAACGTATTGAGTTCAATATAAAATATATTATATAGCATTAAAGCAAACATACACTAGAGTGTAGTGTATGCTTGCTTTAATGCTATATAAACTGTAATTTTACTATCATTAAGAGGCCGCAAGTGTTGTACCTTGTCGTAGCAGACCCTCGCTATGCCACTGCTAAGTTAGCAGTGTAACCGATTTACCATGTAATGCTACGTCATGCCTTCAGCGAGGCCCGTGCCTTTGCCTCTTATTGTTAATGCCGTCACGATGAAAATTATATTTGTAACAGCTCTAAAAAAATAAGTAAAAGTTCTTTCCTTCATAAAGTACCTCTCGAATATTTGAATCGGTGACGCAGACATACTGGAGAGTGTGGTCGGGGGACAGTGCTATATTTGGCCTCAATTTCAAAAGTCCGAAACTTACTCAGCTTGTCATGCCACACGTTCCTTGTAGGCCCACATGACTAAATGTGTTGTTCCATATTAAAGTGGTTGCAACTTGTATAGTTTTTACATAACAAAACTGCACAGATTGGGTAATCAATGTGGATATTGTATGGATTTTCTGGAAGAAGATGTTCTTGCCGGGATGAATTGATTGAATTATATGGATTTGCTTTGTTGTGCTGTTCGACTTGTATGTTATTGTGCTGTTCCTATTGTATAACACCGCTTGCATGGCTATGTTACATTATACATGTTGTTTTTTAATCTTAGTATCAAAAATATCAATTGACCGTTGAAATACAATAAATAAACAAATACGTTATTGTATTGCGTAACACTTTCGTTACATACAGTACAACGTGACAGGTTTATTGCGATATGGCAATCTCTTCCAACCAACCAAAAAATTAAACCTGGTAATATGCCCTTAGTAAGATATAGGCAAAAACCTAGTTTACAGGGGACACAACAAATGAAAGACAATAAACCCAGATTCATATAAATTTATCAGTACCCAGCGGTAAATAATACACATCGGGCTAAGAAAGAGACTGTCGGCCATAATCGGCTAACTTCGACTTTGTAAAACGTCGTCTCTGTCGCACGATGCGCTAACAGTTTAGTCCGGTAACGACTGACAAATCGCGACAGAACACGTGTATGAATGACAGAGACGACGGACGCTCTACAAAGCCGAAGTTAGCTGATTATGACCGACAGTCTCTTTCTTAGGTCCGATGTGTATAACTTACCGCTAGATACTGTATGTCAACTTTGAATTACTTGTTATTTTTTCGTAAATGATGTACTTAGTTAGAAATATTCTTAACACGCATAAATCAATAAATTGGAATACTGCATGATTTTCTTAAGGCACGCATTATACAGTGTTTATTCTGTGATAATAACTTATTTTAAGACAACTAAGTATGTGATATCTCTAACTTACTAAGTAAGATTTGATTTATTTACCTTTCACTTAGACGTTTTGGACTCGATTCCCGATGGTAACTACCCTAAAAAAACTATAAAAAGAGCTCCTGTTCGGTATAAGATTTTGCCAGGTAATAATATTCGCACAGTAGTATTGCCAACATCTAAAATGACGAACCATAAACTCTGTGCATGATCCAGTGGTACTAAACACGAAGGTTCGATAAGCGGAACCAAAGACAATATTTTTTCTCAGTCATGCTCTTCAATATATCCGAAACACTATAGAGAAATATCAAATGAAAGAGAGAAAAAAACGTTTTTTTTTAATCAGACTACATTAGAAGTGAAACGAAATAAATGAAATTAAAATATAAAATGACAAGGTAATAAATATTACAATAAAGCCTGTGATGAACTTAAACGTGACGTTTCTTAGTTCAGTCCAGGCGCCACGATACCGGCCCCACTGGAGTGTGACGGCCGAGCAGTGAAACTCTCTCGGAGCTGCGAGCCGGTGCGGGACGCGAACCGCGGACACTTTGTTTTATTTATGATTATTGCTATTATCTGTATTGAATTGTGCATTGATAAATGACCGGGCTTGTTCTGACATAAAAAAATGTCGCCGTCATTTCTCTGGTTCAATGAGCTGAGTTTGCAGTGTTAACGACCCGCTTTTTTTCTGTATATTATCTTGTGTTACATTTCTGTCCCTTGTATATTGTTTTGTGTTGTATTGTACTCTCTTGTAAATTGTCTTGTGTAACATTGTACTCTCTTGTAAATTGTCTTGTGTTACATTGTACTCTCGTGTAACTTGTCTTGTGTTGCATTGTACTCTCTTGTAAATGGTCTTGTGTTGCATTGTACTCTCGTGTAAATTGTCTTGTGTTACATTGTACTCTCGTGTAAATTGTCTTGTGTTGCATTGTACTCTCTTGTAAATTGTCTTGTGTTGCATTATACTGTCTTGTAAATTGTCTTGTGTTGCATTGTACTCTCGTGTAAATTGTCTTGTGTTGCATTGTAATCCCGTGTAACTAGTCTTGTGTTTCGTTGTACTATCCTGAAAATTGCATTGTACGAGGGTTGCTACTTAAGTTTTGAGATATGGCAACACCAGTTTAGATACGTGAAATCTGACATCAGCATCGTAAAGTTTGACGTGTTTAATGGTATACGTGCTCAGAAAGTTTTGTCATACGAGTTCTATTTGTGTTGTTTACAGTGACTTGAAAAAACATGTGTTTTGAACGCATCAACCGCTTCTTCAGGCGTCGAAAAACGTTGACCTCGCAATTTATTTTTGATGTTCGGGAATAAAAAGAAGTCATTGGGTGCCAAATCAGGGCTGTACGGTGGATGACCCATCAATTCGATGTTTTGAGTGCTCAAAAAGTCACTTGTTTGAGCCGATGTGTGAGAGCTCGCATTGTCGTGGTGGAGAATGAACCCTCTTCGGCGGTTGGTTTTCCTCATTTTTCCGAACACTTCTGGCAAACAAATGGTAGTATACCATTTAAAATTAACCGTACAACGTTCCACTAAAGGCACTGTTGTGACATGACCTTTTATACCGAAGAAACAAGCCACCATTTGCTTGGAAGTGCTTCGTGCTCGAACAACTTTTGTTGGATTTGTCTCGTCTTGAAAAACCCATACAGTCGACTGCTGTTTAGTTTCTGGCTCATATGCATAGATCCATGATTCGTCGTCTGTCACGATCTTATAGACGTCTTTTGAAGCACCGAAATAGATTTTTTCAACATTTCTTTGGACCAATCGACACGAGCCTTTTTTTGAGCGATTGTCAAATTATGCGGTATCCAACGCGAAAAAATGCTCTCAGAGTCCATGTCTCCGCGCCATACATGAATATTACCAAGACGAAAGACTTAATTAGGCGTATCTTCGTCGTGATGGTGATAGTTCTGCTCTTCCATATCTTTTCCAGCTTTGACATCACATTTTTTGCCATTCCAGTTCTTCATCCACCTCAGCCTTGCATCCTCCAGTGTTGGTAATACTGGAGCCTAAGTAAATAATATATGTAATACGTTATAATTTATAATAATCTATTTTCCAATCAAGTCAACAACAACAACTATGAAAAGTTTAAATCTGCGTATGCCAGTTTTACAATAAAGACACGATACAAACATACATAACTTGCGTTTTGTCTTGTGTGCTTTGTTTCGTAAATCTATTCATCGCAATTAACTGTACTTTAGTGTAACGGTTAAAGCGATGAGCAATTTGACTGAACAATGCTTTACAGTTATTTCTTTAAGTTAACCCTACAATGCGCGATTTTTTTTAATTTAAAAAATAAAAATATATTTATGCATTAAACATGTTCTGGAACATGGAAAAAAAATTAAATTATTTTTTTTGATTTTATATATTTATATTTAAACAAAAAAGAGTATGGTTCATATATGAATCACTTCGCATTTGTAAGTTAATTATATGATATAAATGAAATTATATATTTTACTTCACTTATTTTACACATATGTACTAAAGAATAAAATTAAAAAAAAAGCTTTCCTTGATCACCAATAATAAAGTAATTTCATTTCAAACTGCAACAAATCACAAAAGTCATCTACGCGCAACAAGTCAAACTTCAACTGCCAAATTGACCGGTAAAACAGTTTCCTATTAAGCCTATGTGGTTTTAAAGCATGGAGATTATTGTATCACATTAGTAACAGCGTGTGAGTCGTTGTTTATACCACTCAACACTAAAATATTTTGAAAACCTTTGGTTGATTCACATGTGCATCATTGCGCACTGTAGGGTTAAAAGCAACAGGACACTTGAATTTTAGGCAGCGAATTGTGTTTATGTTAATTCTCGATTCAATTATTTTCACATAATAACATATTATCTATAGGATGTCATGTTTAAATTAATAATTCTTAGTGTTGATGCATAATATAACGACAATATTTGAATGTGATATTTTTTTGTTTGTGGTATACGTGGGGCAGAGAGCACATCATTTTTCTGTCGAGGTAGGCTAAAAGACAGCGCCGGATTTTTCTCAGATCTCGACATACATCTTTTGCCTCTTATACATAAATAAATACATACAGGTCTATTGATAGCAACATAGTATGTACATAATACATTTAGACACATTTCAAAAACACATTAAAAAGAGAATACATTAAAACACAGAAGCAAGGTCTGGGCTCATCTAATACCATCCCCCTGGCCAAGATACACCCCACTAATATAGGGCGAGCCCAGCCACGGGGACACCGGATGTTTTTCAGCCCACACCCTTGAACACGTAGAACAAGAAGATAAAAAAAACACAGAAAATAAATAGATGACAAAAAAAAGCACATTCAAGAGAGAAGATATTAAAAGGTCCGGGCTCATCCCACAAACATTCCCCCGGCCGAGATACACCCCACCAATGTAGGGCGAGCCCGACCGCAAAGGCATCGGGTGGCTTCCATCCCACACCCCCGCATATCTAGATTAAAGAATTTATAAAATCCGGTCCCCTTCTCATCAGTGGTGTGGTGTGACTTTTGAATTGAGGGATGCTGTTAATATTAAAAAAGCCTGCGCTTTTTATAAGCTATGATATGATTATACCCTTGCAAAAAGCTAGGCTTTCTTAATATTTTTAATGTATTTTGCATACTTAAAACTTTAAATTGACAGAAATTTTATATATTATTATTTGTAGTTAAATGATTGACACTTTGGAGGTTTAATTAAAGATGTTGTTATTTGTTTAGTCAAACACTGTTTATTTCACTTCATATAACGGTATAACACTACCGGTTTCAAGGTTTTCACCTCATCATCAGGGGACCACAAGATGAGGTGAAACTCTTAAAACCGGTAGAATTATATCGTTATATAAAGTGGAATAAAGTGTTCGGCTAAACTATTTACAATGACAGAATATTGTAACTAAATTTGTAAATTTATTTTTTTATTTATTATTTATTATTGCACATGACAAGAAATATACACAGCTTGCGAAAAAAACAACAGGTTATTTGATTTGGACATACAATTTTAATGGATCTGGGTTTGTTGCCTTTCATTTGTCGTATCCCCAGTAAACTAGATTTTTGCCTGTATCTTACTGAGAATATTTAGCGTAAAAAAATAAATCGATACTTCTTTCCGATTTTCGATTACACAAAAACAAAACCCCGTTGCACGTTCTCATCAACCTGACAAACAGTGACACTCAACTACAACTGGAAACATCTTGCGAAATTCAACTCCTCACAAATGTGTAGGAAAATCAGTAATTCTAACTACCAAAATTTGCTAAGTAAAAACAAGCTTGTTCAGTAGAACTCTTTGAATTATTAGCGCTGAACTCAAGTGTGAGACGGAGTAGAAAAGATTGCTTAATTAAAATAGAAATGGACCCGTCATATTGCTTGTATTAAAAATAGTAGAAGGATCAAGCATTTGTTGCAATGGAGACGACGAACTACAGATGGTCACAATAACGGTTTCTAACAAGGGGAATTGAGGTTAAACCACAAGGAACCTACAGCACTGAGAACCTACAGCAATATTGAAAAGAAGTCCATCTTCATCTGTCTCGTTAGCCATTTACTTTATTTTCCCCTAGATGATTAGTTATGTAATAAAAGGAGGCTTGAAACTAAATTCACTTCCGTTTCATCCACATTAGCGATGTCGCGTACAACCTTGCAGCGAATGTTATCGCTTGACTTAAAACTCCATCCCTATAAAGTTTAACTGGATTTAAATAAAGTAGACTATGTTACAAGGTTGGATTTTGCGGCTTAAATGTTTGAACTGTTCTCCGAGTTTAACAAGATACTATTTTCAAACGAAGCACTCTTCAATTTGAATGGCTTTGTCAATAAGCAAAATTGCCGCTATTGGAGCGATAAAAACGCAAGACTGAAACTTTATTATGCACAAGTGTTAGGCCTCGGCCGCACAGGAAGGAGCCTTGCTTGATGCTTAGAACTATGTTGAGTTAGGCGACATATCCTAGCGAACCAACGTACCACATACTATCGCAGTGGCCACACTGCACGCTTCGCGCCACGTTGCATGACGATTAGTCATCGAGTGAATCTCCTAGCGAACAGACGTGTTGGTTAATTTACAAGATGGCGGAAATTTTAATGACAGCTGTGTATAAAAGGGAACCTTTATGGAGCCCATCGAGCAAATTATATAAAAATTTACCTGTAATAAAATCACTTTGGAATGAAGTTGCACAGAAAGTAAATAAATATGGTAAGTTGTAATGAAATTGGTTAGTTTTGAGAGTGACATCGTGTGTTGACTCAACCGCTCCCAACTGTCAAATGAATTTGTGCGTAGCACTTTGGTGTGGCCAAGCATGAAGTCACCTAGTATATGAGTCACATAAAATCTAGCTTAGCACCTAACGAAGCATTTTGGTGTGGCATCAGCCTTAGTTTGGGCAGTAATATCAACCTCTGGAATTATCGGTCCTTATATCTGTGAGGACGCTCGAGGCCAAGCAATGAAAATTAATACGGAGCGTTACATTCAAATGCTGAGAGATTTTTTAATGTAAAATTTGAAGAATTTCTAGGGTACATTTCCAGGACGTGGTTTCAATAGGATGAATCCACTTATCATACGTCCTCGATGTTCCCCGGAAAACTGTTTTCACAAAGGGTTGATATTATGTTGCCACCACGAAGTTCTGTTATGTTCCCCACTTAATTTTTTCCGTAGGGATACTTTTTTCATAAATTGAGAGAATCAAATCCTCGCGGTTTCCACATACACGCTTTACGTTCCAACTTTCTACAGTGCTTCTGAAAAAAGTCTGCATCATTGATTGGGGTGGTTCGAAGGGGATGAAAATGAATAGGAATGAATCAAAAAGCATTAGTAGTATCGTCAGTAGGATAAAAAAAAAACGAGGAGTTATGTAAAATACCAACAACTTCAACTCTGCATAGCTTATCAAAGGTTTTTTTTCTTGCATCATAATTTATTCGTTTAGAAAATATAAGAAAAACTCTAGCAACAAAACGCAGCTGGCATTTAATAAAATTTTGATCGATAGTCAAAATCAATTTATTGAAATTTTATCGCTGCATTCAAAATGTCAATGTGAAATTTAAAAACAAAACATTTAATTTGCATCCTTGGTGTGAATTTTTTATTGTTAATAAAATAAATAACAATAAAATTATATTGTTATTAATCCAGCATTGAATTTTTATTTATATTTTAAAATTATTTCTTAATCATGACAAACTTTTCGTAGTTGACCTCAATAATGGAAGACCTCCGTGGCCCAGTTTGTAAAAGGCTTGTTGGTTCAATTTCCGATGATACCTTATTTTTTTTTAAGTTGCAAAATGGTTATTAATTTATTTTCCTTTAGACTCAACTATTAAATGTTTTCCTTGGATTAAACCTGTGTCATATGTAAAACAAAATAAAGCGTCTTTAACATCTTTCTGGTTGGTTGACGACCTCCGTAGCCTGGTGGTAAGACGCTTGTCTGCCGATCCGGAGATTCCGGGTTCGATCCCCGCTGGAATCCAGATTATTTTAAATGGAATTCCAGTCTGGTTTTCACTTAGGCCCATTAAAACATATTTCTGGTTGGCTGGAAAAGATTGCCACATGGCAATAAACAGGAAAAATAAATTTAAATAAAAAGAGGTTGCCACATGTAAGTAAACTCGTAAAATTGTACTGTGTACAACAACGTATTTTTCAATACAAACGACAACGTTATATACGAGTATATTGCCATTAAGAGAGCAAACTCTCCTCAAGTGTGCTCTAACTGGGGACTTGAACCAACTTATATTAAACAAATCACGTCTAGCAGCTATAGTAGCGCCCGAATGAATCATGTATAACACTGTCATTATTTACAGTGCAATCTTATTGGGTTACTGCCATGTAGCGATCTCCTTCAACTAATCAGAAATATATTTATGAGGCTTTAATTTCTAGTCAGTAAAATAACGTATTTCATTCCTGATGTTTCTTTTCCTTTCCTCTCCACCATCCCTTCCTTTTATTTTGATTGATGATATCTCACTTTATATGAAAAATAATGTTCGGGTGATTGTCCGTCTTTGTGGGGTTCGTGGGCATGTGCTCACGTATGTGTTTATGGATTTCGTGGGGATGGATAGTCATTTGAATGATTTATGCTTGCTTCTTTTACTGTTGTATGGTTGGTTGGAAGAGATTGCCGCCTGGCAATAAACCCGCCAGATTGTATTTGCAATAAAAGTGTTAGTTAATAATAAAAACCAAATTGAAAACCTTTATTCTTAAACTGGGTTTCAGCGGAAATGTAATCTGCAACTTCCAAAGACAGACATCCTGCTAAGTAAGCTAAAGAGGTTGTATAATACAAAACAATAGTAGACCTATTTCAATTGATTGATTTGTATGATACCCTTCAACTTATCTGAATTATCTATTGATACATATTAAAAAGCGTGGCCGGGAGACAACATTGTTTTCATCCTCAATAATCAAGCAATGGTTTATTATTAAGAATTAGGAAAGCATGCTTGTCAGTTCTAAGCGAAACTATTGCCTCAATTCTCGAAGATCTGTGAGTCATCGACAGATTGTTGACAATGTACCTACGACACATTGCTTGTGTCCAAGGAGACAGTTTTGAGAGGCTTGTAGCCCTTGAAGCGTGGAAGGACGACGCGCAAGAGAACGAGTCCAAATGAGTTTGACTGAGCAAGTGAGAGACGCAAGAAGACTACCTTAACAGTTGCTGCTGACTGTAGTGGTGTATGGAGATAAGTTGTCAGAGGGTATCATGGGAGTCACGATTCATAGTTATGAGCTACACGACATGAAGCACATGCTGACAATAAAATTTGGTCAGGAAAAAAACAACATTCGTTTTATTTCCTGGGTTCGGTCACAGATTATTCGTCACGAATGCATTTATTCCAAAATTGTTTATTTTTATCACTGTTTTAAAAATAATATTTCAAAATTTTTTTTTACTTTCAGCAGAATAAGTAATAAAAAATTTCACGGAACAGTTCCATTCTGAACTAGTCGTAAATGAACTAATTAAAAAAAATTCCCATCACTAACCTTTTACGAACGTCAGTGAGTTAGAAATGTCAGACAATTCTGAACGTAATTTTCAAAAACAAATCTAAAAATATCGCACAAAACAATTTATAAAATATTGATAACGTTCATATAACTGCGTTTGTTTAACGTTTAATATTATTTATATTATATGAATAAATGAAATAATAACATTGATATGATAAAAAAAGGCTTTTACATACCTTCCGCAATGCTATATCGAGGAAGTCCAACGAACGAGTAAAAATTAATCACTTTTACAAACAATACAACCTTTCACTATCAATCAATCGATTACGGACATTTTTTCCCACAAAATATCAATAGAGGAGAATTTTTATTTAAACTTTTGTATAAGTTCACAACACATACACTAGAATTTATTGTTAGAAGTTTACTTTCCGAAATATTTCACGTAATAATAAATTATTATGTATAGACAAATAGCGTATAGAGCGAATTTTAAATATAAATACACAAAGTCTTTCAATGATTTCACGGCATCCATTCGTAACTGTTTTACTGAAAGTTGTAAGTGAGATAAGTGAGTATTTGACCCCCGATAAAGAAATGTATTATATATAGTATGGTGTTCGACAAGTATACATACTCTTCCCTATGTTTTTTTTTTAAATTCTAGGTAATCTACCCACACTAGATTGGTTCATACTACCATATTTAAGTCACTAATGCATTTATACGAGTCAATAGAATTAAATTCTAGGTAATCTACCCACACTAGATTGGTTCATACTACCATATTAAAGTCACTAATGCATTTATACGAGTCAATAGAATTAAAAGCATTTAATAAAAATATAATTTAAACTTTTATCGAATAAATTTGATTTTTATAATCATTTATTTATTTGTAGACAATTATTAGAAGAAATGCAACATTTTTTTTTAACCAGGCGAGTTTATTACCATGTGGCAATCTCTTCCAACCAACCAGAAAGATGTTTTTATAGACCCTAAATGTTAACCAGACTGGAATCCTATTTAAAAAAAATATGGTTTCCAGCGGGGATCGAACCCGCAACCTCCGGATCGTTCGTTCATTGAACATTCATTGAACGTGGCATAGATATGGCGTTTAGTAAAACAAATATCTCACATAAAGGAAGCCCTCAAATATTTGAAACGTTTATTTTGAAATCATTGAATTAAGTCAATTCTTCATTTTATATTATCGGTCAAATTACCTTTTTAATAAAAGGACATTTTATGTAGAGCTATTAAGGTAGTCAACTCTTCTCAAAGATAAAAAGTATTAAAAGTTTTTTTTTTAATACGAGTACAAAGGATAAAAAAGCAAATTAAATTTAATATTGACATTTAAACAATGTTATACAAGACGAATCCATCACAATAACAAAGTTACATTTAAATATTTTGTTTTAATTTTTATTCTAGTGATTGTGTGCGGTATATTGTGGGATGAATATTTTTGGTCTTTCTGGAGTGATGATGTGTGAGGAGTTTAATTTCGCAAAATGTTTCCAATTGTTAGTTGAGTGTCACTGTTTGTCAGGTTGATGAGAACGTGCAACGGTGTTTTGTTTTTGAAGTATCGATTTATTTGTCATGCTAAATATCCTCAGTGAGATACAGGCAAAAGCCTAGTTTACTGGGGATACGACAAATGAAAGGCAACAAACCCAGATCCATTAAAAGTGTATGTCCAAATCAAATTACCTGATGTTTTTTTTTTCGCAAATTGTGTATATTTCTTGTCATGTGTAATAATAAATAAATCAATAAATAAAATAATCCCGGCACAATCAACTACTTCCCCTTTTCTCCAATAATGATAAAAGGACAATTTATATAGCGCTGTTTAGACAGCAGACTCTTCTCAAGGGTGCTCTAACTCAGGATTTTAGAACACGTTTTTTAAATATTAAAAATATAACAAAATTAAAAAAAAATCAAGTTAAGCGTAAGGACCGGAAAGTGATAAGGTAATTTTGGTAAGAAAATCGAAAAAACTTTATCAAGAGAAAACGAACTAAAAGGAAACCGTTGACGACTTCCATGGCTTAGTTGATACCGTTGACGACTTCCATGGCCTAGTTGATACCGTTGACGACTTCCATGGCTTAGTTGATACCGTTGACGACTTCCATAACCTAGTTGATACCGTTGACGACTTCTATGGCCTAGTTGATACCGTAAACGACTTCCATGGCCTAGCAAACTCTTGTTTTTCGACTCGGAGATTACGGACTCGATTGACGATGAAATCCAGATCTATTCAAAAACAGTTTTAAGTCTGATTTTCCCTTAAGGTATCAAAGACATCTTTGTCATTGGTTGGGGGGAATTGTCATATGACAATAGTCCCACAAGATTGTACTGTACACAAAGAGAGTGTTATACATGATTCACTTGAGCGTTATTATAAATGCCCGACATTATTTGTTTAATAATAGTGGTATGGTCCCGAGTTGAAGCGCCCTTGAGGAGAGTTTGCTCTCTAAACGGCGCTATATTTTATTTATTAATTTTATTTTATTATTACACATGACAAGAAATATACACAATTTGAGAAAAAAACAACAGGCAATTTGATTTGGACATATAATTTTGATGGATCTGGGTTTGTTGCCTTTCATTTGTCGTGTCCCCAGTAAACTAGGCTTTTGCCTGTATCTCACTGAGGATATTTAGCATGAAAAAATAAATCGATACTTCTTTCCGATTTTTGATTACACAAAAAAAAACCCGTTGCACGCTCTCATCAACCTGACAAACAGTGACACTCAACAACAACTGGAAACATCTTGCGAAATTCAACTTTTATGAAATTGTCTTTTAAAACTAATAGAAAAATTGTAAGACTTTGTAATTTTTCATGGTTGGAAGAGATTGTCACATGACAATAATTCCACAAGGCTATATGAGATGGTATTGTATTGAACTTTCGTTATATGCAGTACAACATGGCGGGTTTAAGTGAAAATCAAACTGAAATCCTTCAAATCTGGGTACTAGTGGAAATCAAACCCGCAACCTCCGGTTCGAAAAACAAGCTTTTTACCAACTAGGCTACGAATGTCACCACGAAGGTGTATGGATGTAAAAGAGGCGACAGATGTACGAGTATATTGTGACAGAAAAATTTGGCACTCTATCCTTTCTCCCTACCCCGATAGGGAAACAACGTGATGGTATGTAACATATGTATTATATTTCTCTTAAATTTTTTAATTAAAGTACTTATTTTTCAT
This sequence comes from Odontocerum albicorne, assembly GCA_949825065.1. Classification (NCBI taxonomy): domain Eukaryota; kingdom Metazoa; phylum Arthropoda; class Insecta; order Trichoptera; family Odontoceridae; genus Odontocerum; species Odontocerum albicorne. The sequence continues at coordinate 3,949,323 of OX463867.1, forward strand.
AAATAAACTAATATACTCATTATATCGAATTTTATAACATGGCAATAAGAATGCAAATCGTTGCCATTGTTTAAAATAAATAATTATACATAAAACATGTGTTGGCAATTAATTATAGGTTAGAATTAATTCGACGCCAATACGGAAATTCGAAACCAACTCTAATCCATTGTGTCAAAGTTAAAATTGTTCGTTTAACGATCAATTATTTTTTATCGATCCATTAAATGTAAAAAACTGTAACACTAAAAATAATTAACTGTTGTTTTTTTTATTTAATAACAATTTATGACACGGATATATAGTATAATCCTTCTTGCTAAGTTTGTATTTATCTCCCATTACAAAGCTTTAATTTTTTTTCTGTAGAATGATGACTAGCCCTTTTGGCGGGAAAAACAGCTTCTTTACAACTTCAAAAATCTTTGCCCATCGCACCAAATAACTTCTTCCTGCTTTAACAATAACACTATCCATTGAGGAGACACAGACTGTGACAAAAATGACTGTAGTCAATAGATTAGGTACTACCCCGCTTCGACATATGTTCAGAATTATATATTTGGTAAGAAAACAGCAGAAAGCTTACCAAAGGAAAACGAAATACAAAGAAAGTTTTGTAGATCATTCGATATGTGATAGTAACACATTCGGCTTTAGGTGGAGTGGAGTGTGTGTGTATTTTTATGTTTGTGTGTGTGTAGTGTTCATATAACATCATATATTTTGATAAGACCTCCCAAAAAGAGTTATTTTGAAGTGCTTCCTAAAGCTGTACCCATATCTCTAAAATTTATAGGCAGACTATTCCACGCCACAAGAACAGCAACGACAAAAGATCTATCTCAATAGCTGTTGAATCGATTTAGAACAACAGTTTAGTTCGATTATATCACCACTCACGCTGTTATGGGTGACAAAGTAAGTCCCCATCCAGTGCAATCTACACTAGAAGATTGACATATTCTTTATTTTTTTTTATAAACGCGATGTCACGTAGTGACGAAAAAGGAACTGCATAAAGAGAATCTTTGGTGACACACTTGAGTTTGAAAAAAAAAGTAGTGACAATGGACTCAATGTCTGACATCATGGGAAAAGGAAAATTACTGTTTTTTTTATGAGTCTTTAGGACAACAATTTATGGCTTGGAAATATAATCATTATTACCCTATTTACAGTTTTTCCCAACACGGAGATAATTGACTTCTTTCTGTGGAATGGTGACGTGCCCTTTCGGCGGGAAAAACAACCTTTCTTCGACAACTTGAAAAATCCTTGTCCATCGCACCAAATAACTCGTTCCTGCTTTAACAATTACTTCATCTAGTGAGGAGACATATATATGGTGCCTCTGTAAAAATAAAAATCAATACAAAAAAAAGGACATCAAATCTGAGGTGAAAATGTCATCCTGTCTCATCGATAGGTACCCTACCACTCAATATATCAGTAAGAATGCAATTCGTTGCCATTGTTTAAAATAAATAATTATATATAAAACGTGTATGTAATGGCAATTAATTATAAATTAAAATTAATTCGAGGCCAACAAGGAAATTCGAAACCAATTTTAATCCATTGTGTTAAAATACTCTGTTTGACGATAATGTATTTATTTTTGTCGAACTACTCGTGTTAAATTAAATAAAACTAAAAAAAATATTGTACTTATGATCAAATAAATTCGTTATGTTGCATTTTATTTAATGTGATAAATTACTAATGAAAGTGAACGTAAAGCAGATTATATCTAATTAATAGATAGTTTATTAATTATGTCATACTTTGCATTTATTATATTTAACAAGTCTTATTTATTACAGTCTTATAAATATAAGATATCACAAAAAATATATTCATACTTTTAAACCGTGCTGCAGGAATTTGTCAAACCCTGCATTCATGAGGAGTGTAGGGCTGAGAAGGACTTTTATTTCCAGCAAGACGATGCACCTCCCCACTACCATCGTGATGTGAGGACCTATTTTGATGGAAATTTGCCTTACCGACGGATTGGACGTCGAGGTTGCATTAAATACACCATCGTGCTCCCCAGACAGTTGACAATAAATACCTCATCGTCAATGTGTTTTTTTATGGAGATTATTCAAATATGTATATAGTTTACGCCACAAATCGGCAACTGGCGATATTGATTGAGAGCAGACATTGAAAAAGAATGCGCCCAAACACCAAAATAATTTTTTCGTCATATTTATAATTTCACGTTATCGCCAGTGCATAGACAAGAAAGAATCGATAGATATTTTCCTAAATTTGAAGTATTAATCTTAGATACGAGTATACTAAATACTGATTTAAAATATATCAAATTGTGTATTATTTTTGAAAATTCTGTATTTACATACATAAAGACACACCAGTAACAAATGTGACGTGTGTCAAATATTGAGACAAAAACCATGCAGAGTAGTTGAGATAGATAATTATGGTTAAGAAATGACGAAAAATAAAAAAAAAGTTTTAAATAATTCCAGGAATAGATGGTTTGGCCATAAAATAATTGACTATAATTGTGTCTATATTTACACTTTCGTTGCATACAGTACATTTTGGCGGGACTATTGCAATGTGGCAATATCTTCCAACCAACCAAAAATGTGTTAAAGAGTAAGTGAAATCCAGACTGAAATCCTTTTTAGAAACATCTGAGCTCCAACGGGAATGGAACCCGTAACCTCCAGGCTGGGAGACAAGCGTTTTACCAACTAGGCCACGGATGTTTATTTGTATATGATCTAAAAAAGGTTAAAGCATAAAAAACAAATGAAAAATAAAACAGTAAAACAAAAATATATGAGAAAATGCCACTAAAGACTGGGAAAGAGTTAGGAAATAGGAACTATGGTGAAACACATTTCGGCATTAAAGATATATGTAATATCTTCAAGCTACTGTTAGAAGCAAGTCTATAAGAGTGAGAATTTCACCATAGCTTGTAAATGATTCCAGAGTCCAACGGCATATACAGTCAAGGACGACATAAAGAAAAAAGGAACGATGAACTAGAAAAGTCAATCTTTGCTTGCGTAGCGAAAGATCACAACCGAAGAGACGCTGAACATTGTCGGCGAGGTATTGAGGGACGGCGAGATAGTTAAGGATATTATACAAAAGTGATTTCTAATAATTGACTTGTGATATAATTTGTGTAAAGTTATAAAAATTATCGTGACTGGCGCTCAAATTCAAATATCACGCGAAAATTACACAAAGAAAAGAAAACGAGAGCTAATAAAAAATTGTTTAACCATTCATATAATTTTTAAACAATGAAATATTTTCAGCATACTCGTATATAAATAACATCAATTAAAAAAAACACGCAAAATTAACAAAATACTTCGTCTCCACTCATCCGTGGAACCAATCCAAAGACAATTATACCAATTTTCCATAATGTTGTCGACCGCTTGACGCATTCCATTTTCAAATCAAGGCTGTGTTATTTTATTTTTTATTTTATTTTAAACGGCTACCAAGTGCGGCATTGAATGGCCAGTAAGTCCTGCCGAGTGAATGTTGCTTTGGTAGCTACCTACATAAGATTAATAATGGCGAATTACGTAAAAAAATGTTAATATACTCGTATAATATTACAAATTATGATGTAGAATATGGGCTCGTTAACATTTTGCGATGTACTCGTACATATTAAATGTCTGAATGCGTATTGCAGGTCGTTTGTGGTTGTTTTTAAAATAAAGAAGCGTAAATATATCGTACATATGTTATTGGGTGTACAAATTACTTCGTCCGTTTTTTTGTGTTCAAAAATGCATTTATTTCTAAACAAAATGAATGAACAGATCAATTTAAGTATTGTCCATCGCTGGCTACTACTTTTTCCCCCATCTGTCAGGCAATTTTCGAATTCCATCTCGAAAAAATGACTCGTCTTTTGAGGCGATCCAAGTTTGGAGCCAATTTTCGGTTTCTACGAAAGAAGTGACCCGGTGACCTGCCAAATCGTGCTGCATCCTTCGGAACAACCAGTAATCAGAAGGAGCAATGTCCAGGAAATACGGCGGGTGCGGTAAAACATCCCATTTGAGCGTTTCCTAATATTTTTTTACGACTTTTGCGACATGAGGCCGAGCGTTGTCATGAAGAAGAATAACTTTCATGTCTTTGCTCGTATTCCGGCCGTTTTTCTCGCAATGCACGGCTCAAACGAATTAATTGTTGCCGATACCGATTGCCCGTAATGGAATCGCCAGGTTTCAGCACCTCATAGTAAACAACACCCCTTTGGTCCCACCAGATACAGAGCATGATCTTCGAACCATGTACTCGTATTTTCGGTTTTGTTGTTGATGTTGAGGTCGATGGCAACGATTGACCGGGCTTAGTGTAGTATTTTTTCTTCTTGTGGTTGTCGTAGAATATCCACTTCTCATCTCCAGTTACAATCCGATGCAAAAAACCTTTTCTTTGTTGCCTTTGAATCAGCTGCTTGCAAATGAAAAATCGCCTTTCAACGTCTCTCGGTTTCAGTTCATAAGGCACCCAATTTCCTTGTTTTTGAATCATTCCCGTGGCTCTCAATCGTTACAATTTATTTATTTCTTTCATAGTTTATCGTACTGAGAACATTATAGTATTACCAACTGTCAAATTTATATGTAACCTAACCTAACTTTACATTATTGCTAAGTGACAAATCTAGGTCTAACCTAACCTAACTTTGTTGCCATGTGTCAAATCTAGATTTTACTTTATTGTTAATTGGTATAATCTGATCAGACCTGGGTATAACCTAACCGATCCTTATTATCAAGAGAAATTTAAGAGGTAACCTAACCTTACCTTATTATCAAGTGTCAAATCTACATCTGACCTAATCGAACCTTATTGCTAAGTATCAAATCTATGTCGAATCTAATATTTGTTTGCGTTAAAAGCATTCCTCACACTCGACTTAATTTCCCAATAAAACAGTTTACATTAAAAGGGATTTTAGAAATTTCTATCACATTTTTTAATTATTGAGTAGGAATATTTTGGATGTTACTGCATATGTGTATATGGGTTCGAGGAGAGTTGAAACGGGTCAATCACTGGAATGTTATTTTAGAAATACATTCAAGAAATATGATTTTATATACGTTTCATTGGAATTTAAAATAAAATGGGTTATACCACACAAAACGTGAACCACAAAGCCTTTGTTTGACCTTCAGCATACACCTCAATATTTTTTTCTTGGATTGTTATCTCACATGGGATTCGCAGAAATCACACTTTAAGTGGTTTTTCCACATCTGAAGTGATGGATAGCTAGAACACGTAAACCATACAAACATACATATATACCATCACGTCATTTCCCTTTCGGGATAGGCAGAGAGAACAAACCATCAGATTTTCCTATCTGGACAAAAATCCTTCGCCTCGTCTATATCCATACATCTTCTCATAAAACGATTTTTCTGACTTTTTAAGTCTTACGTACATAATCATAAACCATTACGTCATTTCCCTGTAGAGATAGACAGAGAGAACAAAGCATAAGTTTCTTTTTGTTGTTTTAATTTTGTTGTCTTATATTTGTATTTCTATATATTTTTTTTTATATTTATGATTGTGTACAGTATATTATGGGATGAACTTTTTTGGTATTTCTGGAGTGATGAAGTGTGAAGAGTTTGATTTCGCATGATGTTTCCAGTTGTAATTGAGTGTCACTGTTTGTCAGGTTGATGAGAATGTGCAGCGGGGTTTGGTTTTTGTTTAATCGAAAATCGGAAAGAAGTATCGATTTATTTGACTTGAAGACCTTCACGAAGAATTTTCTGTCAGTCTCCTTGGTGATATTGTGTCGGAAAAACTTGGTTACAAGAAGTTGTGTGCGAGACGGGTACCCAGAATGCTCACACCGGAGCACCGTCAAAATCGCGTGACCGCCGCGCGTGAATTTTTGGATCGTTTTGCACAGGAGGGAGAAGCTTTTCAGAACTCTATCGTGACGAGAGATGAGACGTGGGTGTGTCACTACACCCCAACAATTTTTCAACGATCAGGAGCTCGAGGAAGCTGTGAAGAAGTGGCTGAAAGAGCTGGCGGCGTAGGTCTATGACACTGGCATACAAAAGCTGGTACCCCGACTACAGAAATGTCTCGATCTCGACGGCAATTACGTTGAAAAATAGTTTAATATATTTGTAAAGTATCCTGTGAATTTCATTTAAATACAACCATTTTTCGATCCTACATAAATGTTGTAACCTTACTTTCTGGATGACCCTCGTATGTATGTATACTACAAAATATTACGAAATTTAGCCAAATAGACTTACGTAATTGTCGAAGACTAATTTTATAGAAGTAAAGAACTCAGATTTGTTATTAGTGGAACAACGCTTACATAGAACAAGAATAATTGAATTTTTCGAGAACTCAACTAACTTATTCAATTTAAAATGCAGCAAATGCACTTTTTCTCCGACTGGCTGCATATTTTTTATTAAATTTACCTCCAGATATGATAGCAAAATGTTACATAACTTATGAACGACTAGAAATCATAAGAAACACACCAATGAACAAAAGTCGCATTTTCCATTGCTCACCAATTTACCTGCGAGATGTTAATAAGATATCTTTTAAAATGGTAAAAGCGGACTTGCTCTTAATAGCGGTAATAAATTTCAACTATTGGACACTTAATTGGAATCAGACATGGCATGGAGATGAATTTAAGATATATGTTTATAAAATAGTTATTGCAGAAAGTTGTAAAAATGGCGTGCATGCACGCACCATGACAATTGGTGCTCGATTTTCCAGCGCAGCCGCCAGATTCCTTTTCTCTCTCGAAGCTAGGGCTTCTCAACTATAGTAGTTTAAATAAAAAAAAACATAGGTTTATTATTTATAGTTAATGTATTAACATTGTGGAGGTTTAAAGACATTGTAATTTGTTTTATCAAACACTTTTTATTCCACTCTTTTGTAACGGTATAACCCTACCGGTTTCAAGGTTTTCATCTCATTATTAGGAAAGTCTTTTTTGTGCTCTCTGAAAAGCCTTGAAACCGGTAGGGTTATATCGTTATATGAAGTGGAATAAACAGTGTTTGATTTAACAAATAACAACATTTTTAATCTGTCAATATTAACATAGTGAATTTGAATCGAATTCGAATTAGAGCGCCCTTGAGAAAAGTCTGCTCTCTAAACGACGCTTTGTAAATTGTCTTTCTAATATTAGTATTAGTGCTGCTCCAACATGTTTTCGACTCACATTTGCACTGTATATTTGGTGAGCACAAACAAGACTGTGCTTCCCTGATGAAGAGGTGAAAGCCTTGAAACCGGTAGGGTTATTCCGTTATATAAAGTGGAGTAAACAAATAACAATATTTTTAATTTGTCAATATTAGTGAGTTAGAATCTCGAATTAGAACGCCCTTGAGTAAAGTCTGCTCTCTAAACGACGCTTTGTAAATTGTCTTTCTAATATTAGTATTAGTGCTGCTCCAGCATGTTTTCGACCCACATTTGCACAGTATATTTCGTGAGCACAGACAAAACTGTGCTCCCCTGATGAAGAGGTGAAAGCCTTGAAACCGGTAGGGTTATTCCATTACATAAAGTGGATTAAACAAATAACAATATTTTTAATTTGTCAATATTAGTGAGTTAGAATCTGATCTCTAAACGACGCTCTATATAAATTGTCTGTCGAATATTAGTATAAGTGCTGTTCCAATATGCCTTCGACTAACATTTGCACTGTATATTTCGTGAGCACAAACAAAACTGTGCTCCCCTGATGAAGAAGTGAAAGCCTTGAAACCGGTAGGGTTATACCGTTACATAAAGTGGAATAAACAGTATTTGATAAAACAAATAACAAAATATAAGTTTATTGATAGCAATATAGTACGTACATATAAACATATTCGGAAACTGTGTACACGAATGTATCTCAAAATAATGGCGAAGAAGGTTTCTTTTTTATCTCACCACCACCTACGCTGTTATGGGGGACAAAATAATTCCCCATCCAGCGCGATCTACATTACAAGATCCAAATCTTCTTATTTTATGAGCGCGACGTCACGTAGAGTGACAAAGAAGTAACTACCCAAAGGGACCCTTTCTCCGGTGCCGACAATAATAATAATAGTAACAACGGACTTAAGGTTTGATGTCACGGGAGAAGAAAATATATCTATGAGAGAAGGTATCAAAGGCTCTGGGCCTATCTCATGACATATCTCCGATAGAAATACACCCCCACCAATAGAGGACGAGTCTGGTTGTGAAGACATCAGATGTTTTTAGCCCCGCCTTTTTTTTTAACCTGGTGAGTTTATTGCCATGTGGCAATCTCTTCCAACCAACCAGAAAGATGTTTTTTATAGACCCTAAGTGTAAACCAGACTGGAATCCTATTTAAAAAAATCTGGGTTCCAGCGGGGATCGAACCCGCAACCTTGGCAGATCGGCAGACAAGTGTCTTACCACCAGGCCACGGAGGTCGTCTTTATATATGTAGATAAAAAAAAACAGAAAATAATAAATGACAGCAAATAAGCAATTAATAAATTAATTAAGTTAGTAAAATAATAGGTCGCCGACAAAAACAATTCCATGCTAAATACAACAAATATCCCGCAATCACACACATGTATTTTTTTTTATCTGGAGGGCTACATATTCTGAGGCAAAGGAAAAAAACACATTCAAGAGAGACGTCAAGAATTTGGTGGTCTAGATGGTAAGAAAGACGTATGTTATGTCTCCAAACACGGAGGTGGAGGGTTCAAATCCCGCTGGAAACCAGATTGTTTTACCAACTGTTTGTTTTTCACTTACGGTCTTTTTTACATCTTTTTAGTTGGTCGGAAGAGATTGCCACATGAATATAAATCCACCAGGCTGTACTGTATACGACAAAAGTGTAATATAATACAATACAAATCACTAAAAGGTATGGCCCCATCCCATAACACCTTCCCTGCCGAGACACACACCAAACATTAGAAGTTCAAACCAAAACTGGGTAACCGGTTATTTAAACAATTCCAAAATAACTTTAAACCGATTATTCTTATTTGGTTAACCGGTTAGAAATTTAAAAAAATTAAATTTGCAGCCCGTACATTATTTTTGATATAGTTTTTGGCCATAGCTGCCAACACGATGTATGACTTCACATATGTCATTTTTTACCGTCGACGACAGACTGGTGAGTAAAACAATCAGAGCACATTGGCATGTTTTTTTAAAAAATAGATATGACTGAATTCATAAGTATGTTTATACTGTCAAATACTAGGCGTAAAAATATCTGTATTATTTGAGGGAAGTAGCATAACGCAAGGTTCGAACTGGCAAACTTCCGCATGGATGTCTATAGTTCAGAAAATGTAGGATGAGTCCTGTGACAGCTCACAAATTTGCCCCAATATACAACCTTGTAACGATGTTCAATAATTTTGATTATTTGATCAAAATTAATATAAGCCTCAATTCTAATAAATAGTAAGTTATTTAGGTAAATACATTACATAGGGTTGTATTGGGGCAAATTTGTGAGCTGTCACAGAACTCATCCTACATTTTCCGAACTATAGTGCATTACCGCGAGGCCATGCACCTCATCTTTATCAACACAACAGCCTTAAGTTTACACTCATCCCTTAACATTTCATGCCGTACCATTTATTCTATTAAAATATCATATTTTCAAATATCCGGATAAAACCGGTTTCTTGGATGTAAAAAAAACTAAAACCGGTTAATCGAATAAACCGATTAGCTGGAAGCCCTACTCGAAGTCTATCACATCAGACATCTGTTACATTTTTCATGGTCTGTCGCGCTCAAGATTTCTTCAATGATTCTTATGTCTTCACATGCTTGTATTGATGCCATTATAAGAATGAATTATTTTAATCTAATGATAAACAAAACTTTAAAATTTCTTTCGAAATCGAGATTATGGCAACATCGTCCATACTGATACAGTGACTAAACACTTTGTTTCCCGATGTGTTTTAAGGCGATAAATTAGATTTGTGTTATAATTGAGAAAATGTAGCATGGTCCCTATGACAGTTCACAAATTGGCCCCAATACAATCTTGAAACGGCGTTCAGTAATTTTAATTATTTTATCAACTTTAATATAAGCATCGATTCTAATAAATAGCGAGTTATTTAGGTAAATACATTACGTAAAACTAACAATAATGACAAATTAATACATCTTGTTACAAATTAGCAAAAATGTGGCAGTTTGTTAAAATCAAATAATATTTGGTGACGTTTGTCAAAAGTCACTACGTTAGTCCGCATTGGCTAGGGATGGGGTATACGATACTTAGATTTTCGATTCTTTTATACCTAAAATTAAATGTTCATAATTAGTTTATTGCCATGTGGCAATCTCTCCTAACCAACCAGAAATATTTTTATAGGCCCTAAGTGTTAACCAGACTAATGAATAAGAATTTAAACTTAAGAAATCTTATTAATCCGAACTAAAGAAGTCTTACTAATCCGAAACCTCTTATAGAAACACAGCGGTTTCGGGTTCAATTTACGATGGTACACGAAACCCTCTGAGTGGAAGTCAAACGTCTTACCAACTTGGCCAAATACGTCGTTAAATACTACCAACTAAGGAATATTCAACTCGTAACGAAGTCTTAACGATAAATTCTTAATTCATTCACAAAATACATAATGATTCGCAATTTATTCACAAATAATAAGAATACATAACTCAAATAAATTACGTAATGAATATTGTTGTTAATTATTTATTTTATAATGTTTTAAATGTAAATGTCTAAAGTTATTACCATTTATTTATAAAATGCGCTATATAATTTGCAACTACGTTGAATAAATACATGTGAAACGAAATTAAAATGGAAAGTGGTAAAATTGTTGTATTTACAAAAAACTTTAAAGTTGAAAACAAGAAAGTATTTATTATAAATTCGTTTCCATGAATATATTGACATTTAAAAAAATGTAATTAATCAATATCTCAAGCAAACTTTTCTTTTTGATTGGTTGAAAGAGATTTAACACATGCCAATAAATTAGCCAGGTAGTCTAATCAGTTTTCTTCAAATGGTAACAGAAAATCAATGCTGTCCGCAAATCGTAGTTTTCAGGCACAAAAACAGACATAATAAACGCTATGAAAACATATATAGTTGTATTAAACTTGTATTGTTGCGAGCTAAAAGTCTTTGAAAAATGTAAACACAAGAAAAAGGCGCAAATGACGCGGTTCGACAGTCACTACATTGACAACTAGAACCATCTATGAGCAAATTCCGGTTTCATATGTACAGATCTGATACATACAGTACCCGGCGGTAAGTAATACACATCGGGCTTAAGAAAGAGACTGTCGGCCATAATCAACTAACTTCGGTTTTGTAGAGCGTCGTCTCTGTCGCACGATGAGCTAACAGTCAGGGACGGACAACTGAAAAATCGCAACGGAACACATGTATGAATGACAGAGACGACGCTCTACAAAGCCGAAGTTAGCCGATTATGGCCGACAGTCTCTTTCTTAAGCCCGATGTGTATTACTTGCCGCCGGATACTACGAGTATACCTGATATACGAGTATACAACGAAACAAATTCCAGTTTCATATGTACAGATCTGATATATACCTGATATACGAGTATACAACAAAACTATAACACTAGATTATTTTTTTCATTTATCTTTTAAATGTTTTTACACATACTCGTCCGTACCATCACGCTATTGTTCTAACAGGGTAGACAGAGAGGAGAGAGTGTCTAACTTTCCTTTTGCAACACACATATTTCGTTTCCTCTAAATTCATACAGTTTCTCATGCAACTACTACGATTTCTCTGCACTTTAATATTTCCTTCTTTCAAAATATAATTGTAAATAAAACACGACTTCAATTAATATTTGAACTGTATATTTGTTAAGTTAGTATTTCTTAATTTATTCGTTTTGCATGTCCGAACCACCTCATCTTGATCTGAATTAACACCCAATGCTCGCGCCAATTTCCAACTGTCCGATTACCGTCGTGATACATTTTAACAAAGTAATTTAAACGTTTTGAATTACACTTTCGCTGTACTATATACTCTATATAGTATATACTCGTAGTATAGGTACAACATGGCGTACCAAATGCTATATGGCAATATCCTCTAACCAACCAGAATGATGTTAAAGAAGCTTCAAGCTAAAAACACGACTGCATGGAGGTCTCGGAAAATATTACACATGAAAACCTCCTACTTTGGTCTACTTGGAGAGCACTGAATAGTCTCGTGGAGAGCACTGAATAGTCTCGAGCACTGAAGAGTAAGGGTGGCTAGATGGGGTGAGGGTGGATTTGCAGAGAAAAGGGTTTTATTTCGGCTTTCCTAATTTTTGTTATTTTATTTTATAAAAAAATGGCTCACAGGAAATAAATTTCTCAACATTTTCACATAAAACATATAATTTATAAATAATACCTAGGATTAAAATCCCAATTATCGATGTTCATCTCATGCACAGTACCGTTATATCAACAGACAGCGAGAATATTACTAATTATATACAATATGATATATGGAAAAAAAATATAACACTCCTTCATCAGCCAATCCAACCACCATCCTCCTGATTCCAACTCTGGCAGTGTTGAACTAAATATGCCCACATCCGAGTCAGTTACCGCGTTGTACTCGCATCACATTCTTACTGCTGGGTTATAGAAGTCTACGTTACTTCTAAATGAGTTCCTACTAAATGTAGTTACACTGAACAAAGCGGATCTTCTAAGAGAGCGAGACGGAACACTTAAATCAATAAGTTTCGAGTCAGCTACCGCGTTGTGCTCTCGGTCAGTCTTATTTCTGAGTTATAGAAGTCAATGTTACTTTTAAATTCTTCTAAATGTAGATACACTGAACAAAGCGGATCTTCTAAGAGAGCGAGACGGAACACTTAAATCAATACGTTTCGAGTCAGCTACCGCGTTGTGCTCTCGGTCAGTCTTACTTCTGGGTTATAGAAGTCAATGTTACTTTTAAATACTTCTAAATGAGTATCTTCTAAATGTAGCTACACTGAAAAAAGCGGATCTTCTAAGAGAGCGAGACGGAACAATTAAATCAATGCGTTGCGAGTCAGCTACCGCGTTGTACTTTCGGTCAGTCTTATTTATATATTTATTTAACACTTCATTATAAATATTGTACAATCTGGAGGGTTTATTGTCAAGTGGCAATCTCTTCCAGCCAACCAGACAAATGTTTACAATAGAAGTTACATGGTCGCAAAAAATATTCAAAAAGTTATTCACTTTTATGAATTTTATGGACATAAACATATTAAAATAAAATTGAGATATCATCAATCAAAATAAAAGGAAAGGATGGTGGAGAGGAAAGAAAAAATCAGGAATGAAACACGTTATATTACTGAATAGAGATTAAGAGTTTTTTTCAGTCGCTTCTTAAAGCATGCTAAGGATGGAGTGAGTATAACATTGGTTTGTAACTGGTTCCAGAGTCTCACTGCAATGACGACGTAAAAAAAAAGAAGAGCGTTTACTTCTGGGTTATAGTAGTCGACGTTACTTCTAAATACTTCAAAATGCGTTTCTTGAACGAAAGTAGTACTGGAAGTGTAGGACTCACTACCCTTGTTCGTTTGTTCCAACATCAGGACTGCATGCTCTTGACAGGATATGATATATACGAATGAAAGAGTGCTTGGATCTCTGTTGCCTTCGACTGGAAACACGTGGCATAATTGATCATACGGAAACGGAAATGAATAAATGACGAGTATATGCAACGTGAGTCAACCCTTAGGCCTCGCCCACACAGGTAGGTAGGAGCCTCGCTTGGTACTTAGAGCTACGTTGCGAGCTAGGCGACATATCCTAGCGAACCAACGCACCGCATACTATCGCAATGGCCACACTGCACGCTTTACGGTACGCTACATGATAATTAATCAATTAGTGAGTCTCCTAGCGAACATACGGGTTGGTTAATTTTATTATGTCACCAAGTGATTTTACAAGATGGCGGAAGTTTTAATAACAGCTGTGTATAAAAGGGAGCCTTTGTGGAACCCATCGAGCAAATTATACAAAAATGTACCTGTAATAAAATCACTTTGGAATGAAGTTGCACAAGAAGTAAATAAAGATAAGGTAAGTTGTAATGAAATTGGTTAGTTTTGAGAGTGGCATCGTTTGTTGACTCAACCGCTCCCAGATGTCAAATGAATTTGTGCGAAGCACTTTGGTGTGGCTAAGCATAAAGTCACTTAGTCTATTAGTCACGTAGCACCGAACGAAGCACTTTGGTGTGGCCTTAGCCTTAGTGTATTGCACCAATTAAAAAAATAATTAACCCCTTTCGCAATATCCTTCGTGCATTTATCAAATACATATTTAAGAAAACAGGAACTTTGAGACCGTGACTCTTTTGAGTAATATCAAATAATAGGTTTCCTTTTTACGCCAGTATTCACGAAAACACCATATTGTCAAGGATTTTGTCAATATTATTAGATAGTTGAATTGTAATTGCACGTAATTCCCACAAGGTCGTGTTGTCGCTTTGTTGTTACTTAATACAGTGGCTCTCAAACTTTATACTGCCAAATAATAAATATAGGTTTGTTGATAGCAACAAAGTATTTACATAAATACATTCCAAAATCGCACATACACGTAAATCTAAAGATAAACTGCAGAAAATACATTTAAGAGAAAAGCCATCAAAAGGTCTGGGTTCATCTCATAACAACGTCTTTCCGATCATGGACTATCGCGACGCTCTAACAGAGATTGTTTATTGGCCTTTCCGGTTCACCACTATTCTTTTTTACGTCGTCCATGCGATGAGACTCTGGAACCAGTTTAAACCCAATTTTAGACTTGCTCCATCCTTGGCATGCTTTAATAAACGATTGAAAAAAACTTTAGTCATTAATATAACGTGTTTCATTCCATTTTTTTCATTCCTCTCTTTTGATCGATGATATCTCACTTTATATGAAATGAAAAAATAATGTTTGGGTGATTGTCCGTCTTTGTAGGGTTCGTGGGCATATGCTCACGTATGTGTTCATTGATTTCGTGGGGATGGATAGTCATTTGAATAATTTATGCAACCATGTAACTTGCTTTATTTACTTTTGTCTGGTTGGTTGGAAGAGATTGCCGCCTGGCAATAAGCCTGCCAAATTGTATTTACAATAAAGTGTTAAATAAATAAATAAAAGATACAGTAATACAGCAGGAGTTTAAAGATATACATTTAAATAATCATAAAAAATACCATATTCCCCTTCCCCCATCATGCTTCATTACTATGCCTTCCTTTTTCCCTAATTGATGATATCTCATTTTATATTAGAAGGAATAATCGGGTGATTGTCTATCTTTGTGGGTGTATGCTCACGTATGTGTTCATAGATTTCGTGGATATGGATAGTCATTTGAATGTATTTTGCGACCACGTAACTAGCTTAATTTACTTTTGTCCGGTTAGCTAGAAGAGATTACCGCCTGTCAATAGACTCGCCAGATTGTATAAATAAATAAATATCCCCCTAGTCGAGATACACCCCATCAATATAGGGCAATCCCAGCCGCGAGGACATCATCTGTTTTTTAGCCCACACCTCAGTTTGCTGTCTAAATAGCACTGTTTATTATTATTAATGATAATAATAGTATAAAGCGTCGTTTAGACAGCAAATTTTGTCGGGGACAGCGTTTGAAAGTTAATCCTTAGACCTGACTCTATCTGTAACCAGTTTCTGTATTTATTATTTATGTTGATGAGGGCTTAAAATCCTTTTTCATTGAACCAACCATCCACTACTTCTATCTGGCATCTTGCTGACTACCCTCTTCGACTGCTGAAGCATAGCTCTGTTGATTTTTTTTTGTAATAACCTACAAACATCCACTTGATGCATATCTTAGTTACAAAAAGGAGGCCACCAGAAGGAAAAAAATATTATTGTAGATTTTTGTAACGGTATAACACTACCGGTTTCAAGGCTTTCACCTCATCATCAGCAGAGCACAAACAAGACTAAATTCTGTTCGAACTGGTACCGAGATACACGCTTCTAACGGTTAACATTCGGGTTGGGGACTGGGGGTTGGGGGAGGTATGGGACAACCTCGGCGAGCAGGGGAGAATTCTTGGAATGTATGTGTTTTCCAGATGTTCACCTCGATGCACTGACTTAGAAATTTCTAGGGCCTCTAACCTGTCCAATTTATTTCCGTTACTACTGATGATTAGGTGAAAGTCTTCCCATCAAGTGATGGATAGCTTGTTCGGAGTTTCGGTCCGATGGTAGGACACCTTACTCCTTCATCGGATAAGTTCTGACTGTTAAGATATTTATTGGAAATTTTTGGATCTTTTTGGGAATCGGGAAAGGATAGGTTTGTGGTAATTGTTTTGATTTTATGAATGATTATGAGAAATTATAAACGATTAAATACATATGAAACCGGTAGGGTTATACCGTTACAAAAAGTGGAATAAACAGTGTTTTAAACCTCCACAATGTTAATGCCTTAACTATAATAAAAGATACACGCTTCAAACGGTAAACATTCGGGTTAGGGACTGGGGACAAGTTCGGGTTAGGGACTGGGGACAGGGGACAACCTCGGCGAGCAGGGGAGAATTCTTGGAATACATGTGTTTTCCAGATGTTCACCTTGATGCACTGACTTAGAAATTTCTAGGGCCTCTAATATGTCTAATGTTTTTCCGTTACTACTGATGATGAGGTGAAAGTCTTGAAACCGGTAGGGTTATACCGTTACAAAAAGTGGAATAAACAGTGTTTTAAACCTCTACAATGTTAATGCCTTAACTATAATAAAAGATACACGCTTCTAACGGTTAACATTCGGGTTAGGGACTGGGGACAAGTTCGGGTTAGGGACTGGGGACAGGGGACAACCTCGGCGAGCAGGGGAGAATTCTTGGAATATATGTGTTTTCCAGATGTTCACCTTGATGCACTGACTTAGAAATTTCTAGGGCCTCTAATATGTCTAATGTTTTTCCGTTACTACTGATGATGAGGTGAAAATCTTGAAACCGGTAGGGTTATACCGTTACAAAAAGTGGAATAAACAGTTTTTCGAACCTCCACAATGTTAATGACTTAACTATAAATAATATAAAAAATATATTAATATTGTTGCGTGCGTAAAGAAAACATTCTAGTAGAATTGTAGTAATTTCTGAAAACGTTTATAGACCCCCTAGAATAATTTCACGAACCCTAGTTTGGGAATCATTGGCTAGATACAATCATTTTGTCTCCTTCTTAATGAGGTTTTAATAGTTTGGTTTTATTTCTGCAAAATTGAAATTTAACGCAATGAGAATGTACATTTATTTTATGATAAGCTATTCCTTGGGAGCAAGTATAATTGTCAGCCATATTGCGGATGGAAGACCCTTCTATGTGCATTAGTTAATTGTGTACAAGCTGTCACACTTTAGTTACCGTAGTATTTACATAATTAATCTATGCCAAGGCGATAATTCCATAACGATCGGCAGGTTTAATACACTGCAGCATTTTGTTTCGCAGATATTTATATAACGCATTTTTGTGTTACTTAAAAGCACTGTAAGAATTTATGATAAGATAGAAAAAAGCATAAACTAAGACGTAATATGCCAGGTGCGAGGACAGAATGCCAAACTTTTCTTTATTCTTTCTATTCTTCTTCTACTAATAATTTTTTTGGTTATAAAGGGTCTTTCAAATTGAGCGGTTTTTATAATTCTTGGATAAAACACAGATGGCGTCGCGAACATGCCTGGGTCTTGTGACATTTGAGAAATGTAATGTATGACATTTATAAAAATAGAGTCGTATACAATACAACAACGCGTTCAAGTTGTTCAATTATTTTATGTATTGTAATCTCCGGAAATAGTTAAGTTAATTGACCACCAAGATCATGTGATCTGACACCGTTGGACTATTTTCTCTGAGGTTACGTGAAAATCCAGGTATATAAACATGCCCCTAATCAATTCCTGAGCTAAAGGACGAAATTATTCGCGTTATTGGTGAGTTAGAACCGCAATTATGACAAAATGTCATCGAAAATTTTGACAAAAGAGTAGACATCTGTGGAGCTGCAAGAGGTGGACATTTGACGGATATTGTTTTTTGTGTTTAAATGTCATACATTATACTTTAATAACCAATAAAAAACTTTTTTTAAATCAAAGCAAATTGTGTGTTTTATTCAAGAATTAAAAAAAAATTATTAAAAAACCCGCTCAATTTGAAAGATCCTTTATAATGTCGAAGAACATTAATCACGGGTTAAAAACAAAAAAGTAAGATTTTTTAAGTCGCTGTTTGATCTATTTTAAAGACGGAACAAATCCTGGTGGCATTAAGGAAAAAAATGTGATTTGGAACTTTCTTAATTTTATTCTCAGGGTCGTTCTTTTTGTTCAGCCTGTCTGGAGCGGCCCTGATGTCTTGATTTGAATTCAACCCACTGTATAACGACCGACGACCCGAGAGAGAGTTGGTACCTTCCCAGTTGGTCTGACCGTCCAAGAAGCCGCGATTTGTATTCAATTAACGCTCGATGCTTTGTCTCTGGTATTTCGATTAGAAAACAGACTATGGTTTAACAAACAGTTGAAATAATTTATTATTACACATTAACTTCAATCGGGTGCAGCAGTACCTGTTACATCAAACCCCTAACTGCAGGATGTACGTTGGTTTATTTGAGGTGGTTCAGCGATGATTTTCGAGGTGTCTGTGCCACATCAAACCCCTAACTGCAGGCTGTACGTTGGTTTAGTTGAGGTGGTTCAGCGATGATTTTCGAGGTGTCTGTGCCACACCAAACCCCTAACTGCAGGCTGTACGTTGTTTTAGTTGAGGTGGTTCAGTGATGATTTTCGAGTTGTCTGTGCCACACCAAACCCTTAACTGCAGGCTGTACGTTGTTTTAGTTAAGGTGGTTCAGTGATGATTTTCGAAGTGTCTGTGCCACATCAAACCCCTTACTGCAGGCTGTACGTTGTTTTAGTTAAGGTGGTTCAGTGATGATTTTCGAAGTGTCTACATCAAACCCCTAACTGCAGGCTGTACGTTGGTTTAGTTGAGGTGGTTCAGCGATGATTTTCGAGGTGTCTGTGCCACACCAAACCCCTAACTGCAGGCTGTACGTTGTTTTAGTTGAGGTGGTTCAGTGATGATTTTCGAGGTGTCTGTGCCACACCAAACCCCTAACTGCAGGCTGTACGTTGTTTTAGTTAAGGTGGTTCAGTGATGATTTTCGAAGTGTCTACATCAAACCCCTAACTGCAGGCTGTACGTTGGTTTAGTTGAGGTGGTTCAGCGATGATTTTCGAGGTGTCTGTGCCACATCAAACCCCTAACTGCAGGCTGTACGTTGTTTTAGTTGAGGTGGTTCAGTGATGATTTTCGAGGTGTCTGTGCCACATCAAACCCCTAACTGCAGGCTGTACGTTGTTTTAGTTGAGGTGGTTCAGTGATGATTTTCGAGGTGTCTGTGCCACATCAAACCCCTAACTGCAGGCTGTACGTTGGTTTAGTTGAGGTGGTTCAGTGATGATTTTCGAGGTGTCTGTGCCACATCAAACCCCTAACTGCAGGCTGTACGTTATTTTAGTTGAGGTGGTTCAGTGATGATTTTCGAGGTGTCTGTGCCACATCAAACCCCTAACTGCAGGCTGTACGTTGTTTTAGTTGAGGTGGTTCAGTGACGATTTTTGAGGTGTCTGTGCCATAGATAGGGGTTGTAAAGTGTTCTTGAGTCGTATATTGATAGATTGCACATGTTCTCTTTATTTATTTATTTAATTTTATAAATAAAGGGTGCAGTATACCTTATAACAAAAATAATGAGCCAGTTGTGCTTATTCAACATATAAACAGGTTTCAAATCGTACAAAATCACATGTTACCAATAGAATACGGGCCGTCCACAGGTGAACTGCTCAAAAAAATACAAACACAAAAGACAAATCATTCTTCTTCTCCCTGGCTCCATCCCAATTCACTGTCTGCGAAGACTGTTGGGGTCAGCTCTCCTCGTCCTCAGGTTGTATGCTCTTCTGTCCCGGACTACGTCCCCCAGGCCGTGCCTCTGCATCAGGTTATCTTTTTGCACCACCCATGAATTCTTTGGTCTTCCTCTGCTTGTTATTCGAGGAAGATCCATGGAGATTGCCTGGTTCATTATGTGATCGGGTGCTCTGCGTCCAACGTGCCCATACCATCTCAATCGCCTCTCCTCCATCTTGCTGTTGATGTCTGTAACACCTAGGCTTCCACGAATGCGTGAGCTTTTTATTTTGTCTCTTAGGGACACACCAGCTGATCATCTTAGCATGCGCATTTCAGCAGTTTCTAGTTGCCTAGAGTAAGAGTTATACATCGTCCAGCATTCGGAGCCATATAGGAGTGCGGGTCTGACAAACGTTTGGTTTACTTTTCCTTTTAACTTTACTGGCATTTTCAGATCACATAGAACTCCCGTCATTGATCTAAACTTCATCCATCCCACACTAATTATATGTGTTACATCTGCTACACAAAAGACAAATCATTGAAGAACAAATTTAAAACAACATGTAAAAGACGGAATCAGACAGGTGCCACTTCACAAATTTCATTCAGCATCGTTTAAAAAATATTTGAAAAAAAAACTACAATAATAAATTAAAAATCTGTTCAAAAAAGTTCTTCGAAGGACTCGAAAGACATGAAGGATTGCATTTCAAGGCTTGGATATTCGGAAGAGCCTTTTCAGGCACTCCTTATAGGTCAGAAAACTAACTCCAAAAATATCCGAGACTCCAGCGTACTCATTTCTGATCCTGTGTAGTCTAGGTATCGGAGAATTCACAAAATAATTACTTCTATAATTTTCACATAGAAATATGAATTGCAGCCTGGTCTTTCTTGTCGAGACTAGAATGCTAATCATTTCCAAGAGTTTCGGACAATCGATCATTCCATTGACGACTTTGAAAAGTGCAATTAAGTTCGCTATTATTCGCCGATCATGTGTAGTCTAGGTATGCGAGAATTTGCAAAATGATTTGCTTAATTATAATCATAATATAAATAGGCCACAACCTGTACGGTTGTCGCCAAAGAAAGAATACGAGAATTGAATTTTGAATATAAGAGAGCGAGAGAGGAATACTTCGAAACAGATTGAAATTATACTGAACGAACCGGTGTGTAAAAGGGGACGATGCCGATTTATTTTGAATTGTAATTCTTTAAATAATTCATTTATTTCCTATTATATTGAACCTTATAATTGTTTGCGTTTACTTCGAAACAGATTGAAATTATACTGAACGAACCGGTGTAAAAGGGGACGATGCCAATTTATTTTGAATTGTAATTCATTAAAGAATTAATTTATTTCCTATTATATTGAACCTTATAATTACTTGTGTTTACTACTTCGAAACAGATTGAAATTATACTGAACGAACCGGTGTAAAAGGGGACGATGCCAATTTATTTTGAATTGTAATTCATTAAATAATTCATTTATTTCCTATTATATTGAACCTTATAATTACTTGTGTTTATTTATCTTACGCTCTTTTTTTGAATGCAGACAATTATATGTGGTGTTTTCAAGATGTCAGAAACGCGAAAATATTAAAGTCAATATATCTGAAACAAGTCTTCAAGGGAAACTTTATCAACGACTTAAATTGAACAACAGTAATGTTTATACACAAAACATCACATCGTGTATAAAGATATTTTTGAGAATTAAATAATTCATCAATCAAGATGTACCTCTTATTATTTTAAACTTTAAACATTAATGAACCCAAAAAACTTTAAGCTGATCTTGCTCCATTCGGTATTTCTAAAATGTATAATTTGTTTTACTTCCGTGAATATTTCACGGGCTGCAACTAGTTATCTTTAATCGCTTGAAGCTTGTAGACATAATTTTGATCTTGTATCCCTTTATAAAGTCTTCAACTGTCTTGTGGGTTCACTCGTGACTCTGTAACGTATTTGTTCCCTCTTGATCTCTTAGAAGATATTGATCTCTTAGAAGATCTTCTTTGTTCTGTGTAACTACATTTAGAAGTAACATCGACTTCTATAACCCAGCAATAAGAATATGCTGCGAGTACAACGCGGTCAGTGACTCGGATGTGGGCATATTTAATTCAACACTGTCAGAGTTGGTGGCAGAAGGATGGTGGCTGCATTGACTGAGGAATGAATATTTTATATTTTTCATATATTGTATATAATTAGCAATATTTCTACTGACCTGTTGACATGACAGAACAGTCTATGAGATGGACACAGGTAATTGGTATTTAAATCCTTGGTATTATTTATAAAACATACGTTTGGTTTAAAAATCTTGATTAATGTAACTCTTTTGATTATTTTAAGGCCTGTCATAATTACGCAAAATTCACATACTATCTCTTCTTCTTCTTCCCAGTGTCATGTCAGGTTCCCCCAACGTTGAATATCACCTTAGAATATACATATTTGTCCCCGGCAGCCCGAAAAAGATCTCCAACGCCCCTTGTGCCAGTCCAATGACGTATATTTCGGAGCCAAGAGATTTGCCTCCTGTCAACACCTCTTCGGCCTTCTATTTTACCTTGGATGATCAGGTGCAGTAATTTGTACTTTGCTCCTCTAAGTACATGACCCAAGTAGGACACCTTTCCGATTTTAATATTAGTCAGTAACTCTATCAACTTTGGCTCTTTGAAGAACCCTCGTGTTGCTGACCATATCCGTCCAGGTTATCCGTAGCATTCTCCGGTGCATCCACATTTCGAATGCTTCCAGTCGGTTCATACTACCAACTTTGAGGGTCCATGATTCCACTCCATGCAATAACACTGACCAACCGTAGCATTTGACTAACCGTTGTCGAAGTTTCAAGTTTAGATTATCATCGCAGAATACGCTTCTCATTTTATTAAAAGCCGCAGGAGATGGTTCAATTCTGCACTTGACTTCGGTTTCTGGGTCGAGGTCTTCCACTAGGATACTTCCGAGGTATTTAAATATTTTCACTCTCTCTATATCAGCACTGTTCAATGTAAGACGTGCTCCTATCTCTATTATATAATATTCTTAGCAGTCCCGCCACCCTCTCTTATCTCACCGAAAATTTTCAGCATCTTTCCGATCATGGACCAGCGCTACACTCAGAGAAAGATTGTTTATTAGCCTTCCCGGTTCACCACCCTTCTTTTTTTACGTCGTCCTTGACTGTCCATACGGTGAGACTCTGAAACCAGTTACAAACCAAAGTAAGACTCGCTCCTTCCTTGGCATTCTTTAAAAAGCGACTGAAAAAAACCATTAATTTTAGTTAGTAATATAACGTGTTTTAATCCTGATTTTTTCTTTCTCTCCACCATCCCTTCCTTTTCCTTCGATTGATATCTCACTTTTACTTAAATATGTGTATGTCCATACATTTCATAAATATTAATAATCGATTAAATATGTTTTGTGACCATGTAACTTGTTTTATAAACTTTTGTCTGATTGGTTGGAAAATATTGCCACCTGACAATAAGCCCGTGATACTGTATTTGCAATAAAGTATTAAATAAATTGCGACCTTGTCAGTGTGAATATGTCGCAAACTACCATATGATTGAATTAATTATATATGTATATTCCCGGGAAGCAATGCATTGGATACATGTTGTAGAAGAGTGTCCAATAAATTGATTCCCGGGAGGAACGGAAGATTGGATACATGTTGTAGAAGAGTGTCCAATAAATTGATTCCCGGGAGGAACGGAAGATTGGATACATGTTGTAGAAGAGTGTCCAATAAATTGATTCCCGGGAGGAACGGAAGATTGGATACATGTTGTAGAAGTGTCCAATAAATTGATTCCCGGGAGGAACGGAAGAGTTTCATTGGGATATACCTAAGGCTGTATTATGGATGAAAAACCTGAACTGTAAAATGGAAATCAAACGAAGGAAGAGACGTTATGTCCCCTGGCATAAATCAATATTGGCTCCACAATTTAATAAATATTGCCTAATATGGCAGACGTCTGATTAATTTATAATTATTTTTAATGACCGGCGAGCGATGAGCAAAAAGGTCAACCGGTATTGAGTAATATCGGCGCATTCAATTTTCATTTAGTTTCGCATCTTTTATGTCGTTTGATGGTCAACTGGTTTGATGGTGGCCAAGTTTTCAGCCTGTCTACAAACAACTGTTTGCCCTTTAAATATTTGTTTAACACTGTTGCTTTTTGATGTATTTAAGAATTAGAAGAAGTGAATTGTGTGAGAAGAGATGCGAAGAGAAAGAACTGAAAATGAATGCTATGAAAACTAAAGTCATGGTGATAGAAAAGTGTGAAAGCGAAAAGTAAATACGATATAAAGGTAAGGAATGAAAAATTAGATCCAGTTACTGAAATCTGACATTTAGTATCTCAGAATTCCGAGAGATGTAGGCTGAAAAATATCTAATCTTCTCGCAGCTGGGCTCGCCCTATATTGGTGGGGTGTATCTCGGCCGGTGAGGTGTTATAAGATGAGCTCAAACCTTTTGATAGCTTCTCTTTTAAATGTATTTTCTGCTTCTTATCCTGAGATATATTTGCGATTTTGGAATGTATTTATATATGTACATGCGGTACCAGGTGGTAAATAATACACATCAGGCTTAAGAAAGAGACTGTCGGGCTTAATCGGCCAACTTCGGCTTTGTAGAGCGTCGTCTCTGTCATTCATACACGTGTTCCTTCGCGAGTTGTCCGTCATTATGGCCTTCATCGTGTGACAGAGACGACGCTCTACAAAGCCGAAGTTAGCCGATTATGGCCGACAGTCTCTTCCTTAAGCCCGATGTGTATTATTTACCGCCGTGTACTGTACTATGTTGCTATCAATAAACATATATTTATTTATTTATATATATCAAAAGACCATTTCCCTGTTGGGGTTAGCAAAGAGGATAGAGCGTCAGACGTTCCTATTTTTACACAAATCTTTCTCCTCTTTTATATCCATACACTTTCTAATACAACTCATACGACTTATTTAGCTTTTTTTCTTTAAAAATATAATTCAATCAATCCAACCATACTATCAAAATTAATATTGATATTTAATCAATCTTAGACATTAGATTAATCAATTATATGATATTTAATCAGTCTTAGACATTAGATTAATCATTAATCAATCTTAGACAATAAGACACGTCTAATGATAACCATGCAAAGTCATATAAATTATTCAAGTTATCGCTGCAAGAACTTCCCGTTTTTACTCTGAGACGTCATGGTCATATGAAAGTTTACACAATATCGAAACTAATTGCCTTTATCTGTATAGTCTTGATATCAAACATATAATTAATTGTAACTATATATTTGAGAAATAAAATATTGTATCAGGTGGGCCTACAAGGAACGTGTAACGTGACAAGCTGAGTTAGTTCCGTACTGTTGAAACTAAGCTAAAAAAATTATTTAGTCATTATGTCATGGTCGTATGAAAGTTTACACAATGTCGATACTAATTGCCTTTATCTGTATAGTCTTGATATCATACATATAATTAATTGTAACTATTGTATATATTTGAGAAATTAAATATTGTATCAGGTAGGCCTACAAGAAACGTGTAACGTGACAAGCGGAGTTAAATCCGCACTGTTGAAGTTTAGCTAAAAAATGTATATAACATGATATACCGTCTTCGATTGCCTAAATGGTAAGACGCATGTCTTCTAATCTGGATGTCGTGGGTTCAATTCCCGTTGGAATATAGATATTTTTTTCCGAAATGGATTGGAGTCATATATAATATATACTTTAATATTTTTAATATCCTGTTTAGTTTCAAGAGATGTTCACATGTTCACCAGTTTGTACAGTAAACAAAGAAAATGCAATATGATATAAGGTATCTAATTCTGGCTACTCTGTGGCCCAACCCCCGTATTGGCATGGCGCGCCCTCTTGTAAATGTCAATAGACACATCGATCAATAAGTCCCGGTACTAACCAACATATGGCGCCCCTAATAACAAATCAATTCTCATTCTCAGTTAGTATCAACCTTTAGAATTTACGTGTCAAACTTTCATGACATTCCGACAATGTGTCATTGAGTTACAGGGGTTTTAGTGACGCTACTTTTGCTATTTTCAAAACAACGGAATAAACCGAATTTCGTGTGTTGATAAAACATTACTTTTTAATAGGGAAAAATACCGTTCAAACTCAGCGATGGCTTGAAAAGTGTTATCCGGGCTCTGCTCCGTCGAAAACAACCATTTGTCGGTGGTATGTTGATTTCAAACGCGGTCGTACAGACACAAATGATGCTGAACGCTCTGGTCGTCCAAATGAGGCTGTTACACCAGAAAACCGTGATGGAAAATCGCAAAGTAAAGTTGCGTGAGATAGCTGAGATCCTGAAGATATCATTTGGTAGTGTTTACAATATTTTGCATGAACATTTGGTTACGAAAAAGCTTTTTTGAAATGGGTGCCGCGTTTGCTCACAATGGAACAGAAACAACAACGCATCGATGATTCAAAACGCTGTTTGGCACTGTTTACGTGAAATAAACAGGAGTTTTTGCATCGGTATGTGACAATGGATGAAACTTGGATCCACCAGTATACTCCGGAATCAAATCGGCAGTCAGCTGAGTGGAGAGCAGCCGGTGAAAGTCGTCCGAAGCGACCAAAAACTCAACAGTCGGCCGGGAAGGTTATGGCCTCCGTATTTTGGGATGCGCATGGTATAATATTCATCGATCACCTTGAAAAGGGAAAACCATCAATAACAAATATTACATAGCATTATTGGAGCGTTTGAAGGCAGAAATTACAAAAAAACGGCGCCATATGAAGAAGAAAAAAGTTCTCTTTCAAGACAATGCACCGTGTCACAAGTCGATGGTAACGATGACCAAATTGCATGAGTTGAACTTTGAATTGCTTCCGCACCCACCGTATTCTCCAGATTTGGCCCCCAGCGACTATTGGCTGTTCGCAGACCTCAAAAAGATGCTCCAGGGAAAGAGATTTGGCTCCAATGAAGAAGTGATTGCCGAAACTAACGCCTATTTTGAAACCAAAGATAAATCGTTCTACACGGCTGGCATAGAAAAGTTAGGAAAGCGTTGGAATGAATGTATGGCTCTTGAAGGAGACTATGTTGATGAATAAAGAAGAATTTTGGCAAACAAATATTGTTTTAGTAGTTAGTCCCGGGGCTTATTAATCGATGTGTTATCTTATATAGTAGTATCGATTTACATCCATTAATTAAACAGTATGATATAAAATATTAATTTGTAGATTACTTCAGAATTCCGAATATGATCATTTACGATAATTAGCGATTTAGAATTTACGATAATTAGCGATTTAGAATGCTCGTAAAATAATTTTAATAAGGATATTTTTTATAAAAGACAATCCACCTAAAATAGGAGGATTTTTGCCGCCAAATTAAACGATTAATACGCAACAAAAAACTTATATAAAATTATAAAAAAAATATGCCTTATGAAACTAAAATATAGTGTCTCAAAAAATATACATACGCATTTGTGAGGAGTTTAAGGATAAGAAACAGGTTGATTTCAAGCAAGATGGTGCACTTCCCCACTACCATCGCGATGTAAGGGGGCCTATCTTGATGGAAATTTTCCGTACAGATGGATTGGACGTTGATTTCTGACACAAAACCGTCAACAGTTAAAAAATAATTAAAAAGCCATCAAAAGAGACTGCGCTCAAATACCAAAACAAACTGTTCGTGTTGTTTGCGTTTCCACGTTATCGGCAGTGCATGAACCAAAACGGCCATCAATGACACTTGTTAGTTATTAAAAAAAAAAACACGTTTGTCTTTTTTTAGTTGGAGTTTTAATCCTAGATACGCCTTAATAAAAACTGAATTTATATTATGTATATTTAAAATCATTATCATTTAAAATGATGTACAGTACTCGGTGGTAAATAATACACATCGGGCTTAAGAAAGAGATTGTTGGCCACAATCGGCTAACTTCAGATTTGTAGAGCATCGTCTCTGTCATTCCTACACGTGTTCCATCGCGATTTATCAGTCGTTACCAAGCGACTGAGACGACGCTCTACAAAGCCGAAGTTAACCGATTATGGCCGACAGTCTCTTTCTTAAGCCCAATGTGTATTACTTACCGCCGGGTACTGTACCTGCCTTTTTAAAATGATGTCCTACCAGTAAAAACTGATATTTTAAATAAAATTTAAACATGATACTTGGCACCGATGGGCGTTGAATGAGGATATGACTGGTGTAAGCTTTGGATACAAATCAATCCAACAATCCATCCCGTTGAAACCACGGTTTAATATAATAAGAATGAACAAGATGGAAGTGTCTGTCATGTGTCGTTTGCGAACGTGCCATTGCATGGTGGCTAGTCACCTTTTGCATGGCCGCGCGGTAGCGCATCGCATTTCCGTGCAGAAGGTTGCCGGTTCGAGTTATATCGTATTCGCCAGGTTTCGCCGTCAGTTCGAGCCGGTTGTAGATATTATACAGCTCGTCGATGTATCGTATTCGCCAGGTTTCGCCGTCATTCACGGGGCCCAGGATCCTACGTAGTACTCTTCTCTCGAAGGCATTCAGCAACTCTGCGGATTTAGCGGTCAGTGTCCATGCTTCGCATCCATACATCCACCACTGTTCTTATAATTGTTTTGTAAAATTGTCCTGACATAAGTTATTATTTACGTTAACTTTTTTCTGTTTTGCGGAAGATACTAGATCTTCAAATATAATTGACAGTTTAAATTTCTTAAACAATTTTTACCACGTATTATAATTGCTCGCAGCAGGTATAAATTGAGTTCGTTAAAACTGTGAACAGTCGTGAAATTGAAAATGACTTACCAAGGTGGAACAGTTTAAGAGAAAACGACAATTCCAACATCTTGGTTAATGTTATGATTTTAAGTTGAATTCTCTTTAATAGAAGTATAGTAAAACATGAATGTTTTCTAAGTTTTAGAAAGCATAAATGATATACAAAAACATATACAGGTCAAATTCCATTGTAAATAAATTCATGACGCCGTAAACAATATTTCGTTATACTATAATTTCACTACACTGAACTACACTATGGAAAAAGATCATACATAGTACGAGTACATTTTAAAACCCAATCGAAATCAAGACAACCTACGCAACCCACCAGACTTGTTTTTGAGAAAATCTGATTTTTTTAAGGTTTACTAAATTTGCTATATTTAAGTAAATTTTAGGAATATTGTAATGAAATTTAGTTTATATACGAGTATTTAATTTAGTTTAATGTAGTAATAGTTTAGATTAATGCAGTAATAGTTTAGTTTAATGTAGTAATAGTTTAGATTAATGTAGTAATAGTTTAGTTTAACATAGTAATCGTTTAGTTTAATAAAGTGATAGTTTAATTTAATATAGTAATAGTTTAATTTAATATAGTTATAGTTTAGTTTAATAAAGTAATAGTTTAGTTTAATATAGTAATAGTTTAGTTTAATATAGTAATAGTTTAGTTTAATATAGTAATAGTTTAGTTTAATGTAGTAATAGTTTAGTTGAATGTAGTAATAGTTTAGTTTAATGTAGTAATAGTTTAGATTAATGTAGTAATAGTTTAGTTTAACATAGTAATCGTTTAGTTTAATAAAGTGATAGTTTAATTTAATATAGTAATAGTTAATTTAATAAAGTTATAGTTTAGTTTAATAGAGTAATAGTTTAGTTTAATATAGTAACAGTTTAGTTTAATATAGTAATAGTTTAGTTTAATGCAGTAATAGTTTAGTTTAATGTAGTAATAGTTTAGTTTAATGTAGTAATAGTTTAGTTTAATGTAGTAATAGTTTAGATTAATGTAGTAATAGTTTAGTTTAACATAATAGTCGTTTAGTTTAATAAAGTGATAGTTTAATTTAATATAGTAATAGTTAATTTAATATAGTTTAATTTAATAGAGTAATAGTTTAGTTTAATATAGTAATAGTTTAGTTTAATATAGTAATAGTTAAGTTTAATGTAGTAATAGTTTCGTTTAATGAAGTAATAGTTTAGTTTAATGTAGTAATAGTTTAGTTTAATGTAGTAATCGTTAAGTTTAATATAGTGATAGTTTAATTTAACCCTTTTAATTCTACGGGGCCGATTATCGGCCCCAACTGGTGTATGTGAAAAATCCCTCGGGGCCGATCATCGGCCTCAAAGTTTTCATACAAGTTTTTATGTTCAATAAAAAATTTATTTTTTATAAAATATGAAAATTACTTATTATGTTATACTCTACAAGGAAAATTACTTATTATGTTATACTCTACAGGGAAAATGACTTATTATGGTATACTCTACAGGAAAAATACTTATTATGTTATACTTCACAAAAAATTAGGTTTTAAAACTAAATATTTACTGAGATAAAAATAAAACATAAACTGATGTTTTTTTTGCCAAAAAATGCTTGGGATTTTTCGCAAATTTTATGCAAAATATGCTGGGATTAAAAGGGATAATATTGTTATAGTTTAATAAAGTAATCGTTTAGTTTAATATATTGTAGTAATAGTTTAGTTTAATATAGTAATAGTTTAGTTTAATATAGTGATAGTTTAGTTGTAGTAATAGTTAAGTTTAATATAGTAATAATTTAATTTAATATAGTAATAGTTTAGTTTAATATATTAATAGTTAAATGCTACGTTTGGTCAGTGTTATTGCATGGAATGGAATCATGGACCCTCAAAGTTAGTAGTATGAACCGATTGGAAGCATTCGAAATGTGGATGCACCGGAGAATGCTACGGATACCCTGGACGGATATGGTCAGCAGCACGAGGGTTCTTCAAAGAGCCAAAGTTGATAGAGAATTACTGACTTATATTAAAATCCGAAAGGTCTCCTACTTGGGTCATGTACTTAGAGGAACAAAGTACAAATTACTGCACCTGATCATCCAAGGCAAAATAGAAGGCCGAAGAGGTATTGGCAGGAGGCAAAACTCCTGGCTCCGCAATATACGTGATTGGACTGGCATAAGGGGCGTTGGAGATCTTTTTCGGGCTGCCGTGGACAAAGATGTCTACTCTCGAGTGGTATTCAACGTTGGGGGGACCTGATATGACACTGAGAAGAAGAAGAAGTAATAGTTTAGTTTAATATAGTAATAGTTTTGTTTAATATAGTGATAGTTTAGTTTAATACAGTAATAATTTAGTTTAATATAGTAATTCAGTCAACATTCTCTTTTGTAGAGAACTACGAGGATGGATCAAATATAAACGAGACTTTTTTGTTATAATTTTTTTAGCTGCCGAAAAAAAAATCAACTACGCATAATTTTTCTATATAATCTCCTGCTTTAGAAATGCATTTTTCTTAACAGATCGGTAGTTCTTTTTATCCCATCATCGTAAAAAGAAGTGGGTTGTGTCAGCAGCCAATTGCGCACAAACCCCTCTACTCCATCGTCGTCGTTGAATCGTTGGCCTTCCAGAGCTTTTTTCAGTGGCCCAAAGAAATTAAAGTCGCAGAGCAATATATAAGGCCTATAGGGAGGGTGTTTCAGTCCTATCCAACTAATTTTCGCCAATTGTTCGCATGTTACAACTACAGTATGGGGTCTCGCGTTGGCATGGAGAAGAATCATTTCTTGTATCGGTTGATCACGTCTTTTGCATCGATAAGCAAGTTTAACTTCACTCAAAAGCTCGCAGTAGTACGCCGCATTGATTATCCAATGATCGTGCAAAAAATCGATGTGCAAAATGCCGCGTCAGTCACAAAAAACGGTCGCAAACACCTTACCAGCTGACAGCCGAGTCTTGGTTGATTCAATTTTCGTTGGAACCCAGATTTGTTTTAAGTGTTTCACATTTTACATAAACGATCACTGTACATACATAAGTGTTTCACATTTTACACAAACGATCGTTTAATGCATCGTCGTCGTACACTGTACATACATAAGTGTTTCACATTTTACACAAACGATCGTTTAATGCATCATCGCCGTACACTGTAAATACATAAGTGTTTCACATTTTACACAAACGATCGCTTAACACGTTCGCTGCTAAAGACGCCCATAGGCGTCATCACATTTTTTTGTAGAGACGCTGATGACGCCCGTTGCGCTTCATTCGATTATCTTTGTTTGTATGGTACCGAATATTTTAAGATTTTAAGGTTTCCGTAAGATTTTAAGGTTTCGAAAATACCGTAAGATTTTAAGGTTTCGAAAATATGATTTTTTTCAGTACCTCTACACTATTCTATAAATACATGCCGCAGTCAACGTGTTAATGCATCATCGCCGTACACTGTATGTTACATACATTATTTATTTGTTGTGTATTTTTTTCCTTTGCGACACTAAAAAAACATCTCAAACACAAAAAAAAAAACACTTTTTTGATTCATCTTCAAAATAACGTCAAAAAACACTCAAGCAATTTGGGTAAACAATTGCCAAAAAAAAACTTAATAGTAAATACATTTGATTCTGACCTTTAGTGTAGGATCGTTCTGGATGGGGACTTATTGTATTTTTCCCCTCATAACAGCGTGTCCTATGGAGTCAATCTGAATTGCTTTGCTGTCACTCATACAAGACAATACAATTCTAATAGTAATAAATAAATTGACACACCTCAAAATGCAATTGTATGCAAGGTCGCAATAAATGCAATCTTGCGAAATCAATTTTAAAAGGTGAGGTGAATGTACACACAATAAAATGGTTAATATTCGTTTTCAATTCTTTGGGACAGTTCAGGGACAAGATTCTGAAAAACAGATGTCATATTTTTTATTTGTTTAAATATTAATATTCTTTGAAAAGGAGATAGCGAGGAATAAGGAGTTTTTAGAAGTCATGAAAGTTAAGTCATGCAATACGTAGACTTTGAGAGCAAACCAGAGACGTAGAATAGATGCATTTGAAATGTGGTGCTGGAGAAGGATGTAACGGGTTCCATGGGCAGCAAGGTGGACTAACGCCTCCATTCTCGAAGAACTGAGAATCAACGACAGATTGTCGACAATATGCCTTCGACAAGTCCTCAGATTCTTTGGGCACATTGCTCGTGGCCAAGGAGACAATTTGGAGAGGTTTGTGGTTACTGGAGGCGTAGAGGGACGACGCACAAGAGGAAGAATCCTAATGCGTTGGACTGACTTATATATTCGCAAACAGGACTTCCAAAAATGTTAAATATTTGTATAGATTAAATATGTATAAGTATACTGACAAATAGTACGAGGATTTTTATTTAAAGGAAAATTAAAAAACTAATTTGCCAATACTACCGGAGCGATCTCCAATACGCACCGGACGGAAACGCTAATTCATATAGGGCAGACAGAGACGTACAGTAAACCGTGAGACAGCGATATTTCATATTCACTCAGCGTCTCGAGGTGCGTTGGTGCTCAGCGCGGGACCAGCCACTGCTGATCGTAATATAGATAAACCTAATACAGAAGTTAACAGAATCCTCTTACAAATGTTGTATTCAACATAGACAAGAACTGAGAAGGACGAAAACAGGTGGAGGATGAAGTTCCAGCCATAGTCGAGGACCATGATACTCAGCATTGAGCAAGCGATGAAGAACATATTATTTAAATGACTGGAGATGTACACAGGTTAGACAATGAATGTTTCAGTTGTCATTTTATGTAGATCAGATCACTAACATATCTATATGGTCACCCTAAAGATGGATTGAATGTTAGACAATGAACGTTTGAAAGGTTGAAAGGCTAGACAGTAAATGTTTCAGTTGTCATTATATGTAGATCAGATCACTAACACATCTACGAGTATATGGTCACCCTAAAGATGGATTGAATGTTAGACAATGAACGTTTGAAAGATTGAAAGGCTAGACAATAAATGTTTCAGTTGTCATTTAATATATTGATCAGATCACTAACATATCTACTGTGTCTTTCAAATTTTTCAATATTTTTTTTTTAATTCTTGAATAAAACACACAATTCGCTTTGATTTCAAAAAACTTTTTATTGGTCATACTTTTTATTGATATAATAATTCTCAATTTGAATGCGTTGTTATATTGTATACCACTCCATTTTTATAAATGCCATACATTACACTTCTCAAATGTCACAAGACCCAGGCAAGTTCGCGACGCCATCTGTATTTTATCCAAGAATTTTAAAAAACCGCTCATTTTGAAAGACCCTATATATCGCCTCTTGAGAATCATAGTGGCGAAACTCCAAAAAAATAAATTTTCGAGTTAAGACTTCCAAATGGCACTGAAATGACTCCTTTTTTACGTGCGTAAGTGGCGAAAGTATATTTCAACTCCTTGAAGCGTCAAGGAGTTGAAATATACTTTCGCCACTTACGCACGTAAAAAGGAGTCATTTTAGTGCCATTTGGAAGTCTTAACTCGAAAATTTATTTTTTTGGAGTTTCACCACTATGATTCTCAACAGGCGATATGGTCACCCTAAAGATGGATTGCATGAACACAATGCAACCCGATGTTGCTTGATGCATTTTGAATTGAGAAAAGGGTGTGGGAATTTGCTGTTTACAGTTTTTCTCAATTACGTGACATTCACGATAAATGTCGACATTTTGACGTCTCGTCTTCATTGCGAAATAAACCCTGACGAAGTATAAAATCATTTCATTTTAGCGTTCAATCACGAAATATATATAATATTTTATAATCATTGTGCAACTCTACGTTTGTTCAAATTGTTATTTAAAGACCTCCGTGGCCTAGTTAATATTACACCTGTCTTTCAGCATGGAGGTTACAGGTGCAAATCCTCTTGGTACCCATTTTTTTAAAACACTTTACTGCCTGATTTTAACTTAACCCATTTAGACCCACCATTCCATATACAGTAAAGATGTTAAAAAAAATCTGTGAGGTATCCACTCAAGTTTCATCGATTTAGCTTGGTGTCAAGTAGAAGACATAAACAATACTATAAAAATAGTTCATTGTGCTGGAATTCCTCGCAGAGTGAATACAAACACAGTTAAATCAATGGTTAATTTTCTATTTTCTATGATGTCATTAAAAAGGTAAAAATGTGTATTTTTTTGTTACTATCTAATATAATAGTTAAATAATTAAAATTAAAGAAAGATTAATTGACATACAAAATTAAAGAAAAAGACCCACTCTGGTAACAAAGTTCTTCTGGTTACAATAAATTACACTCGCAGAGTAGACTGCGAGTGCGAGAATACACATGAGTCTACTGTACCATGTCTGTGGCGTTATGGCAGAAGTTGATATGTCCGTTTTACCTTAGTTTACAGGAGAAGCAATATTAACTTTGATAAGCTGTTAAAATCAGTACAAATAAGCATTTTTTAAGTTTTTCCAAACAGTATATCTTTTGTTTGGATAATGACTGACGCACCAAGTTTTGCCACAACATGCTAAGAAATATTTTCTATAAATTGGGAGAATAAACACAAAATGACAAAAAACGCGCATAACTTCTGCCATAACGCCACATATTTATAGTGCAGGTGATCAACAGCAAATCTTACATGAATGGATTTTTTTTCGTATTTTTCAGATGATTTCCGAACTATCTTAATTCCATTAACATTAAAAATTTCAAAAAATTCTGAAAAAATTGTTTTTGGGTCTTAATGGGTTAATTCATTTTTTATATATTTTTTTAAAGCAATCGGAAGAAGTTTTCACAATGACCTAGCAATAAACCTGCCTGGTTGTACTGTTACAATGAAATCGTAATACAATACAATGATATAATAACGATTACAAACCCCGCCCTGCGCCGATCCCCCACCACCGCGATCGCATGCACGCCAGTTACCTAGCTCCTTCCCCCGCTTCAGTGCGAGCCAAGTTTCGTTGCTGAACGGGAGACTGCGAGGGAAGGCTGAAAAGAGTTTTTTTTTTTCTAAACATATTCAGATGCTGGAAAGCACTTAACATACAGCCTTCCTTTCTAAGCACTCGACTATATATTTATATATTTATTTTGTATCAAATGTCTCTCACTTTGATTAATAAAGTTTATTTACTCTAAATTTATGTTTGATTGAATTCGAAGGTTGAAATCGGCCATTATTTTCGGCACAACTTAATAACGGCTTTTCAATTTTGGAAATTAATCAGGTCACGAGTCAAAATTTGAAATGAATTGAAAGTTTTGTCAACATTTTTAAACTGAAAGAGCAACTCATCGAAACAGAAAGTGATGAAACATTTCATTACAGTTTTAACAATAGTATATTCTGTTGAATGTGCATTCTGTTGAATGTGCATTCTGTTGAATTTTCCTTCTGTTGAATTTGCATTCTGGTGGAAATTAAAAAGTGAACAGTCAACCTTAGTAAATGAATCACTGAAAGAACAACACCCTTTATTGGCCTTTCCAGTTCACCGCTCATATTTCTTTACGTCGTCCTTTACTGTTCATGCAGTGAGACTCTGGAATCAGTTACAAACCAATATAAGACTCGCTCCGTCCTTGGCATGCTTTAAGAAGCTACTGAAAAACCTCTTAATTTCTAATCAGTAAAATAACGTGTTTCATTCCTGATTTTTCTTTTCCTTTCCTCTCCACCATCCCTTCCTTTCCTTTTGATTGATGATATCTCACTTTATATGAAAAATAATGTTCGAGTGATTGTCCGTCTTTGTGGAGTTCGTGGGCATGTGCTCACGTATATGTTTATGGATTTCGTGGGGATGGATAGTCATTTGAATGATTTATGCGACCACGTAACTTACTTCATTTACTTTTTGCATAAAGGGAAATGTTGCCAGAACTTTATAGGTATACTGAATGCATTAGTAAAATTGTTCCTGTTGTCATTATGATATATTTAAACTATGGTACTAAATTTTTTCTTGCGTATTTGATTAAACTTGTATCAAATGTAAAATAAATAAATATATAAAACCCCTGCCAATGATCAAAGAACCTGTGTTCCGAATCCTGTAACTCATTATTCATTGTTGTTATGCTAGTTTTTTTCCTCGTATTAATTAATATGCAAAGCTGAGATTTCACTCTACGATTTAATTTTGTTTCATGCAATCATCACTTTATTCCAAACGGATTTTGGTGGCTTTTTATAATAATATTGCGAACAGTTAAAGTCAACAATATCAAGTAAAAACATATTTTTTAAATTTGTCAATAACTGGGTTAACCTTATTAAGTGACTGTACTAACATAGTTTTGCAACAGTCAAAGTCAAAAATATAAAGTCCAAATAGTTTAATATGCAAAAGGGTGTACGGCAAGGATGCATTCTTTGTCCCGATTCGTTTAATGTATATGAAGAATATATTATAAGGAAAGCTTTTGAAGACTGGAATAATGGGATTGTTGTTGGTGGAAGAAAACTTTCAAATCTGAGATTTGCAGATCACACGACTTTAATTGCCATATCAGAAGATATAGCAGTGCTCTTTTAAAATGTAGGACAACGAGAGAAACCTCTGGACTGAAGAAACCATATGCCACCAAAATGTGAACAATAGTCTGGAAATAATTAGGTTAGGTGTTTTAATATCGCACACAGTTAAAGTCAACGACATCAAGTCAAAACAATTTTAAGTATAAAATGGTGTACATCAAGGCTGCATTCCTTCTCCTGGTTTGTTAAACCTATATGGAGGCATATTATGGGCTGGAAAACTGGGATAGCGGGATTGATATTGATGGACGAAAGCTCTCAAATCTGAGGTATGCAAATGGCATGACTTTAATTGCCACATCAGAAGGAGATATAGCAACGCCATTTTAAAAGGTAGAGCAATGAGACCAAGCTCTGGACCTGAAAATAAATAGGTCAAAAACCAAGTTGATGATAATGACTGCAGAAACCATATTTAACAAAAAATGTTAATCATTGTCTAGAAGTTGTTACTGACTTTGTATATTTAGACTCCATTATTGCCATTAACGTGAGACTGACAGCAAAAGAAAAATTGGAATGGCAAAAATTGCAAAGAGCAGAATCGAAGAAACTACATCTAGTTTAGTCGTGCGAGACGTGGACTCTGAGATCAAGCGAGATACGTAGAAAAGATGCATTTGAAATGTGGTGCTAGAGATGGATGTGGCGAGTTCCATTGGCGGCAAGACAATATATTTCCTTCATCCTTGAAGAACTACTAAGAATCGTCGAAAGATTGTTGTCAATATGTGTATGCCTACAACGAGTCTTCCAATTCCTCGGACACATTGCTCGTGGCCATGAAGACAGTTTGGAGTGACTTGTGACGTGGATACCTGGAAGCGTGGAAGGACGACGCACAAGAGGAAAAGTCCCAAAGCGTTGGACTCACCAAGTGAGAGACGCCACAGGACTACCCATTAATAACTGATTTTGAAACTGCGAAGTGCAGAGATAGATATAAAGGAGTCGTCAAGGGTTTATCATGCGAACATGCGTCAACATAGCCAGGTGGCTCAGCAGGGTCCATATGTCTGTGGCATTTGCGGGAAGGAGTGCGCATCCAGGATCGGGCTGTTCTCTCACAGAAGATCACACGATCGACGTGGGAGAACGGTTCAAGACTGACGTTGGAGTGGCGAGGAGATCCTCGACTACGAGGTCCGGCAACGAAAACGACGATCATGGGAGTCACGATGTCAATTGTTTATCCAACAATTGTCTCAGCTTTGATAATAATGCATGCTTTATGACAAAAATATAATTTTATAGAACTATTTATTACGTACCAATTCTATAAAATGGCCTCAACATTCATTCAAATCGATTAAAGAAATTAATCTATTGAAATGGAGGCGTGCGCACAAATCAAGAGGTTAACGACATATTTACATTTTATTTTTAAATTTCATTTTTTATTTTCATCCGTGGCTGTATGAAAAAAATATTTCACAAGACTGCAACAGTATTTTCGTTACAGTTTCATTTTAGTAATTTTATAGTTTTTACGATTAGCAGTGGTAATAATAATTATTTTGCAAATGTTTTTTTTACCTGTCTAGAGCGGTAGAAAATTTATTAAAACCAACAGCTGCCGCTGTCGTGAAAACACGTACAAATCCAATAAAATCAAATCCAATCTCTTGAATGTAGGTGAGAAATTGTTCACTAAACAAGTTTAAACGACACAAAATAGAAAAAAAGTAATAAAAATCAATCAATTATAACAAAAAAAATTTAAAAACATCTATCAAATAAAAAATGTATATCAAAAGAGAAAAAGAAGATAATAAAATTATCAATGGCTGTATAAGACCACGTATTCAACGGCGTTAAAAGCGAAATAAAAAAAATAAACACAATCGAAAGTATGTTTAAAAATGGAATAACAGATTTTATTACAAATCTTTTGAAATTTGATTTTGGAATAGTTTTTTTTCGTTTTTAATCACTTCAAAGCGTTTTGCTTACACGACCGATCCCGACCGAAGTGCGGACCTGACTGAATCAAAGCCTTCGACTGCTCTCGCAAAGAGAGGGGAAATAGAATGTTCGATCAGGTATCACGAAGCAGTTTTTTTTTATTATTTTTTATTTTATACTATTTTTTACAAGATAACTTATTATAATCGTTTATTATTTTTTCGACTGGTTTGTAATTGGATGATTGAAAAAAGAAAAAAGTCAACTTTATATTAGAATTTAAATTATGATTGTTCGAACTTAGAACAGGTGCAAACATAGACAAAAAATACTAGAATTTCATTTAAAAATATGATTGCCAGCAGAAAATATGTTTTTTTCCTGTGTGACATCACTTGTTCAGGTGTTTATCATAGTTTTTTTCGCTAAGAAAGTAAAAAAAAGAGGTAACAATATTTAATCATTATAAAAAAGGTTAAATTTAATTATAAAATAATACTTGAAGAATTAAAATACGTATAAAAACACTTCATATGAATAAATGCTTATTTCATAAAGCAATGCAAATGTTTTGACATTTGTATCTATTTAGAATCTAACTAGAAACGTGTTCCAATCCATTATGGCTTTTTTCTATAGTAAATATATAATTTTATTTTTTATCAAATATTCGCATTCAATACATGAAACCTTGGCATTTTTATGATGATGGAAAAAATCATAATATATTTCTCTCTGTTCTTTTGTGACATCAATACTAAGGTATGTGACCCCCCCCCCTCCCCCGCACTGGAGTTGCAATGTCACGCGCCCATTACTTTTCCATTCTCCCGGTATACCACTGTCTGCAAAGCCAAATGGTAGTGGTAGCCACGTTGAATAACAGGTAAACCAAAACATTTATTTAGAGATAAACCAAAGAGAACGCCCAAAGATTAATTGATATATTGTATTATACTTCCCTTGTAAACAATATAACCTAGCGGGGTTATTGCCTCGTAACAATCTCTTCCAGCCAACAAGAAAGATGTTAAAGAGGTTTTAAGTCAAAACCAGACTGGAATACTTTTTAAAAACTCTGGGTTTCGACGAAATTTGAACCCGCAATCTCCGGGTCGGGCGACAGGTATTTTACCAACTAGACCACAGAGGTCATCCATTCCTCATTATGTTATAAAAATATGTACATGAACGATTTAGATTAATGTTTAATGGAAAAATTCGTTCGTTTCAGTTCACGTTTAAAATCTAATGATAACCACTGTTCGGTTTGTTTGGTCCTACAGCTTAGCAAACTAATTATTTCACAAAAAAAAAACATTGACTGTTTATCCAAATACTTACATTATTTATTTTAGCACAAATCGTTTTTTTTTTATTATTAAACCCAGGACTGTAGAATCGTAGTCGAACCCAAAAGTCGGGGTCGTGGAGTCGGTTGGTTTTTTTGTGGAGTTGAAATCAGAGTCGAAGTCGGGAGATGCTATTCTAAAATCAAAACCAACTTCAATATTTTATTTTATTTTATTTTTTAAAACTTATCGGCTACATAAAGTATTACATTATAAAGGGATGAATTAAGAAGTACAAATAGCGTGTACTACAATGAAGAAGCACACGTAACGAACTTGACTTCTGTGCAGAAAGTCGTTGGTTCGAACCCCGCGCTATGTTACTCTCTTCGAATGACAAACGCATTTTTTACGCCTAGTATTAGGATACATATGCCTAGGGGAATAAGAATACATATGTCTTGAGTCATGTCTATTCTTTCAAAAAAATAAAAGTAAAAAACATGCCGGTGTGTCATCGTATCCAGTACAGCGGTAAGGCCGGTAAGTTTGCCTGTATACAACGGCTCACTCACTTAAAACAAACTCCACGGTACAGCTTTG
The DNA here is from genome assembly GCA_949825065.1 of Odontocerum albicorne. Lineage (NCBI taxonomy): Eukaryota > Metazoa > Arthropoda > Insecta > Trichoptera > Odontoceridae > Odontocerum > Odontocerum albicorne. The sequence continues at coordinate 3,990,736 of OX463867.1, forward strand.
ATTTCCAGCTGAATTGGCATTTAAATGGCGAGGGGATCCTCGACTACGAGGCTGAGCTACGACGATGACTATACATTAGAGTCAGATTCGGAGCCGGAGTCGGAGCTGAAGTCGGAATTGGAGTCTATGCATTCATTTCTGATATCTTCATTTCGACTTTTTTCAATCATTGACACTCCATAAATTTTCTTTAGTACACGCATCGCCACAGCATTATTCCTATAATTATCCTTCTGCCAAGTCCAAGTTTAACATCCTTACGTCGAGGTGAGCATCAACAAATTATTATTATTATTTTTTATTTATTTATTTTACACATGACAAGAAATATACATAATTTGCAAAAAAACAACAGGTAATTTAATTCGGACACAATTTTAATAGATCTGGGTTCGTTGCCTTTCATTTGTCGTGTCCCCAGTTAACTAGGTTTTTGCCTGTATCTCACAGAGGACGTATTATGTTTTGTAATTTTTGCTACTGTTAATAAATATTGCGAGGTCGTTGTATATTACATTGATTGCTCCGTTTACATTGTTCCCTGTTGCTACCCTTCTATCCATAAGCTATTTGTGATATTATACTTAAATAATATGTTATATATTAAAAATACACTCATAATTCGTTATGTGAATTTCATTATTTTACATTTTAATAGTTGACATGTGGTCATATAATGTTCTTTTTCATAAATTACAAAAACACCCAAAAATTAAAAAAAACAGTGTCCTAAATTCTGAATAAATTCGTCCCTCCATAAAGAAATTCTGAGTTCTTTCCCTAAATACTTGATTTTGGTAGTGACTATACTTAATTGAAACAGTAATTTATAATAAAAATGTTGTAGTCATTGCTGGATCTCGTAGTCAAAGATTTCTTCGCCATTCTAACGACAAATCAGTTGAAAAACGAAGCTGTACTGTAGAGTTTGTTTTTCTTTTAAGCACACCTTCGCACATCAGCAAACTTACCAGCTACACCGTTGCACTGGAGACGATCTGAGCACACCTGTATGATTTTTTTCTCATTTTTTAAAGAATTGATATAACCGAAGTCATAGATATCCTAACACCCCCGAATACTTGGTAGAAAAAATGCATGTTTCATTCAAGGGGAGTAGCACAGCACGGGGTTCGAACTGGCGACGTTCCGCACGGAAATCCAATGGTTTACCGCGTGACCATGCACCTCAATCTTAAATAGTACTAGTATGTCATATATTTTTGTCTAGGTACTGAAAAATTGACTTATTTTATATTATATTTTGATGGTTGACATATGGTCATATAATGGAAATTCGTAAATTAGAAAAAAATCACTAGAAAAATAAAAAATAGTTTCCTTTAACTAACTCTGCAATTTTTAACATTTTCCAAAATACATTCTTCTGAGTTACTTGGCGATACTTCATTGAAACAGTGAGCCAATTGTATATAAAAGTACCCTAGAGGATAAACCACGGAAGTCACTTTGCACCCTAGCGGATAAACGTCATATGCATCATACATGAATTGTATGATGCAACGTCGTTTATACTCTGGAGTAAAATGTTACTCCCGTGGTTTATCCTCTAGGGTACAGATATACGAGTATACTATATATTAGAAATGTAATTGCTAGTTTTCCATACACCTTGAAATTTTTCAATTGAAAACTTATTTATATTTTTAATTTAGATATTCTGTTCTCACAAAGAATTAAAATATCATTCCATCATGCCATTTCACCTGTTGTGGAGGCAGAGAGAACAGAACGCCAGAATGTCATGTCTCAACACACGTCCTTCGTCTCTTCTACATATATACACCTTCTCACAGAACTACAATTATCTGACTTTATATTGTAAGTCTTCTTTCAAAATATCATTAGTTTGATCTAAACATACATTTCTTGGTCATAATAAAATGATAATTTATAAAGCGCCATTAAGGCACAATAATTTACAGATTAAAAATATGACGTAATAAAAATACGTTTATAAATTGTATGTAAGAATACGAAGGTGGTGGCAGTGGCCATTAAATATTAACGACGAACTATAATACAAAAAAAACCTTTGTAGATTTTCCGATTTATGATACGATCGTAATTTGATATGACCTCCCAAAAAAGGTTGCCATAAAGTGCTTTATAAAATTACATACGTCACACATATTTGTAACACAAAGATACAGGCCATTCCGCATCACAAGACCAGCAACGGTAATAACTCTATCATAGTACCTCGCCTTATTGGATCGATTTAAAACAATCGAATGTGGTTTGTATACGAAACCAGAATGAAACATACCTTTTACAAAAAACAATACCAACAATAATTGAACTTATGTTATGTGCCTTGTTATTATGCATGTATTAGGCTATTAGGTAATATCAATCAGGCCACAAAAATCATTATAAATCAAAATCATTTCAAATATTTATGTTATGCCCTTTTGGCATATCCATTTCAAATTATACCATAGATTTAGTCAAACAGATACCAATAATTCAAGTTTGCTTCGAAGCAAACTCAATAAAATTCCAATAATTTAATGAATTTCTTATTTTAAAATTCACGTCAAAATTTTACTTCCTGGTTTAAAAAAAATATTCAATCGTTTTGCATATCTTTACCGAACAGACTACACAAAGCAGCCGCGAATCGAAACAGTCTGTTACCTAATACTTTCACATATGGCCGATTTCAAATCTATCAGAAACGATATTGTTAAATCAACATTGCGCAATGCAATTTAAACCTTATCCTTAATGCACGTAAGGAATGAAATTGCTTGAAGGTAAAATTGCGTCAATCCATTGATACGCCAATATACACTCTATTAATTGAATCGTTACGGAGCTAATTCGTTTGAATAAATTATTTATTGAAATGATTTTTTCGAATTTATGTAGATTAATTTTTTTTGGTGTATTTTAAAATGTCAAATATTTATTTGTTTGCCGATTTTTAAAAATGTCTGTAATATTTCGAAAATTATTTATAATATTTGACAGTAAATTGTATTTTTCAACAATATACTAAAAGACGATCTCAATAGTCTAGTAAGTGAGACGTCTGTCTTCTAACCCCGGAGGTAACGAGATTTTTTTCAAATGAATTCACTCACTAAACCTCCCTTTGACTTATTTCTAGTTGTTAGGAAGAGATTGCTACAAGGCAAGAAACCTGACAAGTTGTATTATATACAACGAAAATGAAATAAAATACAAGTGTTAAAATACATACATAAATATCATCGCTCCATTTCTCTGTTAAGATAGGCAGAGAGAAAAGGACATCAAATTTCTTTGTCGTGACGTGAATGCATCTCTCTTCAGTGACGTAACGTATTTTTCCTAACTTCCCACCATACTTTCATTCGGAGGATACGAGACTTGCAAAAAATGCTAAGGCTGGAAACCCTAGCAGCAGGAGATTACCAGGAAGGCTGCCGAAAAGGTGGAAGGACAGCTGGACGTCATCATCCCAGGACAGCCCACTGTCACAAACAGGTCATACGACCTAGACCAAGAGGAGGAAGAAGATGACTTTCATTCAGTTAATTCACAAATATCTAGACTCCAATATAATATTATTTTCAATACAGCAGCTAGGCTGATATATGGTAGTCATAGCTTCTAAAATCCGCTCCTAAAAAGTCTACACTGGTTCATGTGTCGGGAATAGATTTATATAAAACTTTATATCTTTATATTCAAGTCCCTTAACAGGATGTCTCCATTGTATCTGTCGAATCTATGTTTGAGAGATGTTTTTTCGGAGAGAAATAGAACTTTATGATTAATTTATTCTTCATTTAATAAACTGATTGTACCGAATCAATTAAATATAGTGGGATATCACGATAGAGTTTTTACCGTTGCTGGTACTGAGTCGTGAAATGATCAACCTCCTAGTGTTAGATATATGGGTGGCGTGCGCAGCTTTAGGAAGCACTTAAAGATAATAATTTTTTTACGGTCTTATCAAAGTTTATGAGTGGATTTGAACCCTAAATTAGAGCGCCCTTAAGGAGAGTTTGCCCTCTAAAAGGCTCTATATAATTTTTTATATTATTATTATAATTTTAACAACGCCTCGAAGACACCTATTTTTCAACCCTAGGGTTGCGGATTTGATTTTCGTTGGTAACCGGCATATATAAAAAAAGAGAAATCAGTCCACTTTAAGATCTTTTTAGATGGTTAAAAGAAATTGCCAAACTTTTCCTATTACCCTACAAATAATCAATATGTATACACATTTTATTTTTCTTTGTTCGCGTATAAATCCTTATTGCCCATTCGCAATTAAATTAACCTTTCCTTGTCTGTGCTAAAAAAAACCGCGCGTTCCGGCGCTGTGTATTCAATACAAGTGTAAAAATTAGCGATTTAAAATCGGAAAAATAAGAATATTCATAGCCAATCGCTTAAATTAATTGAATTTGAAGTCAAAAGTGATAATAATTGAAATTTAATTGCTGAAAACATTAAAACAATATCGGCCGACGTTCACAAAACGGGCGAAACGACCACCTCAAATGAAAGCACATTGGCTACTGAGCGAGAGAAGTGAGCGAACTGAGATTCTATTTTTTGCGTTCCCATATACCGAAGTAGAGTGAGAGTGAGACGTGAATAGCGTCGTTTTCTCACCCATAGCGGTTTTTCGAATGAATATACCTACGTCACACACTGGCACACGTTTGATTGTATTGGTGAATTTATTCCCGATTTTTACAAAATATCTCTGATGTGGCCGATAAGTGCTAATTATTATTAATATTATTTTTTCATTCAATGCGTAAATGTATTACGGAGGAATACCTAAAATCTGAGCCCAGTATTTATTATATTTATAGAGATATTAAAGTGTTTAGAAGCAATGTGTACTAGTAACACATCACAGGGAAGGAAGGATTAAGAGTGACGCCTGATTTAATGCGGTGCGAGCTCTCTGGCTTAAACAGCCCCGTATTGTGTTGGTGACATATAGTTTTGTACGCTTGTATACGCCTGTTCCTTTTTTGTTGTTACTGTTTTAAATTATTAATATTTTCTGTTGTATTTCAATTATATTAATGTATGAATCACTCACTTGTAGTTTATTTTTATTATACAAATAATTGTTATAAAGTACACTGTATTGTTTATGATGCATATCTCCCAATCTGTATTGTTTATGATGCATGTGTGCTACTCTGTATTGTTTATGATGCATGTCTCCCAATCTGTATTGTTTATGATGCATGTCTCACAATCTGTATTGTTTATGATGCATGTCTCCCAATCTGTATTGTTTATGATGCATGTCTCACAATCTGTATTGTTTATGATGCATGTCTCTTAATCTGAATGTTGCGGGTTCAAATACCAGTGGAATCTATGATAATTTTTTTTTAAAAGAATTCCAATTTGGTTTTCACTAAAGGCCTCTTTAACAACTTTTTAGTTGATTGGAAGATATTGCCACATAGCAATAAGCCCGCTAGGTTAATCTGTAAATCATAGTGATTGTCAGCCATTCTGTAGACGGAAGTCACTTGTGCGTGAATTAGCGTAAAGTGTACAAGGTGTTGCATTTTAACCCTTACAGGCACAGGTAAACTTCACTTATTTTTACTCAGGCTGCACAAAAAATAAAAAGTCAAGTTTCACATTTTTTTTAATGTGTTTGAAAAATGATACATACAAATGCTAAATTAACATATTTCCACTTCCTCGGTAGGTCAAGGAACTCCTGGTGAGGTGGTACAACTTATGTACCACTAGTTCATATTTCCACTGGTACTTCTAATGTACCACCAAATAATGCCGAAATACATCCAAGTAAAATTAATTTTTAACCTTAATATAAATTTACCACAATTACTGAAGTCAATTTTATCACAACATAACTATTTTTTATTAAAATTTAATACGAATATATAACGTTTTATTTTATACGCACAAGTCGGCACACCAAGAACAACTAACTGTCAATAATATTAGAAGCTAAATGAATTTGAACAGGACCAGACCTGCAGCTGTGCGGATATGAGTCATAAGTATTATATTATACGAAGTGGTACATAATCTGAGCGTTCGTGCAGCAATAGAGAGAGGTTTAATAAGTGGTGCATTGCGTGTACCATTGTGCAGTACTGCGTCAAATAAAGGTGGTACATAACGTGGACCACTAAGCCTCTAAGAGTTAACAAGCATACAGTCCTTATGAATTAATCCCAAAATTCCGATGGCAAGAAGATTAAATTTTCATGACGTTCAGTAGGTTTTATCTGCTGAAACCATTAATAAAACAGTGTTTTAAATAATGTTCTTTATTTATACTTAAAAAAAGCGTTTAATAAACTCAGCATATAGGTATAAGATACAGAAACACAAATTCAAATGTTAATTTATCAAAATTAAGTTGTTCCGCCAGAAATCGAACGTGAGACCTCAGCTTATTTAGTGTGAATTCTAGCCCACGTATAGAGGTAACAATAACCTCACAAGAAGAAATCTTAATCAGAATCGGACCCTTGCTTTGGCAGTAGAAAAATAATAATAAATTCATCAAATTTAGGTTTCAAAGGTCCGTGCGTTGATGTTTTTTTCATACAAAATAAATTAATGCTGAAATACGTTTCTGCATACTGCCCTCATAAGCAAAAACGCAGCCAATGGCAAAAGTTAAGTTTTGAAAAAAACTCCACTTTTATGTTTTTCATTGCTGCTTAAAAATGTCGTGATTCATAAACAAAAAAACTGTAAAATGTGATTCATAAGCAAAAACGCAGCGAACGCATAGGCACTTGCTGTCTTTTTGCTTATAAATCACATTTTATTGTTTTTTTTTTTGCTTAGAAAAACCTAGTATGATGTAAAATTAAAAAAGACATTATGTCGATTTTTGTGTTGAAATAAATGGTTTTCTGTATTTTTTTTATGGATTATATTATGGTTCAGAATTTGATATGGAATATTGCCTCATAACATACTTAGTTAAATTTCTGTTTTTTCCCCGTTAGCTGCGTTTTTACTTATGACGGCAGTATATGATACATTTACTTTGTATGAAAACAAATTAATAGATAACATTGTCATTTTCCCAATAATCGAGCCTTTTAATTTCAAAACTCTGGAATAGGTACGTAACACGCAGTTCACTGTCGGTTATTGTAGGTATTTCCTTGAACAAGGGTCCTATATTCAATATATTCAACGGCTTGAACTCTAAATAGTATATTGTAAAGTATTACGTTTTCTCTAAATAGCATATTGTAAAGTATAACGTATTGTAAAGTATTACGTTTTTGTTCTTTAAAATACAACCTGTTTGAGTTGACAGCTATGTAGTAATCTCTTACAACCAGCCAAAACGAAGTTCAAGTGAAAACTAGACTAAGAAACTTTTTAAAACAATAGGTTAACAACGGGAATTGAATTCATAATCTTCAGACCTGAGTCTTCATATATTATCAAAGAGTTACAGTAGTTTTAAAATATAACTAACCCATTGTATCCCGATCCAGTCTTTAACATGATCTTGCAAAAACTTTAGCAAATAATTCAACCTTTAAACTATAGTATCCTGGTATTTTACGTGAGCGATACCCTAAAGCAGGTGGATGGATGGGGTGCAGAGTGATACAAGCGTGATTGGCATCAGGGGCTGGAGGAATGCATCCCAGGATAGGAGGGAATGGTGACGACTGCTGGAGGAGGCCGGGGCTCACAATGGGTTGTAGTGCCATTGATTGATTGTTACCCTAAATTATGAAAAAATATATAAATTGATTTATGATGAAGAATCTCACGTCATGTAATTCGTCAACGTCGATGTTAGGCCACGTAATTGAAGATCACCTCGCCATTCCAACGTCAATGCAGTTGGAAAGCGACTGAACCGTTGCACACCAGCAAACTCGCCGGCCACGCCGCTTTACTGGATCCGATGGCACATCGAAGTGAGATGATTGGAGTACATCGACATGTTGAAAGAATACATATGACTTTGTTCATGAAAGAATACATTTGATGGAAGTCAAAGATATTTTTATAACTCTAAATACTAGGCGTAAAAAATGCCTGTGTCATTCGAAGGGAATAGCATAGCAGTGGGTTCGAACCGACGACATTCCGCATGGAAGTCCAATGCGTTAACACGAGACCATGCATTATCTAAGCGACATTAATGCGCAATGAAATGACAGATTTTGACGTACGAAACTGGAGACCAACTTGTTTCAGGGGCCAAATACAAGAAGAAATTTACGGTATCCTTCACACAGGTTGTCAACAAATATATCAAAACATGTTTTGATATATATTCCATCAACTAACAACAAAAATAGTATTTAATGGTATTTGAGAGCTCTCGTTCAATAATTGCTCGAATCAGTACATCGGTATTTAAGATGAAATGAAATGTTGAGCGTGCTTCGATGAATCTACCCCTTGAATGCTAGTTTAGCACTTTCTAGTCTTTATGGTCCATATTTTAACAACATAGAATGATAGTTTAGCAATTTCAAGTCTTCATTGTCCATGTTTCAACAACATAGAATGATAGTTTAGCATTTTCTAGTCTTCACGGTCTATGTTTCAACAAAATAGTTTAGCATTTTCTAGTCTTCATAGAATGATAGTTTAGCATTTTCAAATTTTCATGGTCCATGTTTCAACGACATAGAATGATAGTTTAGCATTTTCTAGTCTTCGTGATCCATGTTTCAACAACATAGAATGATAGTTTAGCATTTTCTAGTCTTCACGGTCTATGTTTCAACAAAATAGTTTAGCATTTTCTAGTCTTCATAGAATGATAGTTTAGCATTTTCAAATCTTCATGGTCCATGTTTCAACGACATAGAATGATAGTTTAGCATTTTTTAGTCTTCACGGTCTATGTTTCAACAAGATAGTTTAGCATTTTCTAGTCTTCATGGTCCATGTTTCAACAACATAGAATGATAGTTTAGCATTTTCTAGTCTTCATAGTCAATGTTTCAACAACATAGAATGATAGTTTAGCATTTTTAAGTCTTCATTGTCCATGTTTCAACAACATAGAATGATAGTTTAGCATTTTCTAATCTTCACGGTCTATGTTTCAACAAAATAGGTTAGCATTTTCTAGTCTTCATAGAATGATAGTTTAGCATTTTCAAATCTTCATGGTCCATGTTTCAACAACATAGAATGATAGTTTAGCATTTTCTAGTCTTCGTGATCCATGTTTCAACAACATAGAATGATAGTTTAACATTTTTTAGTCTTCATGGTTCATGTTTCAACAATATAGAATGATAGTTTAGCATTTTTAGTATTCATGGTCCATGTTTCAACAACATGAAATGATAGTTTAACATTTTCTAGTCTTCGTGGTTCATGTTTCAACAACATGGAATAAAATTTACTACATTTAAAGAAAGCTAATTAAAAATAAGGAAATAGTTTAAAAGGATACAAATAAAGTTGAATATTCTTTATTTCAAATGTATAAAATATAGCAAGTATGAAAAATTCATAAAAATATTATAAATGTACATGTAATTCCTAGTAAATTACAATAAAATCTAAAATATAAATATATATACATTAAAATTATAATTATTGCACATTTCAGAATAAATTTTCTGAAAATATTCATAAAATACATTCTTTATTTATTTTGCTATACACGTTTTTTTTTTAAACTGAGGCATTTTTATAATGTAAAATAATGGCTGATGTAACAAGTGATGCAATCATTTGCAGGCTCTATTGTGGATTCATTTATTTTTATACTAGGCAATCCACCCACACTAGGATGATTTGTGGCATCACAACAAAGTCAATATGCAAATACATGAATCGATGTAATATCATTAAGTTTAAAACATTACATTATAAGTTGCTCGAAGAAAGAAGACTTATTTCAAGATTGTAAATAGGGTGTACTTAGAAGAATGTATTGGATGACAATATGTGACAGAATACAGAATGAAGTGATAAGGAATGAATGTGAACTTAAGGCTGATGTGTTGAGTAAGGTGGAGAAGGAGCACGCTGAGATGGTTTGGGCATGTGGAATACATTAATAAAGCAATTGTGAGTAAACTGCGTGTAAAAGAAAGACCAAGGAAAGTATGATTGAGTCAAGTGACATATTTTGAATTAATGACATGTAGAAATACAGAAAAATGGTTATATAGTATGAGTTTTATGGGTGTGGTATAGGCTAAGGATTTGTATAGGAAAGTCTGTCGCTCTGTCCTCTTTGCTTACACTGACAGTGAAATGACATAATAGTAAGAATGTTTGTAAATAGAGTTACACTGTGATACTCGTTAATACACCTGTTCTAGGAATATGCTGTCTTGGGTGTGAGCCAATTGTACAAGGTGGCCATTGAAAAACTGAAGAGTTTGAAAAAGTCATAACTTATTCATATTCAATTTATAGAGCCTTTACAACTTCAAGATACTCGGTAGCACCCACAGTACGTCATTTGATTTCAACACCTAGCCAGAGATAACAACAACTTTTTGAACAACTTGATAATGAGTTATGAGGCCCATTTTCATTTAAACGGGTACACCAACAAACAAAACTGCAGATTTTGGGGTATTGAAAATCTCAAAGAATTATATCAGCATTAATCGCATCCCCAAAAATGTACTGTTTGATGCGGTGCAATGGCTGAAAGAGTTATCGGTCCATATTTCTTTGAAAATGAGGTAAGTCAGCCAGAAAGAATCAACGGGGCCCTGTATAGGATAATGATTGCCCAGCGGTTAAAAATAATAATCAGGAGATATGGTTTCAACAGGATGGAGCTACTGCGCACACTGCCAGGCAGTGTGCGCAGTACAGCGTTGTACACCCTTCAGCCTTTCATGGGCCACCCTATTTACAAAAAATTATTTTAGCATATTTGCAGCATAAACACTCAAATAAGGAATAGTGAAAAAAAAAACATATTTTAGCGTGCCTTTTTAAAGAACCCTTTTTGGCATAAAAACAATTAAGTTACATGGCGACATTTCGTAGATTCTCTCTCAAATTAATTTTATTTTCCATTGCCTAATAAAAACACATGTATAATTACGGGATATATATTTGCATACAATTTTTCTATTGGTGAGCATATTATTTGTTCATTTTAACTTAATATATCAACCATCTAATAAGGTTTATTGTCTGTTTTGAGGCAGCTAACTTATACTAACGAAATTTAAATCGATGTAAAGTTTTACACGCCGCTATTTTTTCATTGTTTAAAAGCGCTATTAAGATTTATGATAAGCGGTATATAAATTACAGAAAATCACTAATTCAGATGTAAATTGGTCTTAAAGTAAAACCTGGGGCTTCAATTTACTTAGCATGAATACTAACCATTAATCCACGGCAGCCATTGAAATAAATAATTCAATATATATAAGATATTATATATTCATGTTAAATAATTAAAATTTAATTATAATTTTACTTTTTAATATTTTAAACTATTTATATGTAGTTCAATACCTTTTTTGACATAGCTTTTGTCCTCAGTAAGATACCGGCAAAAGCCTAGTTTACTGGGGACACGACAAATGAAAGGCAATAAATCTAGATCTATAAAAATCGTGTGTCCACATTAAATTACCTGTTGTGTTTTAATAAATTATGTGTTCATTAAATTTCTTGTCAGGTATAAATAAATAAGTAATTTGCTCAACAAAAGTGTTTCAGGCTGTGAATAAATCCAGATCTATAAAAGTTGTGTGTCCACATTCAATTACCATTTGTGTTTTAATAAATTATGTGTTTATTAAATATCATGTCAGGTTTAAATAAATAAGTAATTTGTTCAATAAAAGTGTTTCAGGCTGTGAATAAGCCCAGATCTATAAAAGTTGTGTGTCCACATTAAATTACCATTTGTGTTTAAATAAATTATGTGTTTATTAAATATCTTGTCAGGTATAAATATATAAATAATTTGTTCAACAAAAGTGTTTCAGGCTGTGAATAGATCTAGATCTATAAAAGTTGTGGGTCCACATTAAATTGCCATTTGTGTTTAATAAATTATGTGTTTATTAAATTTCTTGTCAGTTATGATTAAATAAATAATTCGTTCAACAAAAGTGTTTTAGGCTGTGAATAAATCCAGATCTATAAAAGTTGTGTGTCCACATTAAATTACTATTTGTGTTTTAGTCAATTATGTGTTTATTAAATTTCTTGTCAGGTATAAAGAAATAAGTAATTTGTTCAACAAAAGTATTTTAGGCTGTGAATAAACCTAGATCTATAAAAGTTGTGTGTCCACATTAAAATACCATTTGTGTTTTAATAAATTATGTGTTTATTAAATATCTTGTCAGGTATAAATAAATAAATAATTGGTTCAACAAAAGTGTTTCAGGCTGTGAATAGATCCAGATCTATAAAAGTTGTGGGTCCACATTAAATTGCCATTTGTGTTTAATAAATTATGTGTTTATTAAATTTCTTGTCAGTTATGATTAAATAAATAATTCGTTCAACAAAAGTGTTTTAGGCTGTGAATAAATCCAGATCTATAAAAGTTGTGTGTCCACATTAAATTACTATTTGTGTTTTAGTCAATTATGTGTTTATTAAATTTCTTGTCAGGTATAAAGAAATAAGTAATTTGTTCAACAAAAGTGTTTCAGGCTGTGAATAAACCCAGATCTATAAAAGTTGTGTGTCCACGTTAAATTACCATTTGTGTTTTAATAAATTATGTGTTTATTTCATTTCTTGTCCAGTATAAATAAATAAATAATTGGTTTAACAAAAGTGTTTTAGTCTGTGAATAAACCCCGATCTATAAAAGTTGTGTATCCACAATAAATCACCTGTTGTGTTTTAATACAAAATGTGGTAAATTACCTGTTGTGTTTTAATACAACATGTGTTAAATTACCTGTTGTGTTTTAATACAAAATTACCTGTTGTGTTTTAATACAAAATTACCTGTTGTGTTTTAATACAAAAAGGCTGCGAACCAGAGACTGTGGTCTTAAAGATACAATCTTGAGCTATTGGATTTTTCTTTCTAACCATAATAATAAAAGGACCATTTATATAGCGCCGTTTAGACAACAGAATCTCCTCAAGGGTGCTTTAACTAGCATTAATGGGGTCACGACAAATGAAAGGCAACAAACCCAGATTCATAAAAATGGTGCGTCTACATTAAATTACCTGTTGTGTTTTCATAAATTATTTATTTGTGAAATTTCTTGTCATATATATTATAAAAATAAATAAATACATTATTAAAATGTCTTAATTCAATGAAACGGCATAAATAATAATAGAGCTTTTAAATATAAGACTCAAAATCTACATTCTTTGTTTTAGAACTTATAAAAAGAAATTCAATATAATAATTTAATAAAAAAATCTCACATAATTTTTTTTCTGCAAATAGTTACGAAATAACGATTTTTAAAGCGTTATTAAAAGAGTACTCTCTCCTTAACGATGTTCTGAACTGGGGTTCGAACTCGTTGATAGATTAAAATAATACAAAATAAATATCAGAAAGACTTGAAATAAAAACAGTGTTATTACACTTTCTCCGGTTCCCAAGATATGTATAAAAATAAATTAAGTTAATTCGGATAAATTCAGTTTTTCATTTATACAAAGTAATTTTTTTTAAACTAGCATTAAAAAGCAATATAGCTAAATACAAGTCGACTCGATTGGTATATTGGAACAAGTGTTATATACAAGATTTGCGTCTCCGCTAGGTTTGTTTCTCCGTTGGGTTCGTGCACTGGCTATGTTAACCTTTGATATAATTTCCTTCTTGGTCTTTGTACAAATCGTCGTTGATACTGTAGAGAGATGTCGCCTGGTCACAGTTCACCTGGAAAATGATCAAAGATATTAAAATGTTGGCAATCCTTACCATGTTAATTGTAGTCCACAACGTTATTTTATAAAGGTGACTTCCATGCAGAAGGTCGTCAAATCAAACTCCGAGCTGCGCTTCTACCCTAGAACTACACAGACATTTTTTACGTATAGCATTAATGGGTATAAATCAAAGATTCCCAAAGTGGTGTATACTATATGGACCCCCAAGGGTATATGTCGACTTTGCAGAGGGTCTATGTCAGCTAGAAAAGAAATTAGGGGTGCACGAGATGTAAATGGGGGTCCACGTGAGCGGACCCCCATTTAGGCAGATCATCATCGATATTTAGGCGTTCCATAAATGTCTTATTATACCTAACACATATTGTGTGTACATAATACTTATATTAGACATAGAAAATACTTATATAAAGAAATCGAATGCATATCACTGAACGTGGAGATTTAAGACTATACCTCACTAATTTGAAGCCAAATATTGAACCATTGCTATCAGAGCATGAACCTGGGTCCATCCCTCTCACTAACAGTATTATTTGTGTATTCATTTTATGTAAGAATTTTACTAGGTTTTGATTTGTTTCGTTCCAAAGCCAAATATTTACTTGTTATGTATTCAATACACATGTAAAAATGAGTTATTTAAAATCGGAAAAATAAGAATATTCACAGCCAATCGTTTAAATTAATTCAATTTGAAGTCAAAATTGATAATAATTGAAATTGAATTGCTGAAAGCATAAAAAAAACATCGGCCGACGTTCACAAAACGGGTGAATAGACCACCTCAAATGGATGCCTGAGAGCTACTGAAGCGAGCGAACTGAGATTCTATTTCTTGCGTTCGCATATACCGAAGTAGAGTGAGAGTGAGACGTAAATAGCGTCGCAACCTCACCCATAGCGGTTTTTTAGAATGAATATACCTGCATCACACACTGGCACACGTTTGATTGTATCGGTGAATTTATTCCCGGTTTTCACAAAATATCTCTGATGTGACCGATAAGTGCTAATTATTATTAATATTATTTATTCATTCAATGCGTAAATGTATTTGTTGATATGTGGGTACATTTTGTATTCACTATATTGACAATACTCTGTGTCACAATGCTCTGAATATATTTTGTACAGTATTATAACAAGTTTGTCTTGTCCTATATAAGAGCAAATCATGTATCACTTGTGTCCCGCATTAAATAAACTTAACAGTATTACGGAGGAATACCTAAAATCTGAACCCAGTATTTATTATATTTATAGAGATATTAAAGTTTTTAGAAGCAATGTGTACTAGTTACACATCACAGGATAGGAAGGGTTAAAAAACATTTCAGTCTGATTTTCAGTTAAGTCCTCCTTAACATATTTCTGGTTGGTTGTAAGAGCCCACCAGATTGTACTATATACTACAAAAGTGTAACACAATAATAATAATAATAATAGGACAATTTATATAGTGCCGTTTAGAGGGCAAACTCTTCTCAAGGGCGTTCTAGCTCAAGATTCGAACCCACCATTATGGACAGATTAGAAACATAATAAAATAACTATGTATATGTATTCGTTAATTGTAAGGATAGAAAGATTTCCTTTAAATTGCTGTTTATAGTTTGAATTATTCAATAGCTTTACAATTTATTTGCATTTCAACCAACCAATCTATTTTAACCAACCAGAAATATGTTAACCCTTCTTTCCCTGTGATGTGTAACTAGAATACAAGAAATAGAATCTCAGTTCGGTCGCTTCTCTCATTTAGTAGCCAGCCGGCTTTCATTCAAGGTGGTCGCTTCGCCCGTTTTGTGAACGTTGTCCGATGTTTTTTTTTTCGTGTTTTCAGCTATTAAATTTTAATTAATATCACTTTTGAGTTAAAATTTAACTAACTTAAGCGATTATCTATGAATATTCTTATTTGTCCAATTTTAAATCGCTCATTTTTACATGTGTATTGAGTACACATCACCGGAATGGGCGGTTTTTTTTTAGCACAGGAAGGGAAAGGTTAAAAAACCTGGGTTCCAATGAGAAATGAATCCTAAACCTCCGGGCTGGTAAACAAGTGTCTTACCAACTAGACACGTAGGTCGTATCGATTAATATAGTCAACCATAAATTTTTTTATATATTGTGATGAAAGGTGGACGGGAATGTGGCATTACATTACATGACAGAACTCACTGTGAATAAATAACTTACGCGAATAAGTAGGATATATAAAGCGTATTTGAGATGGTTTGGGTATAGAGATAGAATAAATCTCCTTGTTTAACATCTTTTGTGATATCAAACGATCATATATACGTGTATATACTTACATTGTAGAACCAGTCGCATACCCTGTGAGCCTGGTTGAAGACTGTTCCATTAGGGCAGAGGAAGGAGTACTTGTGGCCGGAAGGGACACACCAGTGCCATACCTGGAAGCAAATGGAAATATATACTCTATTTATCTAACTCCAACTCACTTCTGAACTTCTCGCATAGATGTTTGCGTCGTATTCTGAGGCTAGAATCGATTTAACAGAAGCTAAGTATTGAAGGAGAGCACGTAGCAGTTTTTCATCATCCAGGTGGGCAAGGGCTGGTCACGTCTTCATAATTTGCAATGCCAAAGGTGAAGAAGAGTTCGAGATGTCAGCGGATCAGGGTCTGAGCAATTTTTAAGTCACCCTAGATTGGCCAGTACTGTCCACAATGTACTACCGTATAGCATCTCGTTACACTCATGTTCGTGCACTGACATCTACATGGCTCCAAATAACTGTCAGTGGATGGAAAACAGCCACAGAATCTGCATTGAACCGCAAGCTTAACTTGGTGGAGGGACACACATGTTGATCACTTCTACTTTGATCGTCTCTCATAATCCTTACAATTCCTATCTTAATAAGTATATCCCAAAGTATTTCTACAACACTCCAGCTCTCACTAAACATCCACAAGTGCACATTTCCTCTGGGACCTAGAACTACTCAAAACAAAATTGTGTGTAATGGCCACCAGGGCTCACGATATATATACAACATGTATACAATACCCATTGCAGTGCGGAAGGTAATGGGAAACCACCGCACTATTTATCTCAAGAAAGCCACACATAAACATGCTCAACAATTTGTGTCACGTTCTTCAACAAAAACAAGATCAGTTGAAGGAACTTATTCCACTTACCCGCATTATGTATGAAAAGTACTCGAACGTTCTCCATTAGATGGTTGACAATATAATAAATATTTATTTTTTCTCATATCTTAAAGTTGTTACTCAATCAGCTTCGTTCCATATCTACTCTTTTACTTTGATCTCTTAAGATTGCTCCAATTGATCACACAGCCAGCATCTTAGATATTTACATTGTTGGACTCGTTCGATAATTTATTTTTTGACAATTTACTATGTTATAATAATATATTTATGTAACAATTTAAATTATAGTTTATTACATGATAGGAGTATTTAAAATTGTAACCTTTACGCAATCCGGATATTACGAGATGATTTACTGTCGAATCACACTGTCGGACCATAAAGCAAATGGCCATTTTTAGATCATAGATAATAAACAACGTGTATTTTGTGCAAAGCAGAGTCGGCAGATCGGTTAATTGATGCTGTCTATTCTCAGTTCACAGAATTCCATTTTAATTAGTAAAATCTAAATTAAACGCTTTAATTGTTCTATATATTAGGTGTTAACATAAGTTGTGTCCGTTTTTTTTCAATTTAAAAATGAGCACCAAAAGTAAAACAAAATGGTAAAGATTATACGTCATTCGAAAGAAAACTTTCTGCTCTACAATATATTGTATTTGCTTTTACGTTACATATATTATTTTATTTGATTACAAGCCTTCAAAATGGAATGTCAAGTAGACGAAAGTGAGCATTTTCGACACCTCCTTCTGTTTGCGTTCATTCGAGGGAATAATGCTTCCAAAGTTGCTCGCGATATTTGCGAAGTGTACGGTGAAGATGTTATGAATTAAAAGACAGCTCGTCGATGGGTTTTGCGTTTCAAATATGGTAATTTCGACCTGAAAGACATGGAGCGTTCCGGACGACCAGTGGACTTCGATGAGGACAGCTTAAACCATATTATTCATAAAGGTCTCCTTCAAACCACCGTAGTATTGGCTGAGCAGATGAATTGTAGTCACATGAATGTACGAGTATAGCGCCATCTTAAATCAATGGGAAAAGTCCAGAAGTTCAGGGATTGGGTTCCATATGTTTTGAGTGAAAACAACAAAAATCAACGTTCGACAATTTCTGCTGGTTTGCTCGCGCGTCATCGAGCTACGCATGACCACAAGCAAAGGTTGCTTTACCGCATCATTACTGGTGATGAAAAATGGTTTGAAAATGGGGATGAAAAGTGTTTGAAGGGGATCTTCATGAATAATATGGTTTAAGCGGTCCTCATCGAAGTACACTGGTCGTCCGGAACGTTCCATGTCTTTCAGGTCGAAATTACCATCTTTGAAACGCAAAACCCATCGACGAGCTGTCCTTTAATTCAAAACATCTTCACCGTACACTTCACAAATATCGCGAGCAGCTTTGGCAGCTTTATTCCCTCGATTGAACGCGAACAGAAGGAGGTGTCGAAAATTCTCACTTTCGTCTACTTGACATATCATTTTGAAGGCTTGTAATCAAATAAAATAATATATGCAACGTAAAAGCAAACACAATATCTTGTAGAGCAGAAATATATTTGTCATCATCAAATTTTGTTTATTACATCGTGTTGTCTATATAATAATTTTTTACGCCAATTTAAAGATGATTTGAGTCATTTAATTTTTTAGATGCCTTCTCAGCAGCCTTAAAACGTCCCTGACATTTAGATTCATGAATCAAGTGTCCAATTAGGGAACCTTCAGTCATGTAAAACTAATATCTGCTAAGATAACATTATATTTGACCAAGTCGACAGATCTTTCAACCGTTCAATTTCCCACGGTCTTAATTTATTGGCTTCTGTTCATTAACTTGGAAATAAATTCAGATAAATTGAGGATTTTGACACTGTACCTCGAGGTCAAGGTAAAGCTGTATTTATCGTACCGATAACAGTTGATCTACCCTATCTTGACATTTCGTCATAGAATTAATACCTCAAACAATTGTTAATAACAACAATAATGAATTGAACATTTCATATAGTGGCATTTAGAGTGCGAACTCTCCTCAAAGGCACTCCTATTCTGGATTCGAACCCACTCATAAATACGGTTGGTAAGACGTCTGTCTCCCGACCCGGAGGCTGTGTTGAAATCCCGCAGAAACTCAGATTTTTTTAAGAAGAATTCCAGTCTGACATATTTCTGGTTGTCTGGAAGAGATTGTCACATGGCAACATGCCAACTATTGTATACAACGAAAGTGTAATACAAAACAATACATTTTTATAAGACCTCGCCAAAAAGGGTTGTCTTCAAGAGCTTCCTAAAGCTGCGCATGCCACCCATATCTCTAACACTAGGAGGCAGACCATTCCACACTACAGAATCAGCAACGGAAAAAGTTCGATCATAATTCCCCACCCTATTATCGATTTTGAACAACCAATATATTAGACGAAGAAGAAATCGACCTTAAAATTTTTCTTCCTTCCCAAAGAACATATCTTTGACACAGATTGGAAAGATACAATGGAGACATTCCATTAAGGGACTTGAATATAAAGATACTAATCATGAAATCAATCTGTTAATCACACTTAAGGCAGTGTAGACTTTTTAGATGTTGGCCAATATGACAATATTTATGACTACCATGTATCAGCTTGGCAGCTGCGTTGAAAACAGACTGGAGTCTAGAAATTTGTGAATCAAATTTGTATTCTGAATACCTTAAACAGTTGTTCTAGTCGTACTTCCTACTGTAACACAGGATCATCTTAGAACCTCGGATAACTAAAACAGTTGTTCTACTTTTCCTGACACTGCATCACACGACCAATTAAGTATCTTGTATACCTCAAACACTTGTTGCACCCTTACCTGACACTGTGTCTCAGGGTCAGCATAATATCCTGGGGGCTTGTCAGAGCAGGTGAAGTGGAGGTCGCTTGGCACTGTGTGGTAGGTGGGATAGGGAAGGTTCTCAGCGGGGCCACTGGGACCACTTGGTCCATCATCTTGAGCCTGAAACAATCAAATTAATTAACGACTATACAGTAGCAGGACTTCCTCATTATGTTAGTAAAAGCTTCTTTTACAAAGTTACGTCAGGTATTTGACGAAAAAACTGCATGCGTAAGACATTTATCCTGTTTCTTCTGGTATAATAATAATGCTTTTGAGATGTGGTGCTACAGGCGCATGTCCAGGGTTCATTGGTCAGATCACATCCGAAACGACGAGGTATTGAGCGGGGTTGGAGAAACAAGGCAACTCCTAAACAGAGTTGCCCAACAACGATCCAGTTGGATAGGCCATAACATCAGGCACCCAGGCCTGCTCCTTACCATCGTCGAGGGAATGATTGAGGGCAATAACCATAGAGGCCGCCCTAGATATTACATAGCTACATGGACCGGGTGATCCGGGATGTGCGCTGTGGCAGCTACCAGGAGATGAAGAGACTGGCGGATGACCGATATGAGTGTAGGGATCGAGTGCTTGGTGCAGACCAATTCTAGGATGGTCACCCAGAAAAGAAAAAATAATAATAATAATGATAATTAAATATGTGAGCGATTGTACTTTTCATCAGAATACAAAACAACCTCCAGACGACCTCCGTGGCCTGGTGGTAAGACATTTGTCTGCCGATCCGGAGGTTGCGGGTTCGATCCTCCCTGGAACCCAGATTTTTCAAAAATAGGATTCCAGCCTGGTTAACACCTTGGGCCTATAAAAATAGCTTTCTAATTGGTTGGAAGAGATTGCCACATGGCAATAAACTCGCCAGGTAAAAAAAAAAAAAAAAAAAAAAAAAAAAAAAACACTTTTTGCCTCGATTTCGTGTTTAAATGTGACAACATAGATTTCAATTAAGTCCCGGTCCCGTGTTTTAACGTGATCGATTTCATCTTGTATTGTAGCTCACGATTGAGTCTCGTGACTCCCATGATAGCCTCTGACGACTTCTCTCCATCCTTCTCTGCACTCCGCGGCTTGAAGGGCAGTTGTTAAGGGTAGTCCAGTTGCTTTTCTCTCATTTGATATGTCATGCGGTAACACATAGGACTTTCGTGAAAGAGATCGTCGAATCGAACCCTCTCGAATAATACAGACATTTTTTCTGCCTAGTATTCAGGGGTATAAAGATACCTATGACTTCGGTCATATCTATTCTTTCAAAAATAAGGGAAAAACGTGCCTTTGTTTTCAGATTATCTCACTTGGTGTGTCATTGAATCCAGTACAACGGTATGACCGGTGAGTTTGCTGGTGTGCAACGACTCACGCACTGAAAAAAAAACAAACCCCACGTCACAGGTTCGCTTTACAATTGAATTGACGTTGTAATGGCGAGGAAATTCTCGACTACGAGGTCCAGCAACGAACGAAAGATCTTAATTTTTAATCCACTTTGCACGGATTTCTCCTGTTGAGCAAAGACGGTCTGCTTCTAGCGTTAGCTTATTCGTTAGGAAGAATATCAGCCAGGATTCTTCTCATACTGCTAGGCGGTGCCGAGACTATATCCACAGTGTCACTCAGTTGGTTCAATATCTCTATACCACGCGTGACTGAGTGTTTAGCCATGATATTCCTTCTGTAAGTTGGCATGTAGAACAGAGGGTGATTCCTTGCACGGCTATATTTATTGGGTACATATAAACTTATTGCTTCTAGAATCGCGGGACAGTTAAAGCAACCTTGAAAAACCTTTAATAGGAATATCTCAATGCATTCTCGCCTTCTTGTTTCGAGACTTCTATAGTTACACACCGTGAGAAGTTCGACATATTTTAGGAAATCGCCCTTCGCTTTATCTGCCTCTCCACCATCTTTGTCCTTTCCTTTGATAAATCTCACTTTTGCTTCACTATAATATGTCCATAAATTTCATAATTATGAATTATATTTTGATTGTTTTTGACCACCAAGTATGTAACTTACTTGCTTTATTTATGTTTGTTTGGTTGGTTGAAAGATATTACCACCTGACAATAAGCCCACCTGATTGTATTTGCAATGAAGTGTCAAATAAACAAATAAAACAAATAAATGTCCCACATCCTTGCCTTACTTCTTTTGAAATATTAAATCACTCAGTCAAGACACCGTTCACTCTAATACATGATCTACTTTCAGCATACAATGACATAATACCACGATTTAATTTTATTTATTAACCAGCTTATCTTAGAATATTAAACTGTTTTAATCCATGGCACATTACACTAAAAATATTCGTTTAAATTTAAGTAAAAATACAAATAACTAATCTCACTCATGATAGAAAGAAAAGGAAGAAGGAAAGGAATTCGTTTAAAGAAATGAAAATTAGAATGAAAGGATATATTGTATAATATCCTTAACTGTCCCGCCGCACCCTCTTATCTCGCCGAAAATTTTCAGCATCTTTCCAATCATGGATTAGCGCTACGCTCAAACAGAGATTGTTTATTGGCCTTTCCAGTTCATCGCTCTTCTTTCTTTACTGTCCATGCAGTGAGACTCTGGAATCAGTTACAAACCAATATAAGACTCGCTCCGTCCTTGGCATGCTTTAAGAAGCGACTGAAAAAACTCTTAATTTCTAGTCCGTAAAATAACGTGTTTCATTCCTGATTTTTCTTTTCCTTTCCTCTCCACCATGCCGTTCTTTCCTTTTGATTGATGATATCTCACTTTATATGAAAAAGTCCGTCTTTGTGGGGTTTGTGGGCATGTGCTCACGTATATGTTTATGGATTTTGTGGAGATGGATAGTAATTTGAATGATTTACGCGACCACGTAACTTACTTCATTTACTTTTGTCTGGTTGGTTGGAAGAGATTGCCACCTGGCAATAAGCCCGCCAAATTGTATTGCAATAATAGTGTCAAATAAATAATAAATAAATAAATATTCTGAGTGATGCAGTATTTTTTTCGGCAAACATTTCCATTCCCCATAACAAAAATACACCAAGGTCATGGATTTAATAAAATGATTATAAAAATTAAAAAGTTATCGCAAAAAATTTTCACATCATTAAATTATAATTCCGATAATAATTTGAATACATTGACAAATTACATTTCATGTCATAAATAGGCATTAATTGACCTGCTTCATATTATATTATAAAGAATCTAATGGTCCATGGGAACAGGGTCAAAATCAAAGGCGAAATTTATCATAAAGATGGCGCAACCTTACGCAACGCAGACATATTAGTAAATACAACAGAATCAAATCGACTTATCCATATAAAAATAACAATATTTCCTCACAGATTAATCTCAGATAATGTATAACAATGGAGGCTGCAATGCCAACAATAATTAAGTCGTACGAAATAGTATTTTTTTAATGTTGGTATCCCAGATAATAATAACGATAATAACGAGTAACAGGGTGCCTATCAATGGGACCGGATGACGTTTTGAAGAACCTTTATTTTTTTGTGTTAGGGGGTTGATTTTTGTTTTTGTAAAGGCACCATCTACATCTTCACACTGGACGAACTCCATGGTCTAGTTGGTAAGACGCTTGTCTCCATACTCGAAGGTTGTTGGTTCAAATCCCGCTGGAACTCAGATTTTTTTAAAAGGATTCCATTCTAATTTCACTAAAGACCAATTTAACATCTTTCTGGTTAGTTGGAATAGATGGCCTTATGGCAATACGCCCGCCAGGATGTAGTGTATAGAACGAAAGTGTAATGCAATACAATAATACAATGATGTTATTGGCTAATTAGGCGTTCCATCCTATAGAGTAGCATAGCCGCGCGGTAACGCACTAGAATAGTTATTATTGGATAATTAGGCATTCCATCCTATAGAGTAGCATAGCCGCGCGGTAACGCACTAGAATAGTTATTATTGGATAATTAGGCATTCCATCCTATAGAGTAGCATAGCCGCGCGGTAACGCACTAGAATAGTTATTATTGGATAATTAGGCATTCCATCCTATAGAGTAGCATAGCCGCGCGGTAACGCACTAGAATAGTTATTATTGGATAATTAGGCATTCCATCCTATAGAGTAGCATAGCCGCGCGGTAACGCAC
Source organism: Odontocerum albicorne (assembly GCA_949825065.1). Classification (NCBI taxonomy): domain Eukaryota; kingdom Metazoa; phylum Arthropoda; class Insecta; order Trichoptera; family Odontoceridae; genus Odontocerum; species Odontocerum albicorne. The sequence continues at coordinate 4,014,790 of OX463867.1, forward strand.
TAGAATAGTTATTATTGGATAATTAGGCATTCCATCCTATAGAGTAGCATAGCTGCGCGGTACCGCACTAGAATAGTTATTATTGGATAATTAGGCATTTCATCTTATAGAGTAGCATAGCCGCGCGGTAACGCACTAGAATTCAGTGCGGAAGATCGTTGGTTCAAACACCACACTATGCTACTCCCCTCGAACAACACAGGCATTTTTTTCCGCCTAGTATTTGGAGGTATAAAGATAGAACCTTCTTTTATATAGATTTCCTAAAGGTGGGTTTCTATCAAACAGTGGCATATTCTTATCCTGCATATGTCGTTTGGACAGATTTATTTTGAGGAACCAAGGTTTAGTGGTGATTTTATTGTTAAAACAGGAAGAAGTTATATGGTGCAATGAGCAAGAATTTTTTAAGTTGTCTTACTGAGGTTGTTTTTCTCGCAAAAAGGGCCCGTTGCCATTCGACGAATAGAAATAAATTCTCCGTAACGGAGGAAAAGTGCAAATATGGCAAGAAGAATTATACTTTCTTATCATAAATTGTTATTATAAAAACACTAACAATCGTAATACGAGGGTCATCCAGAAAGTAAGGTTGCAACATTTACCACAAATTCGTCAGAAATCACTGCCTTCCCTCTTCGTGAGTATCAGTACAGCCTTCTCTGAACAACCTAACCCACTTCGTGACATGTTGTCGACTCATCACATCACTACCATAAACTTCCACGAGCTTCCGATGGATATTCGCGGCGGTATTGTTCTGCAAAGTCAAAAAACGGATGACCGCACGGGTCTCGTACGGACGAGAGTTGACTTCTCCATCGGAAGAATTTACTGCGACTGAACAAAATGGTCGACAAACACGTGGGACCAAACAAACTGACCGGTAGGTTCCCACCTACACGCCAGGTGCGCCAACTTTGAAACAAAAAATTCCCCCGGCCTCAGGAGCCCTTGTAACCTTAGTTTCTGGATGACCCTCGTATAAACGCAGGTTAAAAAGTATCATCTCTTCAAAAAATGGTTATCTTCTTTTCAATTCAATTCAATTCACCCTTCTTTTAAAGCTCCACAAGGGAGCATAGGGAGGCCACCAGTCTTCTGCATTCAGAGCGGGTGATCAGAGCACCTTATTTGGGCGGTGTTGGTAATCTCCCTCCACGACATTCCTAACGGTCTGACTTTCTTGTCATAGGAACGGTATACCGTGAGAGAGTGTCTTCCAGGCAGTCAGGACCCCAATGAACAGAAAAAATAGAGCTTTCCTCGGCTAACTATCATCGGGCATTCTCAGAACATGTCCCAGCCAGGACCATCGCCTCTCCCAAATTACAGAGACGACAGACCCCTGCCGGGTGCGCCGGCGTACAGCGTTGTTTGTTATGTGGTCATACCACCTGATTCCCAATATCCTCCTGAGACACCTGTTTTCAAAACTAAGTTCTAAACTATTTTCTTTTACAATAGCAATAAACCCGCCAGGTTGTACATTATACAACGAAAGTGTAATACAACGTGTGCGTGTTGCTGTATTCTGATGACATGGTAGTATTAGTGGAGAATGAAGATGAATGACAGAGTCTGATAAGTAAATAGTATGAGAGATGTAAAGAGAAAGATCTGGGAATGAATGTTGTGAAATCCAAAGTGATGGTAATAGAAAAGTGTGTAAGGAAAAGAAAAAACGATATATAAGCGAGAAACTAAATGTTATAACAAGTTGAAAAATTATACTGTTTAGGTTGTATTTCCTCAAATGATGAAACAGTTATTAATGGGGCACTAAAACTTATATACTCGGACCGGACAGTATCAAAATTTTCACCGCCTTTCCAATCATGGATTAGCGCTACGCTCAAACAGAGATTTTTTATTGGCATTTCCAGTTCAACGCTCCTCTTTCTTTACGTCGTCCTTTACTGTCCATGCAGTGAGACTCTGGAATCAGTTACAAACCAATATAAGACTCGCTCCGTCCTTGGCATGCTTTAAGAAGCGACTGAAAAAACTCTTAATTTCTAGTCAGTAAAATAACGTGTTTCATTCCCGATTTATCCTTTCCTCTCCATCCCTTCCTTTCCTTTTGATTGATGATATCTCACTTTATATGAAAAATAATGTTCGGGTGATTGTCCGTCTTTGTGGGGTTCGTAGGCATATGCTCACGTACATGTTTATGGATTTCGTGGGTATGGATAGTCAATTGAATGTTTTATGCAACCATGTAACTTGCTTCATTTACTTTTGTCTGGTTGGTTGGAAGAGATTGCCGCCTGGCAATAAGCCCGCCAGATAAAAGTGTTAAATAAATAAATAAAAGTGTTAAATAAATAAATAAAAATAAATATTTCTCCTAAAAAATAACGTATTAGTGGCATCTAGCAAATACTTTGTAAACAATTCAACATTTAAACGATATTGCATTTTGTTTATTTTAACACCGTTTATTCCACTTTATATAACGGTATAACCCTATCGGTTTCAAGGTTTTCCCCTCATCATCAGGGGAGCACAAACGGAATGAATTTTGTTCGAACTGGTACCAATATACACGCTTCAAACGGTTCAGGCTGGGGATTGTGGGTGGAGGTAGGCAGAATACAGCTTCAGCAAGCAGCAGTGAGATCTTAGGAATATATGTGTTTGCCAGATGTTCATCCCGATGTACTGACTTGGATATTTCTAGGGCCTCTAATCTGTCCAATTTATTTCCGTTACTGTTGACATGCAAGAATTTGACAGCACGGATAGAAATTGGGATGAACATTTGGCAAACACACACATTGCCAAGATTTCACAGCTGTTTGCTGAAGTTGTCTTCTGCATCCCTCCACCCACAACCCCCAACCAGAATTTTTATTGTTAGAAGCGTCTATGTCGGTACTAGTTCGAACAAAGTTTTATCTTGTTTGTGCTCCTGATGATGAGGAGAAATCCTTGAAACCGGTAGGGTTACACTATACTATATAAAGTGGCATAAACAGTGTTTGTCTAAATAACTAGGATACAAATATTAAAAATTGCAATATTATTGTCATGATAACAGTATTTATCTGCCAGAAGAGTTGCAATAATCTTGATTTTTTTCACATCCAATATGCGATAAACTATAATTATAGTATAAAATAATTTCACCATCGGAACCGCAAGGCGTAGAGCAAATGTCAAATGGAAATGTCTGCCACTTAGCAATAATTATTTTCTTGGTTTAACAATAAAAATACTACGCCTGCCTGTCTTGCGTCATCCTTTGAAATGGTTCGGACTTGTGTTACGTGTGAATTCAATGTGCAACGCGCAGAGACTTTAATGTGAGAGACTATATGGGGATTTCGTTAATCAGTCAAATTTCTGTGATTGCCTGTAGTCATTTTTTAGGTTGAATAGGACAGTTGCAATGATCAATCTGTTGATTAGAATATGCAAGTGAAACTTGGATATTGCATAGACGAATTGAGACATGTTGTTTCGACATTGTAGTAAAAATAATTATGAGCTTTAGGTGGCTTCTCTCTTGAATATGTTTTCTTTTCTTTTGCCGTTGAATGTGTATGTGTGATTGCGGGATATATATATACGAGTATATATACATTTATCCAATATCCTTGAAACGAAGGGTCTACAACCAATGTACTTACGTATGGCTGCGAGACATGAACGCTCATAGTAAAGAACACACAAAGCTCCAGACCGCACAAAGGGGCATGTAGAAATGAATGTTGGGATGTACTAAAAGAGACCGTAAACGAAACACCTGGATTCGCAATATATCAAAGGTAGAAGACGTTATAAAGGTGTGCAAAAGAATGAAGTGGCAATGGGCAGGACACGTAGCCAGAATGTCAGATTCCCGATGGACATCCGAAATAATCCAATGGTACCCAAGAGGCATAAAGAGGCCCAGAAGAAGACCGAAGGTACGCTGGATGGATGAAATCAGGAAGCATGGCAGCGTCACATGACATCAACGAGCAAAAAATTGAACTATTTGGAGTCAACTTAGCTGGTTGACCCTGGTTGACAATGATCATATATACATTTAAGGTGTATGGCCGCGTTGTAACGCACTGGACTTCTGTGTCGAAGATCGCCGGTTCAAACCCCGCGTTGTGTTACTCCCCTCGAATGACGCATACATTTTTTTCCGTCTAGAATTCGGAGGTAATACCAAACGATTGTCACTCCTCTATGGCTCCGAATGCTGGACGATGTATAACTCTTACTCTAGGCAACTAGAAACTGCTGAAATGCGCATGCTAAGATGGTCAGCTGGTGTGTCCCTAAGAGACAAAATAAAAAGTTCACGCATTCGTGGAAGCCTAGGTGTTACAGACATCAACAGGAAGATGGAGGAGAGGTGATTGAGATGGTATGGGCACGTTGGACGCAGACCACCTGATCACATTGTGCACCAAGCAATCTCCATGGATCTTCCTCGAATAACAACCAGAGGAAGACCAAAGAATTCATGGGTGGTGCAAAAAGATAACCTGATACAGAGGCACGGCCTGGGGGACGTAGTCCGGAACAGAAGAGCATACAACCTGATGACAAGGAGAGCTGACCCCAACATTCTTCGCTGACAGTGAGTTGGGATGGAGCCAGGGAGAAAAAGAGTATTCGGAGGTAATATGGTGGCCACTGAAATACTGAAGGGTTTGAAAAAGTTATAGAACTTGACTACACCCAAGATACTCAGCAACGTTTGCAGTACACCATTTGATTTCAACACCTAGCCAGAGATAACAACAACTTATTGAACAACTTGATAATGAGTGATGAGGGCCATTTCTATTTAAACGGGTACACCAACAAACAAAACTGCAGACTTTAGGGTATTAAGAATCCCAGGGAATTACATCAGCACCAATTGCATCCCCAAAAATATACTGTTTGGTGCGGTGTTATGGCTGAAAGAGCTATCGGCCTCTATTTCTTTGAAAATGAGGAAGGTCAGCCAGAAAGAATAAAATGAGCCCTGTATAGGACAATGCTTGCCCAGCGATCGAAGATAATCAGGAGGTATGGTTCCAACAGGATGGATCTTCTGCGCACACTGCCAGGACGACGATGACAGTGTGCACAGTACAGCAATGTACATCCTTCAGCCTTTAATGGGTCACCACGTATAAGGATACTTATGACTTCGGTCATATCTATTCTTTTTTTTAAGTGTATTATATTTCATGCTGTTTTTTTTAATCAGTGAACATATTATTGTATTAACTGAATTGATTGTATTGACTGCTTATTTAATGTTATTATTTAATTTTTTGTTTTTTTTCAATTTACTGCTGAAAAACAGCTGATGTTCTCAACGTGCGCTGGACTCGCCCTCTATTCTTCTTCTCCCTGGCTCCATCCCAACTCATTGTCTGCGAAGACTGTTGGGGTCAGCTCTCCTCGTCCTCAGGTCGTATGCTCTTCTGTCCCGGACTACGTCCCCCAGGCCGTGCCTCCGCATCAGGTTGTCTTTTTGCACCACCCATGAATTCTTTGATCTTCCTCTGGTTGTTATTCGAGGAAGATCCATGGAGATTGCCTGGTTCACAATGTGATCGGGTGCTCTGCGTCCAACGTGCCCATACCATCTCAATCGCCTCTCCTCCATCTTGCTGTTGATTTCTGTAACACCTAGGCTTCCACGAAAGCGTGAGCTTTTTATTTTGTCTCTTAGGGACACACCAGCTGACCATCTTTGCATGCGCATTTCAGCAGTTTCTAGTTGCCTAGAGTAAGAGTTATACGGACTCGCCCTCTATTGGTTGATACAATTATATATTTTTTGGTACGCCTTCCATTCACTGTCACACTATATATTTGTTTTGTTAGTCTTTCATCTTTCATTCGTTCCACATGCCCAAACCATCTCAGCGTGATTTTCTTCATCTTACTCAACACATCAGCCTTAAGTTCACATTCATCCCTAATCACTTCATTCTGTAATCTGAGATACATTGTCGCACCAAGTATTCTTCTCAGTGCAAGCATTTATTCGGCTCCTTTCACTCTTTTACACGTCCACGTTTTACTCCCGTACATGAAAGTTGGCCCTAAAATGTCATTGTGAACTATCATCTTTACAGATTTTAACACTTTGGAATCAATATAACCAATTGAAATATGGTAGTTGCAACTGTACGCGTTTCAACAGCATTTATTCTTGAACTTTAAAAGTGTAAATCTATCGTATATCTAGATTTTTCAATGTTCTTTTCTGTGATGAGAGTATTTAATTGCCACATGTGATAAGCTGGTGGACTTGTGCCAGGAATTCCCAGTTAGTCAGTCAGCATGACTACGCTACGGTATCTGGGCATAGTCATTAAGTATGATGGGGGAAGGGGAATATCGTAATTTTAAGATTATTGAAATGTATGTCTTTCAACTCCTGCTGTATTACTGTATCTTTTATTTATTTAAAACTTTTATTGCAAAGACAGTTTGGCTAGCTTATTTCCAGGGGGCAATCTCTTCCAACCAACCAGACAAAAGTAAATAAAGCAGGTGACATGGTTGCATAAATTATTTAAATGACTATCCATCCTCACGAAATCCGTAAACACATACGTGAGCATATGCCCACGAACCCTACAAAGACGGACAATCACCAGAACATGTTTTTTTCATATAAAGTGAGATATCATCGATCAAAAGAAAAGGAAGGGATGGTGGAGAGGAAAGGAAAAGAACAATCAGGAATGAAACACGTTATTTTACTGACTAGAAATTAAGAGTTTTTTCAGTCGCTTCTTAAAGCGTGCCAAGGACGGAGCGAGTCTTATATTGGTTTGTAACTGATTCCAGAATCTCACTGCGTGGACAGTAAAGGACGACGTAAAAAAAGAGGAACGGTGAACTGGAAAGGCCAATAAACAATATATGTTTGAGCGTAGCGCTAATCCATGATTGAAAAGCCGCTGAAAATTTTCGGCGAGATAAGAGGGGGTGGTGGGACAGTTAAGGATAATTTCTTACCCTGTACAATAAATAAATAAAATACATTTCACATTTATAAATTTCACATTAATGCATTCGGCATTGCCATCACATATCGAAAGATAGACAAAGGTTTATGTAGTTCGTAAACAACCCTTAACATCTTAAATGTGTTGGTGGCAACCCTCAACATGTTTGAACTATTAGCATGGACGAGAGACTACATAATCTTTGACCCTTTTAGTCGAGCCATCAGGTTGTAAAGAACTACTGGAGTAGACATGGAACTTGACGCATGTAAAGATGCAACAACTCTCGCAAGTATCGTTAAAATAACGCATGTAAAGATGCAACAACTCTCGCATACGTTTAACCCACGCAAGTATCGTTAAAATAGACCAGACGAACTTTTTTACTAGAATCAAACCTTTTAATATATTTTTTTCGGTTACCATCAGGAATCGAACCCAAAACGTTTAATTTGAAGTGCAGCGTCTTATCAACTAAGACACGGATGTCGTCAATAGACAATAATGGAGAAAATAGACTTCAATAAAGATTGAGAACGTTCTTAAAATGAAGAAGGAATCATTGATATGGTTTGTTCACGTAGAGAGAATGAATGGTGTAAAATTATTTATACAAGTAGTATTGAAGGTGTAAGAAGTTTGGGAAGACCTAGAAAAACGTGGCAGGACCAATACTAATAATTATAATCAAATATTTTGTTTAGCGCTGCTCAATTAGCAGACTCTTCCCAAGGGCGCTTTAATTCGGGACTCGAACCCACTATTATTGAGAGATTAAAAATATTGCAAAATTAATGTATTTAAGTTGAAAGATAAGAAGGTGGCGACTGCGGCATTAGATTAGGTACTTCCCCGCATCTATAATACATATATTTGGAAAAACATATTTGGAAAGAAAACAACAGAAAACTAACTAAGGGAATACGAACTACAAATAAACTTATAAAGATCTTCCGATATGTGATAGTAACGCATGCGACTTTAGGTGTAGTGTTTATATACTAGTATAATCATAAATGTTGATAAGACCTCACAATAAGTGTTCTTTTCAAGTGCTTCTTAAAACTGCGTACGTCACCCATATATCTAACACTAGAGAGACTTTTTCAAGCCACAGGACCAGCAACAGCAAAAGCCTAGCCCTTTTAGATCGATTAGGAACAATCAATTTATTAAATAAATACAAAATCGACCTCAAAATCCTACTCATCTTTGAAGAAAAACCTACGTGGCCTAGTAAGTAAGACGCTTGTATCCCAGCCCGGAGGTTGCGGGTTCAGATCCCGCTATAACCCAGATTTTTCAAAAGAAAGGGTTTCAGTTTAGTTTTTTACTTTTCTTTAATTACTTTCCGATAGGTTGTGAGAGATTGATACGTGGCAATAGGCCCGCCAGGTTCTGATGTATACAACGAAAGTATAATACAATAATAACATCTCTCAGAAACAGGCGTAAAAGTTATAATGGAGTCATCCCTTTAAAGTATTTAAATTCAAAGATAACAAATTCTGAAAGACTGAAAAGTCTTTTTTATTCCAGCGAAGAAGATTTTAGTCCAAAAATTACAGCCTTCTTGCTGGAAGACAGGTTGTTGTGATGAGTGTTAGTTGCGTGTATCGTGTTTATAAATGAGGAAAAAGAAAAAAAAACAACTCAAATTGATTCCTAAAACCGGGCACTTTTAAATAAAAAAACTACGTATTGAAAAACAATAAAGGAATCGAACTTTGAACCACAAATTACTTTGAATATTACTTAACAACTAAGCAACCACAGCATCTTATCAAAAGAAATCTACATTGTCCTATTATTAAAAATGAAATATTAAATATATATCTTCTTAGATCTATACAGTAATGTTGCGTGCCTTCTGAAATTCTTCAAGAAACGGTAATTGCAACTGGTTGTGAAATATGAGTTACGCAGACCCATACAAATTATGAGAAAAAAAGTAACAACTCTGGTGACCTTTGAAAGAACAAAAACAACGTTGCATAAATTAGTAATTATTAGCAAGTATTTTTATTATTTAAGTCTATCACGGCATCTCAGAGTAGAAAAGATCATCGGATTGAATTAAATAGTTCATGGTACAGATATTATGCACGTGGTTCAAATTCTTTCCTACATTGCATGTCTAATATTTAACTCTCTAAGACTTCCATTAATATTTTCTTCAGAAGTGTATATTTATATATTTACAACCTCCGTTATTAGATGTATGGATGCAAACGAGGCGACGGATGAGTGTCGGGATAGGAAATTCTGCGCTATGTCCTCGCTGCCTACTCTAACAGAGAAATAGGTTCGTGGTATGTATTTATTTATTTATTAAACACTTTTATTGCAATACAATCTAGCGGGATTATTGTCAGGCGGCAAACTCTTCCAACCAACCAGACAAAAGTAAATGAAGTAAGTTACGTGGTCGCATAAATCATTCAAATGACTATCCATCCCCACGAAATCCATAAACACAATACGTGAGCACATGCCCACGAACCCCAGAAAGACGGACAATCATCCGAACATTATTTTTCATATAAAGTGAGATATCATCAATCAAAAGGAAAGGAAGGGATGGTGGAGAGGAAAGGAAAAGAAAAATCAGGAATGAAACACGTTATTTTACTGACTAGAAATTAAGAGTTTTTTCAGTCGCTTCTTAAAGCATGCCAAGGACGGAGCGAGTCTTATATTGGTTTGTAACTGATTCCAGAGTCTCATTGCATGGACAGTAAAGAACGACGTAAAGAAAGAGGAGCGGTGAACTGGAAAGGTCAATAAACAATATCTGTTTGAGCGTAGTGCTAATCTATGATTGGAAAGACGCTGAAATTTTTCGGCGAGATAAGAGGGTGCGGCGGGACAGTTAAGGATATTATACAATATAGACAGTATGTGAATTTGGCGTCTACGAAACTGAATAATATTTTATAGTGTGTGCTTACTAAAGTACAACATATTACACGCACAAGTATTCCACGTACGAGTAAAGACTTCTTCCATCCACAGGATTACTGACAATCATGAGGATCAGGTAGAAATAAAGTCAAGAAGAATGATGTTTAAAAGAGTATAACAAACACAAATGGCTCTGGAACCAGTTACAAACCAATTTTCGACTCGCTCCTTCCTTGGCAAGCTTTAAATTTACTGAAAGTTTTAATATGTCATTTAACTTCACAACAATTTTCATGAAATTAATACATGAAGCCATATTTTTAAACGGTATTTGGAAGTCTAGAAAGAACTTTGAAAATAAATTAAACAACCAATATATTTAACCGTTTTTTTTTCAAATAAACATTAATTACTGTTTAAAAGGTGGATAAAATACCCTTGTTCCTTTTTGATATTCCCATAACCCCCTATTTATGCGGGGGTGTGGGATGGAAACCCCCGATGCCGTTGCGGTCGGGCTCGCCCTACATTGGTGGGATGTATCTCGGCCGGGGGAATGTTTGTGGGATGAGCCCGGACCTTTAAATGTCTTCTCTCTTGAATGTATTTTTTTTGTCATCTATTTATTTTCTGTGTTTTTTTTTATATTCTTGTTCTACGTGTTCAAGGGTGTGGACTGAAAAACATCTGGTGTCCCCGTGGCTGGGTTCGCCCTATATTGGTGGGGTGTATCTTAGCCGAGGGGATGTTATTAGATGAGCCTAGACCTTTTGATAGCTTCTGTATTTAATGTATTATCTGCAATTTATATGTTTTAGAAGTGTTATTTAAATATATTTTGTACATACTATGTTGCTGTCAATAAACCTATATTTATTTATTTATTTATTATTATTTATTTATTTTCCTATAACATAGGCAGGCTTCTACAACCCATTAGTCAGGCTGTGTTGCGAGTAAAACATGGTAACTGATTCAGATGTGGAAATGTTACAATTCAGTAATACTCGTATTTTCATGTATAAAAAAGTGCGTAGATCTCTTTTAATCCTCAAGAAGTGATGTCCAAGAACACCCATTAAAAATATCTGATACAGCCATGGGTAAAATCCATCCATACTCTTTGCAATATATATTTAATTGCATTGATAAAATTGTCTTGAAGTTGTTAGGCAATTCATCGTATCTAGGGCGATCGATCGGATCTTCATTGAATTTGTATTTGAATAAATGTTACGCAACTAATTGCATACATATTTATTCTTAGTGAATGTAAAATAAACTTTGTAAATAATTATTATCAATATGCAAAATAATGATTTGAATTATTTTTTAATTAAAATATTTAATTTATGTTTAGTCAGATGCGTAACGAGGGTGTGCAAGAGGAATAGTCGTTCCTGGGCGCAGGGCTAAGGGTGTTGAGATCATAAAATAGGATTTAAGCCTACAGTGCGCAATGATGCACATATGAATCAACCAAAGTTTTTCTAAATATTTTTGTGTTGAGTGGTATAAACAACGACTCACGCGCTGTTACTAATGTGATACAACAATCTCCATGCTTTAAAACCACATAGGTTTAATAGGAAACTGTTTTACCGGTCAATTTGTCAGTTGAAGTTTAACTTGTTGCGCGTAGATGACTTTAGTGATTTGTTCCAGTTTGAAATCAAATTACTTTATTATTGGTGATCAAGGAAAGCTTATTTTTTTTTTCTTTTATTCTTTAGTACATATGTGTAAAATAAGTTAAGTAAATTATATAATTTAATTTATATCATTATATCATATAATTAACTTACAAATGCGCAGTGATTCATATATGAACCATACTCTTTTTTTAAATATAAATATATAAAAACAAACAAAAAAAAATATATTTTTACCATGTTCCAGTACATATTTAATGCATAAATATATTTTTATTTTTGAAATAAAAAAATCGCGCATTGTAGGATTAAAACATGTGTAAGAAATTGTATTCAAAATATGAACGTTTCACACGGGATTGAAACGATCTAAATGCGGACATTCAATCGATCTCCGAATGGACTATACCATAGAGTGTGGTTAACTCATTAACCCTACGAAGTCTCAAGCGATCCTCATTGGCAGTCATCAGCTTCTTAGTAAATTTAACACTAACTTACTCCCTCCAATATTACTCAATGGTTCAATCGTACCATTACATAAAACCGTTAAAAAAACTGTCAGTGCTAATATTGTAGATAACACTCTCTCATGGCGAGATCAAATAAATGAGGTAAGCCGAAGGATCTTCTTCAGCCTTCATTCCCTTAAAATGTTGCAAAGATTCCTGCCTACCAAAACCAAAATTTTACTCTTGCAATCTCTGCTATTTCCGATTTTGAACTATACTGACGTATGTTATTTGGATATAACGGAGGAAGAGCTAAACAAATTACAGCTTCTTCAAAATGTTTATCTAAGATTTATTTTTAGCCTGAAAAAGTACGATCATATCACTTCATACCAGAAGGTGACCTCCGTGGCCTGGTGGTAAGACACTTGTCTGCCGATCCGGAGGTTGCGGGTTCGATCCCCGCTGGAACACAGATATTTTAAAATAGGATTCCAGTTTGGTTAACACTTAGGGCCTATAAAAACATATTTCTGGTGGGTTGGAAGAGATTGCCACATGGCAATAAACTCGCCTGGTTAAAAAAAAAAAGGCGCTGAACTGGTTGAACGTGTGAAATAGATGCAAAATTCAAATACTATCTCTATTGTATAAAAACCTTAACTGTCCCGCCGCCTCCTCTTATCTCACTGAATATTTTAGTGTCTTTTCGATCATGGACTTGCACTACGCTCAAACAGAGATTGCACATTGAATTTCTCAGTGTACCGCTCTGCTTTTTTTTAGATCGTCCTTTACTGTCCATGCAATGAGACTCTGGAACCAGTTACAAACCAATGCTAGACTCGCTCCGTCATTGGCATGTTTTAAAAAGTGACTGAAAAAAAATATTTCAAGATCTTTAAAACCGGTAACTCAAATAAAAGAGTGGTGAATACAAAATGAAAAATAAGTATAAAAATGACACGACACAGTGAAACAAGCGTCTTTTTCTAGATTCAAGAAATAGAAAATTATTATTTCTCTTATATTTCCTAACTGAGCGGATTTATAGTTATTTTTTATTATATCTATACAATACATGTAGCACACAGGAAAACAATAAAAAAAGGAATAGTTTGATTTATGATTTATGTATAAATACATATTATACAGTCTACAGGCATTTGAAGGCTTCGTCTTAGCAGTGAGATTTCCCCCTTATTTACGAACTACACCTAGCTTACATTTGTGTAAGAGGGCTTAGATGTAGTATCTTGTTCCCTGGCGCAAAAGATCCTCACTACGCCACTGAGTTAAGTTATATCGGCAAAATAGCCTGAAAGAATAACTTAGTCCGTTAATGTCACCTCAAACAGAGGTGGTAGCTGCTAAAATTGATTATTAATTTCATTTAATAACATTTTTAAACGTTTTATTAAATAAATGTAGAACGTAACGACCTTTTTAGCCTCTATGAACGTAACGATCTTTTTAGCATCTATGAACGTAACGACCTCTTTAGCCAAATGTAGAACGTAACGACCTCTTTAGACCTCTTGGATTTATGATAAGTCTTTAAGACATTTGACGATGGTGTTGTTATAAAATTTATTTATAATTCACTGGTTCACAGTAGATTAAAGTGCGGCTCAATCATATGAAACCCGAGAGGAATGCAAAATTCTTTAATAAACATACAATTAAGCGACTTAAGTGAATAACATATGGGTTGGGTGTTGTGGGTGGAGGGATGCAGAAGAAAACTTCAGCAAACAGATGTGAAATCTTGGGAATGTGCGTGTTTGCTAAATGTTCATCCAATTTCTATCCGTGCTGCCAAATTCTTGAGAGCTCAAACAGGACTGATGATGAGGTGAAAACCTTGAAACCGGTTGATTATACCGTTATATAAATTGGAATAAACACTGTTGCTATGTTATGTCTTAGTATCAATTACTATGTCTTTAAACCTCTAAAAAGCTAATTACTATGTCTTTAAACATCTAAAAAGCTAATCAATATGTCTTTAAACATATAAAAAGCTAATTAATGTGTCTTTAAACCTCTAAAAAGCTAATTACTATGTTTTTAAACCTCTAAAAAGCTAATTACTATGTCTTTAAACATCTAAAAAGCTAATTGCTATGTCTTCAAACCTCCACAGTGTTATGACTTAACTATACATAATAGAATGTAATGGATGTTACTTATTTCGGCTAAACTAAACTGATATTTCTTGTTAACTAGTTTTTTATATTTTTGCTTCTGTATATGATGCCTCTTTAAGCTTTGTTTGTAATTTTTTCTTCTATTTGCTGTATATATTTTTCTTAAACTGTGTATGAAAATTAATAAATATATGAACTATAATTGAATTCGGGGTCAAACATTTTTTGCAGATACACTGCCGTTGTTTTTTTGTATTGCCATTTACTTGTAGTTTAAGGGTGGCACAACAAGTTAAATTTAAATTAAATTCTGCCATCGTGTACCACTGCATGGCTAATTATAGGTTATATAAATGACGTATGTCCATTATAAATATTATACGTTTGACAGCTGAAAAATGGCGGCAAATTTAAAATTGCAGTTCTTGTTGCGCCACCCAATGAAATAATTCCTTTGGTCAATGAAATCGATATCGTGACATGATTCAAACTTGTTTTGGCATCAATTGAACGAATTAGGCTTCAAAAACATGTGGTTCCAGCAGGATGGGGCTACTTGTCATACTGCTGCTGAAACAGTGACATTATTGCAGAAAAGTTCTCCGATCGTGTAATAATTTCTCGTCAAGGAAATGTGAATTGGCCGCCACGATCGTGTGATTTAACCCCTTTAGATTTTTTTCTCTATGGTTATGTTAAATCTCAAGTGTACGCCAAGAATTCAAAAACTATCGATGACCATTTTAAATCCAACATCACTCGTGTCATTGCAGATATACGTATCCATTAATGTGAATCCGTTATTGAAAATGTTGCTCAAAGAGTCGTCATCTGTAACAGGAGCCGAGGCAACCATTTGGCCAATATCATTTACCACACGTAATTTCTATGTGCATTAATTACATTAATACTTTAGCGGATGTCCTTGAAGGACGCGCTGATGATTTTGATTGTTTGTTATTTAAATAAAATACGTCAATTAGCAATGCGGAAAGAGAGAGTGAATGAATCAATGAATAATAAATAATAATTAATGATGCTTTATTTATCGGTAAGTAGGTATTTATACATTTCAGAATGGGCGCGGGAGTGCGCCCGCAATATATTTTTATCTCGCTTCTGTGCGTGCAGAGATGGTCGATTGAAATATTTCAGACGTCGCAAATAATACTGTGGGTAGACAATTTGTTGGTGAAAACGGCGAGACAGCGTGATGCGTTCTCTTTCTACTGTGGAATGTATCGTAAATAGTATTTTCGGGTAAACAATTTCAATGTTTTGGTATGCGACCTTTGGACATATCCAAAGGTCGTTTCGTCGGTCGTTGACCGTGTATGTTGACAATATTCAGCGACGACAGTAGTTCCTACAATACTAATAAACATGATATTTAAAAAAAACTTGTATTTTTTAATTGATTTAAAATTATAGTTCTTGTTGCGCCACCC